>LQNK01001191.1:76902-139453 GCA_001586405.1 Phoebis sennae
ACGACTGGACCGATGCTGTACTATTGTACAAAGTTAAAAGTCGCAGGCTAGAGCAGCAGGGCACTTCCACTTGTTTTTTCTATTCCGTGGGCGTAACCCTAAACCTTATCTATAATAAACGTGGCGTTAACATAACTACCAAAACTTGATTCCGATTAGTAGATTATAACCGCTCGTTATTGAAAACGATTCGTATCTGTTATACTCGGACGTTCCGTCGTTTAACGGCCGTTTTCAATATTCTATCTATCCCTTGTTTTGCTTACTAACGTCAGACAAATCTATATATTTGCACTTACTTTGATTTCAATTTCCTAACGACGGATAAATTTGCTATGACTTTTGTCTATCTATTGTCATATAATTTGACATAACAATCTATCCATAATCATTGATACATTATTGAAAATGGCCGTAAGTCATAGGTCATCTGATAACTCAAGGTTAAAATTTTAAAATCAGTTTTATTTCTCATAACCCGTGTGTATTGAAATGTTCATCGTTAATATGTTTGCCTTCAATTAATAGACTGGCGTCAGTTAGTCTCGCCGCCAATTAATCAGTAAACGACAATTTTACAACAATTGTGACTAAAAATAGCATGTTTAAAATAGGCGTATACGGCTCTTTAAAGAGGAATTGGATTTGGAGGTCAATTTTAAGATAAAAATGAGTAGATTGTATACCAAAATCATTAATTATGACACGGGTCACATGTGGGTTTAATAAGAATAATTTTTACAAGAAAATTTACATAATTGCATACATTTACAGATGGAAACTGCTTTCAAGCAATTTTAAATGAGCTTTATTATTTATTATTGATAAAATTCATTGAAAAGTATTTTTATTCCAAATAGAAAGTAATCGCGTTAAAACAAACACAAGAAATTATTATTTTAAAGCGGCTAAATTGGGTTTACTCATATTTTTTAATATATTTTCCCAAACTTTATTCTTCATTTAAATCCACGCATTAGGGAAAATCCCTAGTTTATTTGTTCTTTGATAACTTCAACAATACTTAGTCACAATTTGTTCTTTTCTTTATAGATGACCCAGGATAAATAATGCGTCATTGCTTCGTAAGAGTCGTCCATTAATATTTATTACAATAATTAATATCATTAACTTACCTTATTAGTAAATAATAACGACGATGTTCAAACCAGACTGATCTAACGGCCGTTTTCAATACTCTATCTATCACTTGTTTTGCTTACTAAAGTCAGACAAATCTATCTATTTGCACTTACTTTTGTTTCAATATCCTATCGACGGATAGCCTTTGCTATGACTTATGTCTCTCTAACGTCATATAATCTGAGATAACAATCTATCCATAATATTTGGTACATTATTGTAAACAGCCGTAAGTGATATTTTTACCAATAATGAGTTCGTTACACAATGGTATAGAAAAACAGCAGAGCAGTAGAATAAACAGCGTTGCGGGTATCTTAGGGTGCCCGTAACATACGCTGAATATAGCCCGTTTGTCACATCCACCGGCAACTCTTCTTTTTTAACAAAATGGTTGTTGTATTTTGTTTGGTAAAGACAATAAACGGTGTTTTGTTTTATTAAAAGTCACAATTCTTTGATGCGATACTGACCAAAGTGCCGTAATACTTTTTCCCTTGATAGATCACATATATCATTATAGAATTAGTACTGTTTGCAAAACGAGACATGCCAAACTGAACTAAGTAAAGAGGTGTACTTGTGGTCATTCTGGTTGAAATTGTTAGCGTATTGTACTCGTTGCACTTATTTCTAGAATATTTCATACCGGATATCGAATTGATTTGAATAAATTATTGTGTTAGTAGAGCAATTATAAGAGCATCAGTCCGTCCCATAAAATGTTGCAGATGCTTTGCTAAACTCAAAAGAATCAAACGGAGAACAAACAATGTTTTATGGGTACGCTATGCATGATATCGTGTCAATCGTCACCAATATTAAAGGAGATTTTGTAAAACCTTGACTCCACGAATGTTTGCTATCAGTTTTAAACCCATATTCACAAACAATATGAGTTCTCACACCGCAGAGACGAATTTTGAATTGCGGTTTGTCACTTGGCGTTTAAATTAAGTCTAATCTTTTTGAATTAAAGCCGTGTCTTTTGGAGCGCATTGAGAAATGTCTTACTTCGCATATTACTTTTTTATGATTTTACTTACATAAGTATTGTTTGTGAACAAAGGTGTTAAAGTCTCCCAAAACATAGTCCTCTTTTTTTTCAGAAAACACAGCTACTTCCCACAAGTTCTGAAACTAAAAAAATAAGTACAATAATTATAGTAATCGTACTTATTTTAATTCACGACCGTTGAATGAAACCGCTATCAGCCCCTTATCTCTTGACCCGGGTTACGAGAATTGACGTTATTTTCTGTATGTGTGTGTTTACTACGAAACGCATAATGAGCTTACACTAATGCTTAATTATTGTTTGCTTTACAAGCGTTTGATTATTGTTAATTAAATGTGAGTGAGATGGAAAATACACTTTATGTTATTAGACATAGATATAGACAATTTTTTTTAAATAATTACTATGCATTTGACTACGATCCCGTTTGAGGGAAAGCGATGATGTGGTTATATATTGTAAAAAAATATTAAAACTAGGGACATAATACTATCCTTTTTAATATCCTTACTTACTAATATTATAAATGCGTAGGTAAATCTGTCTGTTTGCCTGTCTCTTCTTAGCTTTAACTACTGAAACAATTCGGATGAAATTTTGTACAGAGTACAGAAACCCGAGAAAGGACATAGAATAGTTTTTATCCCGAAAATCCCATGGGAACAGGAGATAAACGCGGATGAAACAGCTAGTAAGAAATAGAACAGATTAACTAAGTGTTTGCGTTTTCCCGCCAACCAATTTGTTACTTAATATTCCCAGCTCGTATTTGGACATTCCAACCAAGGCATAGCGCAGGGGCTAATTATCGAGACAATTGTTTCCCGCTATTAATAGAACTGCAATAATTGCGAAGGCTAAAGGGCAAATTGATGATCGCGTTGAACGTCGGCCGAAATGTTATAGGTGGAGAGGCGGCGAAAAAGCTAGTACATTTTAGTATACTCAAACTTATGGCTTGAAACTACTGTGAAGACCTTAGGGGCATCGGAGGGCATGTAACAAATTAGTTAGAAAGCTGTTCTATTCATACCCATTACTTCCCTTAAATGAACCTTTCTCAACGATTTATGATGGCAATGCATCCGCGATACTTGTCCCGTTATTGGTATTCAAGAGTTAGCGAAATGTTTAGAGACTGGAAGGGAATATAAAGCATTGATGATTGCAACCAAACTGGTGCAAGTTGTCGAAGAGCGCTGTAGGGATTTATTAGCTGCATCAATCGCTGACTCCTGGTCTAATACACGTGATTTTTGACACATATGATTTACTCGTAGAAAATCAATATTATGTGGGTAGATGTAGGTCGTAACTTGTAGCATAGACTATATGAATGCTGAAGCTAGTGTGCAAATTTTTATGACGAAGGCGCACTTGAGGTTCTTATATTGTTTTGTTTTGTTTCAGCAATAAGATGTAAACCAGGCGATAAAGACGAGTCATGCATCACAGAACCAACAGAAAAAGGTAAAAATCAAATTTTAGCTATTTTACTTCCCATTTTTGGAGATTTCTAATATATTTTATGCTTTCATGTGGATATTTGAGTGTAAATTTTAGTCTACGCACAATTTTTCACCGATGCACTATCTTAAATCAGTCGAACGACCCGAAGTCTTGAGACAGTGCTGATTTTCAGACGCCCCTTTCTCTCTGAGATGACATGCGGGAGTTTAAAAAAAAAACACTTAAAAAAAAGAATTAAATAAAAGTTATATAAATCCTTACTTCTTTACTATTCCTAACTAGTTCCTTACTAATATGTCACTGTGTCACTTCTTTATATGTATTCCAAAATATAGTCCTTTAGTAGTTACAAATGACTTTCAAAATAAATTCTATAGTTACTGAAATAATTTCCGTTTCAGATTTAAAATATCCTGAGTTAGTAACTTACGAGGAGGTCGGTACAGAGGTGGAGTGTCTCGCAGGTAGTGAGTGGGAGAGCAACTGTCACTCCTGCCGTTGTTCTGATGAAGGACGTGCTCAGTGCACTAAACAGAAGATCTGTGATAAAGAATATGGTAGGTTTAGTCTTCTAGTAGCATTTATTGGTGATCAGAGAATTGCTTTTTAATATTGATTTATTATTATTTTCTTAATATAGCAGACTTTTGCAGCATCTAGCCAACCATAAACCCATTCATAACTAAAGTCAAATCGAGCACAAGATTTGCTAAAACTACCTTAATTTACAAAGTCTTCCGTTCGATGCTGTAAAAATATATCGCATGTTCCCGTGTGTTATGCGTTATTTTGTGAAATAAAAAAAAATTGACAATTCTGTCTTAATATAAAAAAGTGGTCTTATAATTATATTTAAATTTTGGCCAAAAAAATAGGAACCACATTAACAAAGCATA
The DNA here is from genome assembly GCA_001586405.1 of Phoebis sennae. Taxonomy (NCBI): domain Eukaryota; kingdom Metazoa; phylum Arthropoda; class Insecta; order Lepidoptera; family Pieridae; genus Phoebis; species Phoebis sennae. Next base: position 81,430 of record LQNK01001191.1, read on the forward strand.
AGGCATATTTATTAAGGTTTATTGTATGCGGATCTTATAATTTCAGGTGAGCCCCTAAGGTGCAAGCCAAATACATCGTTCAAAAGAGTATGTAGTACATGTATGTGCTTGGACAATGGCGTTGGTCTGTGCACGATGAATGATTGTGTGAGGATATCAAGTAAGTTTCATTAATTCGTGCTTTTATTGACTATTAAGCTGTGGCTTATTACACACACAGTATTGGTTTAGATGCAGAGGAACTTCTTACTTCTTGTATATTAGTTACTCTGTTATCTACTTGTATGAGGGATATAAACCCATCCCAAAGAGCGGGATCTTATGCTTAATGATGCCCTGGTATTTTACGTTGAATTGGACGACATATCTACCAAAGGTTCTGTATAATGTATACCATAAAAATATACGCATTTGCGTTCTTTAATAGTTCATGTAAGAAAGAGATCTCGTAACATTTAAATTACTATCTTAAGTAAAGAGGCTATTGATAAGATGGTTCTTGTTTTCACGCAGGAAAGTTTCATATAAGTACTTATAATTTTCAGGGCCTCCAGTTCCAAAGAAATCCGAGCTATCATCCGGGAAAGAGTGTTCTGCTGGCTCGAAATGGCGCAGCCAGTGCAACGAGTGCAGCTGCAGCGAGGAAGGCTATTCCAAATGTTCACAACAGGACTGTCCAGGACAAGAAAATGGTAAGTGCCTAAGGTGTGCTGAGGAGGTATAATAAGGCCCAAGTTGTATTCGGAATAGGGATGGTAGCAAATTCAGCCCCAAAGAAGGGATGCTCGCGCCTAAATTGGGGTCCCCTGCTAAGCGCGCCCACCGGCCGCGGCAGCCCGACCGGCAGCGCGCTAGAGCCCAACCCATCGCCAGAACATGCGCACGCGCCTTTGAAAGCAAACATAATTTATATCAAAACCCCAAATCTACAAGGGATGGTCATCGATAAGGTCATCCATACTGGTGGCTGGCTTTGATGATAGGATTAACGCGATTGAAACCACGGCTAGAAGCTAGTTACGAATAATAAGTAGTCGTTAAACAGCAAATTCCAACAAGAAATTAATTAATATGCTGAAAGTATTGTGCTGTCCAAGTGCTATTCGATTGATGTTTAGGATTTCAACAAATAGAATTGTAAGGAAATCTGACCTATTATGTGTGATAAAATTTTATCCAAAATTCTATCTTAAGAATATTTTATCTACTCTAAATGTAGGTAATATTATGGTGCAAACATGCACTTGAATATTTTAGTAGCTAATAATAATATTTTTACAGAACCACAATTAAGTTGTGCACCAGATACCGTCTGGAAGAATGAGTGCAACACTTGTTGGTGCACTTCTGATGGAAGAGCTATGTGCACGAGAATGGGCTGCTCGGTAGGGACTCATATAGGTAAGTCTAGTATAGAAGTATTTGTTTACATTTGCTTGTAGTTCATGCTAATATGTGAGTATTTTTTAAATATCAGAAGAGCATAGTTATTTTACGTGAGACACTTCTAAACACCGCTTTGCAAGATGAGAAAGTTTTAGGGAAGGTTTTGTGACGTAAGGTATAATTATACTATAGGGATTTTTTGGTTTAAATTTAATAATGGTGACCTAAACGTACTATAATTTCAGTTACAGAATGGAATCCGAAGCCTACTACAGGAACGGATACCAACAATATAGTAAGTAATAGTCATATTAATAGTCATATAATTAAGTCATATTATCCATTTCACTGTGTATCATAAATAATGGCAATGATAAAGGTAATGGTAAACTTTGATGGTATTATACAATATCATTGGTTTGACCATTATGTGTTAACTCTCAAGTACATATTTAAAAGCATTTGCACATTCCATCTGTGATAATATGAAGTCATAATTACAAGGATAATAATAACATTAGTACGAATTATTTGAAAAATACAATTACTTCTCGACATAATGTTCATTTAAAATTATTAAAAAAGGAATATGATTTGTCTAAACTTTAAACTCCAAAATTAAAAAAAGTATATTTTCCGTTATTAATGATTTAGACTTGAATTCTTTATATAAATTATCGTGTCGTGAATTTAAAATGGTTCTGCCATGAGGTGTTGGTTACCCATTTTATGTGTTTATATTTGTGTTCATTTTCACATTCACTTTGGTAATGGTACACCGTTAACACATGAAGGGTGAGTAATGGTTCATTTATTACATTGTTTTTATCTTGGCTTTGAGGTATAGTGTCATTTTCTTTTAATTTTATCATTGTTAACGTCAGATGTGCAGCTTTAAAGAAAGTTTATTTATTTGTTTGATTACGCTTATATTCGAAACCACTGGATGGATTTGGAAAATGAATTCCTGTTTTGATAACCTGAAGACGATCAAAATTTCTAAATCCATCTGTTAGTTTTGTTTAGATGATAATACTTAATCTTCTTTTAGGATGATGGGTCCGAAATATCAAACCAAAAACATAGCGTCAAAAGGCGTTCTCGATGTGTACCAAATAAATCATTTAAAAGAGATTGTAATACATGTGTTTGTGGCCCTAGTGGTGAAACCGTGTCTTGTACATTGAAGTTCTGTATCGATGAGGTTTGTATATAACATGTTGAACAGTAGGACAAAAATGCTACATCACGCAATTCATATATGTAATCGTGAATCATTTTTTTGAATGCCTATCAGATCCGAACTTTTTATGATTATGTTTTATGTCAAATATAAAATCAATTCCTATTTAGTGGTCATTTTATGATTCAAATAGATCAATCAAGCGATGCTCCCGGCATTTAGTATAACGAGCGATTAAAATAGTAATATTGACTTAAATAAATTTCCCACATCTCTATTATATATGCCTATTGTCTAAATAATATGTGCTTAATAATAAACATTAACATATCATTTTAATTTTTTAGGATATGCCTCAGTCGAATGTAGTTCATAAAATTACCAAGCGATCAATTTGCAAGCCAAACTCGGAATTCAGAGTAGATTGTAACGATTGCACCTGCGCTCCCGATGGTTTAAGCTACTCGTGTCCAGCTAAAGATTGTGATGAAAAGACAATCAAAGATGATGTTGAAGTTTTTAAGGCCGAAGCGGTAAGTAATTAAACGATTGTGTCTATTGTAGATGTACAATAGATTATAAGGAACTTGGCAGGACCAACGGGATAAGAATTGAACGATTGAGTCTATTGTAGAGCTAGAACAATATTTAAGTATTGGTAAATGCAACCCATGGACAGAAAACTGGCAAAATCTAAGGACTGAGAACATATTTGATAGATGAAGAATTAAGTCAGAGGCAGATTTCCGCCTTCTTGTGCCCCCAATCATTGGTAGATAGCAAACATTTCTGTTCTGAAAATGATAACCACCCCAAAGCTAAGCTCGCGTTATAGATTTCTATAGATAAAAAAAAAGTATCTTATCACAATATATAATCCACCTCATTGCCTATCGGTATCTGTGTACAATATTTTATCAAATTCCGTCCCGGAGTTATGACGTGATTGACACACAAAGATCCAAACATTCAAACATGCAAACATCCAATCTGTCATTTTTATAAAATTAATAGGATACTCATCTCTTCATTTACTGTCAGGGTTGACTTAGGTTTATAGAGCTTAGGTAGTTAATTGATGTGATATATCGATAATGAATTAAACTACTCAGGCTAAATCTAGTTTTGTTATCTAGGGTCCCGACCATATTGAAAGGAACTCAGTATGCAAGCCGCGTAAGATCTTCTATATTGGCTGCAATACTTGTCGGTGTAACTTCGACGGCAGTAACTATGCGTGTACCAACAAACCCTGCCCTTTGCCAGATGATGTTGAAATATTCCATGAGTTGATGGTAATCTTATAATATTAATAACTATATTATCCTGTACTACATCTGTAACATCCATAATCATGGTTGTAATATGGGATAGTCTTATTTTGGATCTCAGAACCGAAATTACAGTTAGCATTTAAACTGTTGCAAAAAGAAATTATACGTTTTTATTTATTTATTTTTTTTATTTATTTATTTATTTATTTCAGGTAACAGCCAAATTACAGACTAACATACTTTTTAATATTTTTCTTTCTTTTAACGCTTATTTGTATTACCTTTTGATCGTAATCTCTTTTTAAGATTCTATTAGTTAAGGATTTTATTAATATCGGATTATGTTTATTGGATCCAAAACATTGAATTTCTTTTTATTGTTCTTTATTATCTTTCGACTAATTATTATATTCTTTTTCAGGACATGAAGCCAATAATACCTTGAACACAAATATATATCAAATACATGAGTATACGTTACGGACAACGAATTTTATTTGATGAAATGTTTTTGCATTTACAGTGTTTCATTTTTCCTTTCACTTAGTTTATGTTTCCTGTGTCTGTATCTAGCAAGGTATTTTCTTTTATTCATTCGTAAATTCGCAAGAAAGTATACGTTAAAAATTAATTCATAACAAGTGGAAAAACTTGTTGATATATAATTTTGCTTTCGTAAGTCATCATCACCGTTATTCTCACACTGATCAAATGCTTTTCCAAAACCCTTTTTACAACGGACTTTGATAAATTCAACTACAATGACAGTTTTCTTTTATTAAAGAGCTTTGTCGTTTAGCTACTACATCGCTTCGTAAAGACATAATTACAACTATCAACAACTGGCTTAAACAAATATCGGCTGACCTAACCTGCGCTCCTGCTAAATTAGGACAAGCAAGAATGATGTTTAGATAGCCAACAGCACTAACATTAAACTATACTAGTGGTCGCCTAGTGGTCGAAATTGGACCATAATAAATTTAAATGTCTATGACAATATTCTATCGCCACAGAGTATGTATGCGTGTACAAATACTTGTGTAGTGTGTGTTGTGTATTAGCATTATTATTGAAAAAAATAGCGTTCCGCACATAAACTGTAAGTGTGCCAAATTTTATGCACTTGCTTTCGCGCAATTTTCGTAAAAAGGTATTATTTTGAACTCTGAACCTGTCGTTCCAAACACATTCCAAACACTGACGTTTAAAAAAATAAATTTCTTTAGGCAAAACGATCAGCGTTAAACACCACCAAAGCGGTAGTTTGCGCCGCCAACCGAATGTTTATTAAGGACTGCAACACTTGCTGGTGTAACGAGGATGGTACCAGCTTCTTCTGTACGAGGAAGTCTTGTATCAATATCCCTGAGGAAAGCGAGGATGTTAAGGTATGATGATGTTTTTTACTTTCCATAATTTACTACACAGATTAGAGAATAAAATCCAGATGGAGTGTTCCGAAGACTCGAGTGACGTACGTACACATGCATCTGTGTGAGTGAAATTTGAAATTTCGAAGCCCTCGTGATGTGTTTATGTCAAACTAGACGAACATTTTTGTACTTGCTTTTGAAGATTGTATTTGTTTTTGGCGTCACTCGAGTCTTCGGCTGTCTGTGTTTGTAGAGGACCTTCGCATGTTTGGTAGCCAAGTAAAATATGTTTGTCGATGTCTCCCAATAGGGTTTTCTATAGTTTATGATTGTATGAATCTCTTTCTGTGGGTTATTAAATGGGTGAAGGTCGTGCTTATTTGGGAACTTAGATTATATTCCTTAGTTAGGATATCAGAATGTCCGCAATGATGACTATAAAAATTAAGAGGGTACAAAGATCGTCTGATTCTCCGGTTCACATAGTTGTGGCGAAATCTTTTTTATTTTCTATTTTACTGGCTGTTAAGTTCGTAAAATCTACTCAAGTAAGTAATATATTAATATTATACTTTTATCTTTTCAGAATTCTGCCAAAAAATCACCAGCAAGTTCACAGGTAAAATATTCATTATTTAACGTTTATGCTAGAATAGCGGTGCATGTAGTTTTGCCCGCGTGTATTTCCTGTTCCCGAGGGACTTCCAAGATAAAAATTATCCTATATCCTTTCCCGGCTTTCAAGTTATCTTTGTACAAAATTTCATCCAGATCGGTGCAGTGAATAAAAATCTCTGTAGTATTTATACCTATTGGTTAAATTATACGATTAAAAAATTTAGATCGTTCTTTTATATATCTGTTTTGTGTTTCAGGTTTCATTGAGACGGAAGCGATCATCCTCGCAGGTAAATAATAAATGATTATATCCATCTTACATTATTTTTATAAATGACATCTGAGATAGAGGAGCTGTAGTCAGTCAGACAGTCAAGTGATCAATGCAGTCCATGAACAGACCATTACAAAAATATGTATGCTGCGTAAAGATATTGGACACAATAGGGTAATAATAATAATAAAACATTTTATTGTATACAAGAACATTAATGAAAGTATACATAATTAACATTGATAAAAATAACGCATACAAATAGGGTATATGCGTAGGATAATTCACTCCAATTTTCTGGAAAGGAATGTTAGCTCCATAGGTGCGAGATCAAAGAATCGAAACCAATACACTGAATGTTACAGCAAAAATCAAATCCAGCTGAAACAGCGCCATCAAGGCTTACTCCAAACGGAAAGGTACACCCTTCTGAGGCGTAATGTCCTTTGAATTTTTAAGCACATCCACAAAAGTTGTAGTGCTTATTCCCTCACTTTTTTAGCACTATTTTTGAACTCTATTTACTACAAGACGGCACAAGCATCCGTATCCGTATCCCGTCCATATACCACTTTTGGAACTTCACACGGCAATTTTATACTGCACAATATTTTTAACAACACCTCTTATTACTTACACCTTTTACAAAGCTGTAAGTTATTCTTAAGGTATTATTTACTTGAAAATGACTGGGTCCTATAAGCAATTAACACTGTCAATTTTTAAGCCATTTCTTCAGCAATTGCATTTTGTTTCCTTTGAGTATAGTATGTGCACCTTCAGCAGTGATTAGCACATTTTTTTTAAGATTGAATGTTGGTGGTTTTAAAATCCAAAGTCTCAAGATTGCTTGATCTGGAGTTCAGGAAAGAATAAAAGACTTGTCTCTGGGACAATAGAACTTTTTTGCAATACGATATTTTGTTTTTTTACTGCCCTATACATGGTCCGAATAATTGGGTCATAATTTTTAGCTACCCTAGAATCTAATCCTGACAATTTTCAAGTCATTTCCTTAGCAGTTACGTGCAATTTTGTTCCGATTGCCTTTTGCATTGTTCATGCACCTAAATGCACATTGCACATACAAAACTAAATTTCAAAGCAAGATATAACGCGTGTGGTGTCCAGTAGGGGACGCCCAAGACCTGCCAGCCCGGCTTGGAGTTCAGGATGGACTGCAACAAGTGCCTGTGTGATAACGAGGGGCAGAACTTCTCTTGCACGAGGATGGATTGCGCGGCGCTGAACAGCAATGGAAATGGAGGGGATAGGAGTAAACGAGGTTAGTGCTAAATAATAAAAGGTTTCAAAGAAAAAAATCATACTTTGATCTGATACTATCTTTTATCAGGGGATCATAGGGAAAATTTGTTACACTTATATTGGAATTTTATGTACTAAATAGCTCTCCGCTTGCGGCTTCGCATGCGTGTACTTCTATCCTATCTTTCAAGTTGGATTAAACTGCACACGGTGTGTAAAATTTGGTTAAAATCGGTTATGTAGTTTAGAAGTCCATCGCGGAAAAACACTGTGACACGTAATTTATATATTAAGATTAGCTACTAGATCTATGTAGTGGTACGTCAGTATCAGACTAATTGAGTATTTGTTTATGATGAAATTTGAATTATTTACTGTTACTATACTGCCGACACATAAACTGCCTTCGTTATGTACCCTTTTAGCAAGTAAACCATAAATTCTCAGTTTTAAATATAGTACTAGTAGTATTACTAGACTAGTTAGTCTTATATTATTATTTATCTTACATGGTAAGGTATCAGTTTTCTTTAATTATTTATATCTTTACAGAAGTAACATCTCGCAACCAAACAGACTGCACCCCTGGGAGCGTGTTCGAGCAAGGCTGTAATGTCTGCCGTTGTACCTCAGACGGAAACCACGCGACCTGCACCATGAAGATCTGCCAGGAGACCTCCGAGAATGATATAAATGCTCCAGGTAAGCTACTGACCATAAAATCCGACTATCTCCGTGGCGTAATTAATTGGTACACCCTCAAGCAGAAAAAATTGTGGCGGTTCAGAAAATATGTTTTATATTTAGTACAAGTCCCTCGACTTTCGACGTTTTCGAAAATTTTGAATAATTACTCGATTTAGAGTCAAACACCACCCTACAGTAAAATTCTAAGTTCTTTCTAAGTTCTTATTTGCAATACAGTAAATATAATAAAATGACGAGGCGATCAAGTTTGTAGCTTGTGGGCATCAAAGTATCCACTAAAGTAAATCGTTTGCCCGTTGATTTGGCCACATTATGGTTTTGAAGCAAATTAAATCTAAATCACATAGTAGGTATTTCCAATATCCACTCCACAAAAACAACAAAAACTAATCAGTGAACATTTTTCTTTGTGATAATCTCCTCTTTATTTAATCTTTTCGATGTAATATTTACAACAATTTTGAATTGGGCGCTTATTTTATGAAGTCATTTTCAGACGTTGATGGTGCATCTAGAATTTTTATATATGGCTAAAGAAAAACAATTATTTTCTTGTAGAATCCGACCCAAGTTTCCGCTGCAACCCTGGCGAGCAGTTCAAGCGCGGCTGCAAGGACTGCACCTGTTCTGCTGACGGCAAGAGCGTGTTCTGCACTCTGCGCATCTGCGACGAACTCACCGCCCTGTAACGTAACGGTAGATGCATTTATCTCACGCACTCAACTAATGTATCGAGATCGTATATTGCGTCGAAGTTTTGCGTAGCGTGTTTGACTTAACATTTTGTTTGTCCCAATATATTATAATTTGAAATAATAATTTTGATATGTAGCATTTTCAGCTCCGAAATAAGTAATCTCCCGTTGAATAAAGATTTCATTTTCTTTATACATTTTTACATCGTTTGTGACAATTGTAGTTTTTTAAAGATAGGTAAAACAATATATTTTTTAAAAAATAGGTCAAACACCTACGCCGTTTTTGCAAGATCTATTTTATAAATGCCTTATCGTAAGCATTAAATATTTAGATAGTATTTACTTAATTTTGTCGCATACGCAACGACTATTTTTATAGTCATATTTAGTTACAATCAAAACTATATCATAATATAGTTGAAGTCAAACTCTTGTACTACTCGTTCGTTTAGGGATTAGGATTGCAAATGGCGGCGTATATATTCTCATCTCGCTCGCACACTGTTTGCGTCTATACTCACACTGGTACTGTTGGACAAGAAATAACGACACTTATATTACGTAAACAAAATACGAAAATAATAAAATTATCTTAATATCATACAAATAACACATCATATTAGCAGATACCTCAAATATTAAATTCTTGTTATTTTATATTCATTTTAAAATATTAATTATTTAATATATTCTATTCCTAATTTAATTTGCTGTATCCGACAGAATCAACAATTATTAGTTAAATAGTAACTATTACGTTTATAAGATGGCGGTACTTGTCAAATCGGCCGCCATTTCTAGCCCCTTCTCTAAACGAACAAGTAGTATGTATTTCGCTCTTCATATCTAAGCACCTACTACGCACATCTAGACAGGTATCTCTGAAACGGATAGCCAACTATGGTAACTAATGGCCTACCATTAGTTACCATAGTTGGCTATCTCCTAAGATATGCACTCTTATTCACAAATAGTACTTTTTTAGTATTTCAATAAAAATACTATGACAACTCATAAAGCACAGGGCCCTATAAACCTATTTACAATCGATACTCGAGTTAAAAGTCGTTTAAATGAACTCTTTATTGTTTTTGAATTAGACTTTAGAACGCATAGCATTAAGGCTTCACTTACACAAGTATTGTTTGTGAATACCAGTGTTACTGTTGATGAACTGTGTGTATGTGTGTGGGCTCAAGCCCGCTTTGAGAGTTTGACTTATATAACTATTATTGTAATTCTCTCCGTTTCTATAAATCCGTTTATTTACTAAGTAGTAAATTTCATTTTTGTCTTAATTTATACAATTCTGTTACAATATTTAATTTATAGAGCTGGGCCTCTTAACACTTAATAAAAGATTTTTCGAGTTTCTCGAATATTTTTTTATTTCTTTGCTTATTACAGTAGCGGTCGTGTAAAGTAATTGTAAGTATTAGCATATGTGTAGTAAATTACACTATGGTATTAGTTTAAGAAAAGTGTGTTTTGTTTGTCAGTTTGTTGCTACGTACATTTATAGTATTTCAATAAATCTTATTTATCCACACTTATACGTAATAATTTAATAGTTTATAACTTGTAGTTAAGGATGAATTTGAAAAATATTGAACCATTTGAGATTAAAATTCAACAGTATAGAAAATATAGATACGTATTTTACATTTTAACAATATTTAGCAAACTAAAACGTATGAAAATTTTATTAGTTTTTTTTTTGTTTTTCATAATATTTTTCTGGCGCGGTACACATTGTATTAGACAATACGTAATAAAACTTAATGTAAAATAATCGAACGAATAAACTATTACAATAAAATGACGTTTTATTTAACCTATACCTAAGCTTATCAAGGTTTCCTGACCTCTGTCTTCTTATACCTGACTCCCCAAAACGAGGTATTCGCGTACTTTCTTATGATCGCATATAAAGCGTGGCTCCACCAAAAGAGCAGTATGGTCATACTCGCAATTTTATGAAGCCAAGAGCCCACGGCCTGCTTTGCAGATCTGACCAGGTGACGGCAGATTGAAAGGCCGTGGCAACCGTCGTATCTGATGAGGAATGTGTTGGAAACGCTTAGTATCACATTAGACGAGAATGCTCAGTAGCGACAAGCCTACTCAGACGGGACAATGTCTGGAGTTGTCAGTTACCTGGTGAACCGTAGGACATTAAGATGTCATACTTCTTGTTGAACGCAACACCAGTTTTTTTATGTTAAAGTAAACAAGTGGAGCATGCGGTTCACCTGATGTTAAGTGATTGACCGCAGCCCATTACCATCTGCAACATAAGAGTGTCGCAGATGCCTTGCTGACTTGAAGGAAAGGGATAAAGGGATAAGGAGAGGATTAATGATAGGAAGTTGGGAGAGGAGTAGAGCAGAATGGGAGAGGAATGGGATGGTACGGATGGATCGCGATTAGCACACTTCGGCCTTTATTTTTAGAACCTTCCTAAGACTTTTCTGGTCCTTATTTTGGAATTTCACACTATACCCACTGCTCGACTCGTGTTGAACCGATTTTTTTTTAATTCACATTCGGTCTGTGAATAGAGTTTCTTGTGTGTGTAATAATATCTTAAAAATACTCTCTGTTTATGAGTGGCAGTTTTATCAGGTTTAGAATAAGGATCTATAATAATAGAAGCGAAATTGTTCGCGGGTGAAACCGCGGGGCATAGCTTGTGAGTTACATAATAGGTTTCATTAAAATACCCAATCAGTAAACCCGACATATCAATATTTATTATTTGTTATATTATAGAAACCCTTTTTACAAAATTACAGTTAATTCAATATTTCATGCAGGGAAGAATCTATGAACAATTTTTTGGCTTTCAAAGATAAAGTTTCTCATTAAATCCGGCTACATAATAAAAAAGTCTAATTACCATAAATTAATAAGCCTAATTAAAAGCAAATGCAAACCATAATTTCAGGTAATTAAAACTGTAAGAAACGGTTTTTAATCAATAACTTTACGAGCAATAGTGGCGATAAATTTTAATGTGAGATTTGATACCGTTGATATGGCGTGTAATTCAGTATTTCTTGTTTTTGCTATTGGAATTATTTGTAGCACTGAGGGATTATTATGTAAGTAATATGTTGTAATTTATATGTTAACAAATCAATTATTAGGTCGCATAAAATTTCAATTGTTATGCCGTCTACGTGTTTTTGTGTATTTTACTGTTAGATAATTTTGTTTATTTCTGGATACAAAACGAAGTAAAAAATGACGTTTATAAAAAGTAATACTTTATTTTTAATGTAAATTAAATTATCGATAAGATCAAGCAGAAATGTTAAATTTAGACTGATTTGTACTTTGATCGTTCAGTATTTAACAAACGTTAAAAAATAATGTTTTTCACCAGTGCCCTTAGGATGGACATCGCCTAATATTACTCAAAGTAAGTACTGCATTTATAGATACTATCGATTTCTTATACTGCTTATTAACATTCGTATTCACAAACAATACTTGTGTAAGTAAAGTCTTAATGCTATGCGTTACAAATATGAATATTTAATTGAAAAGCAATAAGACTTAAAATGTCAAGTGACAAACCGCCACTCAAGTATCGTCTTTAAATAGGTTTATGGAGCCCTGTGCGTTGTGAAAGCTCATATTGTTTATGAATACAGGTGTAACAGTTATCATATATTCCAATTTATCATAGCTCCCAAATATCCGATTCGCGTCGGAATTAATACATTTCTTTATCCCTTCTTTTTAAATTTTTCTTGTAATTCAATCCTTTCATCACTTTTCATGGCTTGAACTCCATTTAACCAATTACTTTAAGAGTTTTTTACAATGCATTCAAAATACTATTTATTGTAGCGTTCATGCAAGTCAGTAAGTCATTCCCGAGGTGCGTCCCAAGCGATACTGCGAGGGGCAACTGTATAGTTTGCATCTGTGGTACTGAGGGCATCTTTGTCTGCAGAGCTATCAAGTGTGTGAAACCAGGTATATAGGAAATATTATTTTACAATCGATTGGGAATGAGGCGGTGGTCATATTGCGATCCCTTTAGTTGGGTTGATGTTTTTAATATATGACCAATCTTTTTATACTTATACTAGCTGGGCTCCGCGATTTCACTCGCGTTTATATCCCGTTCCCCTAGGATTTTCGGAACCAAAACTATCCTATGTCATTCCTGGTCTTTCAAAGAATCTCTATACAAAATTTTATCCAAATCGCTCCTGTATTTTCGGAGCCTATTTAATACAAACATACAAAGCTTTCCACTATATAATATTATATAGATTCATCACAAAGACCAATAACGTTTACAATAACGAAGCTATTTAACAAGAGTGATATTCGCTATAATATGATTAATTGAATATAAATATCTTTGAGATACTTTGCTAGCATTTAATGTTATAAATTTTGTTAATAGGTTATACTGAAAGTAAAATTTTAATATTTCAGCAAAGCAAGCACTTATCGAGAAAGTAGAATGCAAAGCCAACATGTCATATGAAAAAGATCACACCATCTGTAAATGTTCGGCCAAATCGCGTTGGGTTTCTGACAATTGTCGAAAAATATTCCGCACATTGCACAGCGACAAAAACTTAGTATTTGCTTATTTGAGATCCAATGTTACCTGCAAACCCAACGCTTTATATTTAATAGACTGTAATATATGCCAATGTGATCATACTGGCTACATCGAAGGGTCATCTTGTACTAACAGAAACTGCAAAACTGGAAGCAAAGCGGATGCCTGCAAATTTGGAGATGTTTTGCGAACCAGAGACGAAATCTGCGTATGCAGTGATGTCAATTACTACATTGATACACTATGCACTAAAATCGATACCAAATTAATTCAAGAAATAAAAACTGCTAATGTGAGAGCAGTTACGAACATGAAATACACATCTAAAGATAAGTGTGTTCCACATAGAGAATATTACAACGACTGCAATCATTGCATCTGTGATGAAAACAGAAATATGGTTTGCACTAACAAGAACTGTGAAGATAAAGTTAATCGTAGAGTAGGTGATGCAAAAAATGAACTGCCTGTTGTTGAAAATGAGTATGAAACGTGCGTTCCCGGTCAGAAGTATAAGCTGAAATGTAATACATGTATGTGTACACCTAATAGAGAATTGTCTTGTACTACAATGGTCTGTTTGGATGATTTTGTACTGGATGGAATTGCTTTGAAGAGAAGCTTAATATCAAGAGATACGTTGGAAATGCAGTGAAATATAAATATTTTAAATCAATGTTGTTTTGTTTAAATACGAAATTTGACGTAAATAGAGAAAAAGATGGTATTTAGTATTTGAAACGAATTTAGTATCCAAATTTTGTTTAATAATCCTAAAATATCTCTTAAGACTCTACTAAAATTACGTTAAAAATAAAAATGCTTTAATGAAGATATTCTATTTCTAGACGATTTATGACCATGTAGGTTCATTAAAACATTATTCAAACCTTATAATGGGGGCGAAAAATTAATTAAGTTAACTAAAATATTTTGATTATCTTCACATTATAGCGAATTCACACCAGCATCTCCCCGAAATCCTCGATTTCCAAACCTGTGCACCCGGCCAACTGTACAAAGCTGATTGCAATACCTGTCGATGTACAGCAAACAGTACCCTTCTCTGCACTAAAATGGCTTGTGTCAAACCAGTACACGTGCAAACTATGAAGAACCATATTGAAAAACATCCGACACATAATAACAAATGGGCTCAGAGTGCAAGAAGAGGAAAGGAAACGCTACATGGGGAAATTCCTAAAGTGGATGAGAGTGAGGAATGTGTTCCTGGAAGGTTGTATAAGAAGGGCTGTGAAACCTGCTTCTGTAATGATATGAAGGCTTTCAATTGTACTGGCAGTTGTGAGGAAAAGATATCATGTAAGATTGATTTTGAAACATTACTAAAATTTGTACACCTTCGATTTATTTCTCCACTGCCTCCATATTGCATGCATTATGATAAAATTTTATTATAGTATTTCAACTTTTTGTCCCAAAACCTAACAATTTTTATCATATAAATGTTTTTTTGTTCAAAAGTCATTCATTTTAAGTGCATACCATATGGTATGCACTTACATTTTAACATTTAGAGTATTTCTCATTTAAGAAATAGTATCGTAATGCTAATGTTCCTATAGCACATAGTAAACGGTTTGTTCATGAAACTGTCTATCACAAAGAGAATTTTTTAAATCCATCCAGTAGTTTTGAGGACTTGTGTGTTTTAACTAACGCTAATTATATAAGTATTCCTAAAGGCACAATTTTATTGCACGTTAAGTAGATGCCCGTGTACAAGCTAACGATAAATAAAATTCACCAGTTAATACTCTATGTGAAGCTCCCCGCATTCAGCATACCTACCGATGAATCTAGTCATGTAGGCTTTATGATTATAGCATAGCATGCATGTATAGCATCACAGAAATCGTCCTCACCCCACATGTGGATCATAACAATTATAAATGCGCCTTTATTACCATTTGCAGTAAAGTCATCATCACGAAGAACCAAGCAATTCCCATTTAAACCAGAAGATATAAACTATTTCGACGTCCTCAAACATCTATCTGATAAATGTGTCCCAGGCAAGATGTACCGAATAGATTGTAACGGATGTCTGTGTCGAGAGGCAAATAATCTGATATGTGAGAACAAACTGTGTGTATCACAAGAGGCTATAAGCAAACTAGAAGCGAAGAGACTTTCCGGTAAGTAATACGAAAGTTTGTCTGGGTAGATGAATCTGTGTTAGTTACTCTTTAGCGAAAAAACTTTTGGTCGGATTTGGATGGAACTTGGTTATAGGTAAGAATCCAGAATAACACGTAAGCTACATAGGACTGACGAATCTACGTGCTGTTTGAGGCACGGGGGTGTTCTAATACCGGCAACTTCCAGACTTAGGGCTGCTATTGAGACGTTTTGTTAGAAAAATCGAAGTTTTTTGGCCCCACGTGGGAATCGAACCCGATACCTCTCGATCTGTTGTCAAAGATGCAACCACTAGACTATATAAAATATTACATTAACTACTCTAAAAACACTTAACTATACCAATTTAAAACAAAAGCTGCGTCTCATATTTTAAAGAGTTAGGAAGATTCATAACAATTTAGGTTTGAATAAATTTTTTGTAAACATATGCTAGGCCCGGTGGTCGCTGCATGCACAGACAGTGATAAGTATAATTCTGGATTAGGCTGCTTCATACAGCATGTTGTTTTAAGGAAACTTGGCTTTTAAACGTAGGTTTGTACTGAGGTTTATTATCGTTGCATACATATCGGGTGCACTGGATACATAGACAGACAATGCTGGGTCAAATTCTAGACTAGGCTGCTATAGACAGGTCGCATACAGCTCCTTTATACTCATTTACATTATGGTACTCTTTCATACCTCTTACAAAGTTCATGATTTAAGACTAGCTTCTATGGCAGAAATACTGAGAAAATTGTTTCGCAGACCTAGTGATTGTATACATATCTAAATCATATTGCAGGAAAGAAATGTATAGAAGATACAACACATGGATGTGTTAAATGTAAATGTGTGAGTAAAACGACTAAATGCAAGGCGATTCCCAAATGTACCGACCGTGAAAGATTATCAGGGAATGCTCATAAAGTCCCTTTAGCTCTCAACGTGACAAAGGAGAAATGTACTCCAGGGATGATATACACGTAAGCAAGACATTCTTCTTTTATCCTCTATCATGTAGAAGACTAGACTAGGTACTGCCGGCTTTGAATAACTGATGTTTTATATTATTCAGATACTCTGTAATTATAAAAATATCAAGGAACAATTATTTTACCGAAAAAAGGTGTTACATAGCTAGCTAGCTTGTTTACAAGATATTCGGAACTTGCATTTAAACACGGAAAAAATAATGAAAAGCGTCGGTAAGGCTTTGTTAATTCAATATGATTTATTTATTGAACGTTTATTTGCCACCGATTTTTTCACCAAATTATCTTTTATCTCCCTTGCTCCTGCCAATATTCCGATTTCCAATGATTAACGCTCTGTGCTCTCAACCTTTCTTATTCGTTTATTGATTCATTTCATTCAATAAAATCATATAAAATTAACAAAGCCTAGCCGACACTTTTCATTGTTTTTTACGTGTTTAGGTACATGTTCTGATGTAACTCCTTAAATAAATAGTACTATTCCCATTTCTTTCCAGGGTCCAATGCAACCAATGTTACTGTCAGCGAGACAGTACCTTAAGATGTACTCAAAAAGCTTGTCTCAACTACGCCCAGGTTGTGAAACTGCACAAGCAAGTTGACGATTTAGAAAAACAAGGACTGTGATAAATTATTATGATGTGATAACTAAATAAATACTTTTCTTTGCAGCTTCTACATTTTTATTTTTCACCCGCGTAGTACCTTAATGCTAGATAACCTAGTCTTCCAAAGAAATATTTAAAACCATCCGACATTTCGAAGTTAAGCGCATCTAAAGATAATATCTTCCGCTTTCTTACTGGGTTGTGAGATGGATGTATTTTATCTGTTACACAGATATTTTTTTATTTTTGAGCAAATAGGTAATCAGTCGTCTATCCACCCATACAGAAACATTTTTTCCATAACTTCTCTCCACACAGAATAGAACCCAGAGCCTATTTGCGTTGTAACGCTTAATATTAACCAATAAATTGAATAAAAATTGTACACCATTTTCTCTTATCAAAATTTTTAATCATCAGCTTGATTGAAAGCCTTTCTACTCAATTAATTTCGCTTAATATCTTAGGAATGCGGAAAAATAAAAAACAAAGCATAAAGTATGGAACTTTTTAATCTTACAGTATTTTCAGCGTGAAATTAATCCATAATTTTTATATTTAAGTATCAATTCATTGTCTATTTATTCGTTTTACACTCCACAGTATACAAATGCACAAAACTGTGACATTTTTAAGTTTATTGTCACGATTACCATATCAAATACAAACTTTAGGTAAGTACAAAACTTTATATAATTCACACATTTTTTCTTGAAATTCAATTTATTAATTTCCAATAGGTACGTGCGTTCCCAACTCGCAATTTATACTGAATAATCATTTGTGTTATTGCAATAACCTTGGTTTATGGAATGAAGCGAGCTGCAAAATTATAGAAAGGAGACATATTTGCCAACCTGGTCAGATCTTTCGAGAAGGATGCAAGCAATGCGTTTGCCTGGAGAATGGTCAAGTTTCATGCACCAATGCCTGCTTGGAAAGCCACCAGGGCTTGCTTGCATATGACAAGAAATGCATTCCATTTAGATCATACTACATTAACTGCAGTTTGTGTACCTGCCCTGCCTCCGGTCTATCTACAGAGGCACATTGCACTAAAGATTCGTCTTGCCCATTAGAAGCAAATTCTTCCGATTTCCAAACAGTCAAGAAAAATTATTGTATACCTAACGTTATGTACATATTCCCTTGCATACGATGCTTGTGTTCAGAAAATGGATTTTTCAATCTCGATAAATGTGTGGAGAAATGCCAAGCAACAACAAGGAAAATCAGAAGGTGTATACCAGGAACATATTACAGGCATGATTGCGATGTATGTTTTTGTCCTGAAAACGGAAATCCCGATACAAGCCTCTGCAATAGGACTTCTTGTAACAATAACCAACCAATTTTTCAGAGTTTGAAAAACGACATCATATCTTGTACTCCTTTAACTTTCATTAAGCCAAAATGCATTTTTTGTGACTGCAATCTTGAAGGTACTATAAACGATAAAAGGTGCGTAGAAGTTGATTGCTCGACCTTCAATAATAAAAACTTTTCAAACAGAAATAATTGTAGCCCTGGTGAAGTTGTTCCTAATTGTATTGAATGCTTCTGCCTTCGAAATGGGTTTACCAATAGCAGCTATTGTACAAATGTCTGTAATCATCAAAACAAATTATATATTCTTGAAAAGGTAGTCAACAATACCTTATTTGAGCTCGCTGATGTAAGAACAATAAAAAATGATCCTAATGGAGAGCACTGTGACGCAAATACAATATATATCGAAGATAATAAATATTGTTTGTGTCCCGAAAACGGATATAAAAGTTTTAAATCCTGCATTCCATCTAGAAAGGTAGAAACTAATATACAAGTAAGAAACAGCTACAGTTTACAGGACGCTTTAAAATATAACAAAACTATTGCATGTGAACCAGGCACGTACGTAGATTTTGATTGTAACGTTTGTTATTGTTCAAAAAGTGGAATAATTGATCAGAAGTGGTGCACTTACGATGACTGTATCTCCAAGAAAACTATCGAGGCGGCTCATAAAGCTCGCGTTCTTCCTGTTACAAATGTCTATTCTGACGGTACTTGTACACCCGGTTCCATATCAAAAGTAAAATGCAATTTCTGTATCTGCCCGTCGAGCGGGACACTCAAGGAACGGGCATGTACTAGAAATAATTGTTACGAGGAGGAAGATGAAGACCAAACTATAGGAATGGATAGATTTACTTGTGAACCTCTGGCTTATTACGAAGTTGACTGCAACATTTGCTTCTGTCCCAGAGATGGTATAAAGAATGTTGCCAAGTGCACGAAGAATCATTGCGAGAAAAATTTCTTGAGAACCAATAACTGTGTGCCTGGTCATCTCTTTACAGATGTTTGTAACGTGTGTGTGTGTCCACCTAATGGTGATAAATCGGATAAGGCCTGTACAGAACATAATTGTGGCGTCGCATCTTGGAACCAATTCAAGCTGTCACAAAATCTGTTGCACAACAAAATAAGCGCCAATACCAGAACTCTTGATCATTGCTTTCCGGGAGAGGAATTTACTCAGGGTTGTAAAATTTGTATGTGTCCAGAAATGGGCTTAAAGATGTATGCTTCTTGTGAAAACAACGCATGTGATGACGCTAAAGAAAATGCGACCAGTGTGGATATGGGAAACAAACTCTCTGTAAGATTTATTGAATAAAAATTGAGTGCTTTCTTATTTAAATACATAGCGTCCTTCATTTTTTGTATTATGGTATGTTTGTAGGTGACCGGTTCAGACGTAGATGTCAATTCTGTCCCACACAATCGCATTAGAAGATTTGAATTAGATCATTGCTTGGAGTATAAGATTTCAGTCGGGTCCGAGAGACAGGACTGTACTCCTGGATCTATGTATTTTGTCAGGTAACATTTGATAGCAAATTTTATATGTTGTACTTTGAAAAATTGTGACTGTTCACATAAAAATTTTAATCTATAGTAATAATAATTTTTCATTTGCTTTGTTGTGGGTTTGTAAACATCTTAAAGGCGCAGTTACATCGGTCGATAGTTAATCGATTAATGTGTGAGGGGCTACCAATGAAATTAGTACTTATAGCATGCATTACAGATATCTCCCACATCCTGAAGCGAGCTCTATCGACCAGTGAAAACGATTATCCGAATTCGGACTGTATGGCATGCGTTACAGAAATCGCCCACACGATGCATGCGTGTCCTAACGACCAATGTAAATGCACGTTTAAGGTTACATTTTAGATTATAGATAACATATATCACAGTATATTATCTTGCAGATGTAAACAATGCATCTGTCCATACATGGGGAACATAAACTTATTTTGTCGTCCCTTACCTAGTACTATTCATTGTGAGCAAGCTTTTCCTGGATATAACTACTTACCCATGGGAAGAAGAACCGCTGAAGGTAGTACAATTTAAATAAAATTTCGTTTGTTATTTGATATATTTGACGATCCGTCTGATGCAATGGATGTGGCAATGAGCTATTGCGCCAAAAGGTGTGGGTTCGATTCCTACTAGTAGAAAATTATGATGTGATGAACATTGTAATTTTCTACTGTCTGGGAGTACATTTATCCATAGTATGTATGTATTTACAAAAAAGGTATGTTTAAGTATGTCTTTCAGTCACCTTGTTCCATAGTGGAAGCTTTGCTTAGTTTGGGACTAGATTGATCATGGTCCTATCCAGCTAATATACTATGTGCATTCAAAATTTCAACAAAATCCTTTTAGTAGTTGAACCGTAATTGACACACAAATATCTTATATACAAACTTTCACATTTCAAAAGTTAGTAGGAAGTAGGATTGGTGTGTGGGTAAAGCAACGCAAAGTATGGTTATCTGCTTAATACATAATCTTATCATTACAGCAAATACTACAAGTATCGAGACAACTACAATCAAAATAAACGAAACACTAATTGTGGAAGTAACACACGAACACACGAAATACCGCTGTGAGAAAATCGGTAAAATAATGGACGAATGTTTCATTTGTAAATGTGAAGAGGACGCCACTGGACTAGTCGTTATAGAAGAGCATTGCTTTAGAAGTGACCACGAAAATTGTACTGATACTAGACCTTCCTTTTTGCTTGAGAATAAACTTGTGTTTCTCTGAAAGAGTCGTTTTCTTTGTCAATACTTATGAATTTAAACAACGCTAAGATCAATGATTTGTTTTAAAAACGTATTTGGCTCTCATATTGCCGACTGTGGCTAACTTCAGCCATGATGGCGCTGCGCAAATGTCAAGCACGAGCTGTCAATGAACCGAAATTTGAACGAATTATGCAATAGAACAGCTCTCCTGATCTAAATTTAATTGATTACATTTAGTTGAGATTTATGTTGTTTTAGAGTGAATTTCATTGCAGTCATCATATTTATATTTATTTATGAATATGACCACTGACCGAAATTATTACAGCTTATAAAACCTAGACCGATGAGGGTAATCTATTTGAGTCGATGATTATCATGAAAAGCGCGTTCTTTTTAAAAATGGCACTAGATTTTTGAATAATTTAATCAACCGTTTAGAACTCGCAATAAAATTTATTGAAGTGGAACAATTTGATTTGATTAAATAGAACTGAACTGATTTTGAGAAATAACAGAACGAATTGGTACATAATGTGTACGAGACTTTTAATTGTACTGATCATATTTATTTTGACGAAAGGTAAAAATTAGTATTGGCTGAAATTATTTAAATCATAATATCAGTTCAAATTATTTTATAATTTCTTATTCGCAGATTGTACACAAACTCTATTAAATCAAAGATGTGAGCCAAATTCCTACGTTACTATAGGATGTAATGTTTGTCGATGTGACGACAAAGGAAAAATAAACAAAGAATTATGCACAAAGAGAACTTGTGACAAAGTACATATAGAACAATCTAGAAGGACATACAACGTTAATGGTAGCTGTGAACCCGGGAACTGGTATTCCACTGAACCATGTCAACTTTGCTATTGCGTACTTAAAAATAAACTAGTATGCAATAGTAACGAAAATCGCTCTAGACTTATTTTAGGCAATTTCCACTTCACAGTATGCGGAAATAATTTATTACAAGAAGCATCGGTTTTAATGACTGAAGGCAAAGACTTGCGGAACGCGGGAAAGAAGAAACGGTCAAGAAATGTAGCAAGAAAAATAAGTCAAGTACGTACAAGGCCCACCATTGCTATGACAACTACTACTGAGGGATCGTATACCGAAGAACTGTATAAGGATTTATTGAAAAATAGTAAGCGTAAGAATAAAAATAGCCTAAATATCGGTCGGAATAACAATTTTGATTCAAATGATGATAGTGGAGACGATGATTATGATTCTGATAAACAAATAGGACTAACTATGTTACCATATGATTCAGATGAATCCGGATTTAACAGAAAAGAAAAATCTGACCCAGGCGAAGGAATAGATGATAAATATTCTCGAAAAATTGTGACAGGAACAAAAAATACAATAAATAGCAAAGAGAAGTCGTTCGCAGAATTGGATATCCCGCAAATAATAAACAAGGTTTTGAATTTCAAAATGAGGAAGTCGATGCTATCGCTCGATACTAAAAAACAATGTACACCAGGCATTACATACAGTAGTGGTTGTAATAAATGTTTTTGTTTAAAAAATGGAAAGATTCTGTGCACGAAAGAACTTTGCTTATAAGATTAATTTTACATATTATTTACGTACATAAATCGAATTATAATCAAGAAATGTAGTTGATTAAAAGTCAATTTCAGTGCCTAGTTTTATGTTGTTTCATTATTTTTATTTCAATACAGCGAATATATTTGTACTTATAGTTTAATGATGAGTTGTGAATTTTAAAATGTTAGTTAATGTCGTGTTTATATTGTCAATACATAGTATAGTTATAGCTTTCCAGCATCAGAAACGTAAGTGTGGATTTTGTTTTAAGAATGAAGTAATTATAAATACTTATTAATAATTATTGGTTGAATGATATTGACCAATCATTAAATATTATGATGACAACAGTTTAAAGAACAACTTTGTTACTATTACTTTTAGGAGATTGTCGGGTTTCGTTTACAATTAAAATTACATAATATTTCACTATTTATAATTCAATTTTTATATTAGTATTTTTATATGGATATTTATCTAGATTTACATAAAACGTTATGGAGTGAAAGATGTAAGAAGCACGACGTCGCTCTGAACGACTGCAACTGGTGCTGGTGTGATAACAACAATCGGTACAGCTGCAAGGCGAGAGTCTGCAATGAGGTCGATATGTTTGGACATTTTCAAGGTATTGTTGGAGCCAAATTAAATACGATTTGATTTGTTTACACTAACTACATGATAGTACAGACCGGTATTATTTATTCTGTGAAGGAAAAGGAATAAAGAGTGCACCTGTGTACACTATAATATCTCATGCGCAGCTGGCTTATCTCTGTTGAGATTGGCCACCATGGCTGTAATCGGTCAGGGGAGGATTCATTACATCCGAACTGTCATCCTTTTACTTATGCCATGCACAGTTTAAAAAATAACTACTTAAACAGAGGGTCCATTATTCAGTTGCATTGCGTCGTAGTCGTCGCAACGTATCAAGGCACTGTATGGTACATATGCGTTGCGTTGACGCCATACGACGAAATGCAATCATTCAAAAGCTTTAGAACTCTGACAACACAGTGCTTCATTTCTTTTCAGTATATCCGTTAAAATATTTTTTCAGATGCCATTCAAGCAATAAACGTCGGCATGGAAGGACATGGTTCCTGGCGTTCCACTCCCTCTCCCTGCCTCCCCGGAGTACAATACCGCCGAGGCGACATGCTCTGCGTCTGCAATGAGGACGGCAACTGGCCCAACCCAGTCTGCAGAGACGCCTTACGAGTCCTACATTCAGTAGAAGTCACAGAGCTCACCGAACCAAACAGTACCTACCCCTGCACTCCAATGAAACTTTACTTACTAGGCTGTAATGTCTGTTTTTGCTCCACAGGACATTTCGACCCTAAGTTATGCACGAATACCACGTGTCATAATAATCAATTGGCCGATCTATCAATAGCTAGAAGCGAGTTAGCTGACGATTTGGAAATGTATGCAACATGCAAACCTAATATTATGTACTCTTTTGGCTGTATGGAGTGCAAATGCTTGAAGAATAACAGATTAATTTGCCAGCCATGTAAAGATGATAAACGAAAGATTGGCAAAGATAAAACAAGTTGCGCAGGTAAAAATAAAATATTCAAAGAACTGTGCAATTTATGCTACTGCGATAGTAACTTTCGGAAAATTTGTACTATTAAAAAATGCGTGTCGAAAAACATAATCCACGGTGTTAAAGCCACTAGTTTGAAGCCTTATACTTTAGTTCCAGCTCCGATAGATTATCACGATTGTACACCTGGAACTATGTTTAATATCGATTGTAATACATGCAAATGTATAGATTTAGGTGACGGCGATAAAGAAGTGCAATGTACAGTAAAAACGTGTAACGAAACAAATAATTTGGAAGCAATAAAACATGACTGTGTTTTAAACACAGCATATGAATGGAAGTGTATGATATGCAATTGTATAGAAAAAGACGGTGTGAAGGTACAGTCGTGTTTTGCAGACAAGAACTGTCCAAGGAAATCTCATAGCCACATTTCAGATGTTAGAAATCTAAATGGGTATTGTGAACCTCTTCATTACTATCGAGACAATTGTAATAAATGTCGTTGTTTAGCTGACGGCGAAACATTGTTATGTACGTCTAAGATTTGTAAGTCGTCAAAACCTATTTCAGTAGATGTTGTTCCAGTCAAATTAAGAAGTAGAGAGGCATGTCCCAAAGGACAATCTTTTCATTTAAATTGTAATATGTGCTTTTGCTTATCTAATGGTAATACAATGTGCACAACCACTGATTGCGCGAAAAATAAATTTAAAGTATACCCCGTCGTTAATTAAAATAAAAGATATTTCAATTGAATTCGTTTATTTGATCATTCATGTCAACATAACACTCACATAAATTACTTATAAACTAATTTGAACGAAAATAAATGTGCTTTATGATTAATTGATATTTGGAAGGTAGAAGTATCAAAAATAAAATATTTAAAATTTCGAAAATATAAAAATTTTAAGTAATATAAAAACGTTGGAGATAAAAAACTGAAGTATTTTTTTTAAAGTTGTTAATATTATCAGGAGAACGATAATTTTGACATTTAATTTAGAAAATTTCAGCTATCTAATATATCTAGGCCTACAATAGCATTTATACTGAAAGCCCTACGGCATTTAAGCAATTTTAAATTTAATGCCTGCAACATTTATATTTATTTATAATTTATTGAATATGTTAAGTTTGCAGGCAAGAGGAATAATACTACTTTCTAGTAAATGATTACTCAAACTATTGTAAAAATTTAGCACCACTTTGAAAACCTATTGTTGGTGAAAAAAGAACTTTGAATACTTAAAACAAATGTCATTTAGTGTAAGTACAAGTAATTATTTATGTGTACATTTATTAGGCGCGTATATTAAAGTGTGCCAACATTAATATAATTATGAATGCCATTGAATTTTTTTTAAGTACAATATTAAAATTTCACTATTATTTCTTTAACATTACCAAAATACAAATCGCCGTATAATATTTTTAACGAACATTTATTATGGGCGTTTATCTCAAAAATATCAATGTTTTTATTGAAAAACGCGCCATTTTAATAATAATCAAAGTACTTAGGCGCATATGTTTAAAAATATGTCATTTTGAACATCAAACAAGCAGAAATTTATAATAAAATCGGCTATACAATAAATTTTATCCACTTATGGAGTACCAGGCGCACATAATTTAGAAGAAGGTTTCATTGACTTCTCTAACATATTTTGATGAAGGTTGGTTTTTTGTTGCAATTCTCTCAGTTTGGCGGCAACTTTGTTGGTACAGTATTATATAATATGTCACCTAAAATTCCTTTGAAAAGCGCATAATATGTTTTAAAAGTCACACATATTAAATACAAAAAAAATAGAAATAAATCGTCATATAATAAATTGTATGCGTTTTAAAGTACCAGGCGCACATCATTTAGAAGAAGGTGTCATTGCCTTATCTACTCTGATGAAGATCTCTTGGAGGCAATTCTCTAAGTTTGACGGGAACATTGTTGATACAGTTTTATTTTTAGGTTGCCTAAAATTTCTTCGTTATGCGTATAATATGTTAAAAGTGTCACATTTAATATTTTAATTTAACATTTAAAATACAAAAAAATAAAGTAAATCGCCATATAATAAATTGTATGCGTTTTAAAAGTATCAGGCGCACATAGTTTAGGAGAAGGTGTCATTGACTTGTCTACAACATCTGATGAAGGTGGCTCTTCGAGGCAATTCTCTAAGCTTGGCTGCACCGACATAAGTGCAGGTAGACCGTAGTCCACCTAGAATATCCTTGACTGTAACACCTACATCACCTCTGTATTCGACTTCTACTGTTTTTCCTGAAAAAAATAATAATAGCCATTTTAAAATTTACGTTCAAGACTTAAAGATGCTAAAATTTTGATTAGGATGTACAGCGTGTAATACGATTTTTAAAAATAAAAGATACGTTTCTACCAATGAATAAAAAAACTCCAAGAAATAAGTTAATATTTAATAGTGATGCACCGAAACGTGGTTGTAATATAACCACCGAATAATCGAATAGACATTATCGAACCGGACATTGGACCGAGTTATTCGGAACTTTTAAATAATTTAAGAAAATATTAAATAAAAACACAAATATGCCGAATACGCCAAACAGTGAATAAAAATTCGACGCAACTCTATTATTTAATTATAAAGTATGTACGATGACTCATTGTTACAACTTATTACTTCTTCCCCTTACAGAATATTTATTACTAGCTTTCCGCCCGCGGCTTCGCTCGCGTAGACCCGGTAATTAATCGAATTTTTCTCGCCGTAAAAACCATGATTGAACTTCAACGAACATTAAAAAAAAAGAATTGTCCAAATTGGTCCAGTCGTTGTCGAGTTATGCGCTTACCAACAGATTTTGCGATTCATTTTTATATATAATACTAGTTTTCCGCCCGCGGCTTCGCTCGCGTGGACCCGGCAATTCGAATTTTTCTCAACTTTTAAACCTTCCCTAGACCTCCACGAATAATTTAAAACCAAGATTAGATAAATCCGTTCAGCCGTTCTCTAGTTTTAGCGAGACTAACGAACAGCAATTCATTTTTATATACAGGGTGTCCCGTAATGAGTGAAGCATCTCTTGGGGGATGATAGCTGAGTTAATAATCTATCAAAAAAACCCAATATGACCTATATTGGGTTTTTTTAATAGATTATTAGCTCCGCTATCATCCCCCAAGAGATGCTTCACTCATTACGGGACACCCTGTATATAGATTCAGATACTATATCCATAATTTGTTAGTAAAAATATATTTTTTTTTTATTTACCTTCAGAAGACCGATACTCAGCCACGCCTCCAGAGTGCTTCAGCATCGCCGTGGACGAGGACATCCCGTAGAACAGCTTCACCTTCCTACCGTCGGGCTTGGTGACCACCTCCCCCCCGCACTGGTCGTGTCCGGCGAACATGCCGCCCGCCATCACGAAGTCTGCGCCCGCGCCGAACGCCTTAGCAACATCACCGGGGCACGTGCACCCACCATCCTGCAGAAAAAAAAACACTTTTTAAAGGATTTTAAACGCGGTTAAATATATTGACGACCCGGTTGGCACAGTGGTTCAGCAAAGGTCTATTGCGCCGGCGGTTGTGGGTTCGATCCCCACGAGCAGAAAATTATGATGTGATGAACATTGTAATTTTCTAATGTCTGGATGTGAATTTATCTATAGTAGGTATTTATGTATTTACAAAAAAAAGTATGTTTAAGTATGTTTAAGTATGTCTATCAGTTATCTAGTATCCATAATACAAGCTTTGCTTAGTTTGGGACTAGATGGCGTTGTGTTAAATGTCCAAG
Organism: Phoebis sennae; assembly: GCA_001586405.1. Lineage (NCBI taxonomy): Eukaryota > Metazoa > Arthropoda > Insecta > Lepidoptera > Pieridae > Phoebis > Phoebis sennae. Next base: position 109,588 of record LQNK01001191.1, read on the forward strand.
AATATTTATTTATTTATTATACATTGTAAATGTCGTTCCCAAATGCAAGAATAAGGAGATTCATTCTAAAATAAGAAGATTCATCTCTCTATTTCGCATCTCCTTATTCATCTATTTATTTCTGCGTGTATCCTTTTACATGTACTATTTTTATGGCTTATTCATATTTTTAATTCTAAACATTTTTCCTTAGCTGTAACTAAAAAAAATACTATAATAATACAATTGTCTAATATAATTATGTGGCCTTATTCTACATCTATATTTATAAAAGAAAGACGTGTTTGTTCAACTACATATTTATAACTCATGACGGACATAGAGTATACAGAAATACCACAGAAATAGGAAAGATCGCAGAGGAAAATTATCCTATTTCTTAGGTTTCAAACAATCTCTATACAAAATTTCATCCAAATCGGCTCAGCAGTTTAGAGGCGAAGAAGGGACAGACAGACACAAAGCTACACAATCAAATATTAGCAGGGATTAAATATGATAAAACTCTGCGCTGCGGGTAGCCTACACCCGTCTGTATTAATGCAATAAAACTGACCGATATGATGTGTCCCTTTAGCCCGTGCGCTGCGTCTGCGCACTCGATGACGGCTGACAGCTGCGGGTAGCCCACACCCGTCTTTATTCTTGTAGTGCATACGGAGCCTGGACCTATTCCCACCTACAATTTTATAAAAACAAATATGTAAATTTAAAAGAAATGATTTCAATAGCTTAATCGTTTCGAGAAAAAAAAGATTAAAATATATGACTCTAAAAAAATACCTTTATAATATCAGCACCGGACAAAATAAGTTCTTCCACCATTTCACCGGTCACAACGTTACCAGCCTGAAAGAAATTACAATTCGTTAATGTATAATGACGTGTCGTAGTAAAAATAATGAAAAAATTACAATGCCCCGTTAGTCTTAAAAATTTTTGAGCCCATTTATTACAACCAACCAACCAAACAAAGTTTTCCTCTTTATAATATTAGTGTAGATAAGAAAATACGATCAGAATGATAGTATGTTTGGGGAAGCCGGTCCGAACGCTAAGGACGTACTATCTGTTGGCCACATCGAAACTAGTTATGTGCTGCCAATGGCCAATATATGAGTACTCACAATGATGACTGCCTCGTTGGTCTAGTGGTTGCATCTTTAACTACAGATCGAGGGATCCCGGGTTCGATTCCCAGGTGGGGCCAAAAATTAAGATTTTTCTGACAAAGAAATCATAGTAACAGCCCTGAGTCTGGAAGTTGGCGGTGTTGGAACACCTCCGTGCCTCGGAGATCACGTGTCTTGTCGGTCCTGCGCCTGAACTCTCTCCGGTCGTGTCGGTCTACCATCCCATCGGGTTATGAGAGTAAAAGGAAAAGAGAGTGCACCTGTGTTCGCGCACACACTTGCACTATAATATCTCCTACGCAGCTGGCTAGTCTCTGTTGAGATTGGCCACCATGACCGAAGGGGTCAGGGGAGCTATTATTATTATTACTCACAATGATAGTGTGTTTGGGGAAACCGGCTCGCACCCTGCGCACGTACTCTACGAAGTGTTGCGAGTATCCATTGGCCACATCGAGACAGATGAACTTGAGCTCTTTGACAGTGTTCAGTATTTCAGTTAGTCTATCGAAATCAGCCTCCGCTGTGCCGGAACTAGCGGCTGAAATATTAATTGATGTTTTTTTATAGCAGAGCAGGCAAAGGAGCAAGTGGGTCACCTGATGTTAAGTGATCACCGCCGCCCATGAACACCTGAAACACCGGGAGTGTCACAGGTGCTTTGCCGGCCTTTGATGGACAAATAAAATTAATAATTCACTGTTTATTATACTATAACAATGTAAACTAAAATAAAACAAAAGAACACAGTATAATGGGCGACCTTATCACTAAACAGTGATCTCTTTCAGTCTCATTTTATGTTATTGTTATAAAAAATCAATTATTTTTAATAATCATACTTGTGTAGCTAGAATCTAAAAATATTCGCCACATTATATAAAAAATAGTATAATATACTAGCTGTATATATTATAGTTTCCAAACTAACAACAACACATTATTTTCATAGTTATTAAAGACTAGCTAAGCTCCGCGGTTCCTCGTATAAACACCTTTCCGTTATTTTTGAGATAAAAACTATCATATGTCATTACTGGGGTTTCAAAAAATATCTGTACAAAATTTTATCCAAATCAGTCCTACAGTTTCGGAGCCTATTCAGTACAAACAAACAAATCTTTCCTCTTTATATTATTAGTATAGGCATAATACATGACTCAAAACTTCTATATGATAAACATCTAGATAACATAATAACAAAGGCTAACAAGATATATATTTTAAGACCAAGCTCTCAGTTTCAAACTGTTAAAGTAATTAAAGTCCTATACTGTTCTTACGTACGCAGCATCCTCGAATACTGTTCTCAAGTATAGAATCCACGATATAACATTTATATAAAAAGGCTTGAATCGATTCAGAGAAGGTTTTTACGTTTTTTACAATACAAATGCAATCAATATGATTCGGAATATTTTGATAGGTGCAGTAGACACCACATTCTTCCCTTAGAAGAAAGGCGAAAAATAGCTGATATTGTTTTGTTGACTAAAATTGCTCAAGGTGTCATAGACTCTCCGTTACTTCCTTCGAAAATTCATATAAAAGTACCTAGTCGCCAAGCCAGATATCACTCAAAACTTGCAACACCTTGCGGTTCGTCAAATTATAGAAACAATAGTTTTCCCATACGCTCAGCCAATTTTTATAACGGTTGCTTGACTGATTTTCCCGATGTTGATCTTTTTAACACAAAGCCTAATACATTAAGAAATCGTTTGGGTAAGAATTGGTTCCGTCTCAGGCAGGTTTAGGGTTATTTATATTATGCTATATTTTAAGGTTAGATAAGCAAATTTAAATATTGTTATTTTTTTTCTTTAATTTTATAAAAAATAAAAATTTAAGCGTCTTAGTCTTATACTTGCAGAAAGCATTTAATTGGCTCTTACTATTTCGTTTTAGTTAAATCTTTCTCTTCCTATTTTTTGTAGCTGTTGCTTTCTTTAATAAACTAAAAAAATAAAATAAAACAAAATAGATATAACAATTTGTTCTAATGTAATACCAATAAAAACATACCCATTTGTTCAAGACATTCAGGATGCTCTTCTGCGAATTTCTTCCACTCATCTACTGAATAATATTTGTGTATGCACGTGAATAGGCCATGCTGAAAAAATTAAATCGCAATCAAACTCTAGTATCATAAGCAAATGTATAAGGTACATTAGTATATTTTTATTAGGTACATTAGTATACCCTGAATATTTATTTGGTATTTGGTGTATTCGGCATCTTGTACTCGGCCTCATTATTTGTGTTGGGTCGAATATATTCGATTCGAGTATTTCTACTATCTTAAACTTTAGAATAATAACAGTGTATATTTAACACAGGCGCCTAATGTAGCATTAGCTGTATATCAGGAGCCTGCGTTTTGCAAAAAAAATGTGCACAAAAATAGTCATTCAATTATATGATTATTAATTACAATGAATTACATATATAGTATTTATTAACAGATTAACTTATATTACCTATAAATTAATTTTTTAATTTAGATATATATTATATGTCTGGATGATGATTTGTTATTTATATTTGTATAGAATGAACTACATTTGTATGTTAAGATGTTTACAATAATATAGTGGCATCATGAACGCGTACTACTAGGAACTCTTGAGCTTTATAATCTACCTTTGTTTATTTAAATATCCGGTAGGATGTCTTAATATACACATGACGATATTATATAAACAATTAAATAAGGTATCATTACAAGTCAACAGTTCTTGTAAGTCTTTGTTTGTTTATAAATAGCTGACTCCTAAACTGTAAAAAGTCGTGTGAAGGAATATCCGTTACCAGGAACGCAGAAGAGAAAGAGGCTCATTTTAATTTTGCTTTTCGCTTAAGGGTTTTTATATTTGAAATGCAATCAAAATTTTTGGGTATTGGTATATTAATTATTATAAATTATTGGTTGCGGTGTCGGTGCTGTTCAACTTTGACCTGGACAGGGATCACAAACCGGGACGTATGGTAAGCCTACCTTTAAGGTAAACGACCACAGTTCGGTGTCATATATATCGGATGCATTTCATTTAGCGTGCTTTTGTATAGAAGATCACACAAGTGCGCACACTGATCCACATTCTACGGATCGCAAATAACCAATTTTTAATCAGAATGCGATGCGATTTATTGCGTACGATACCAACCTGTGGAAGTTTACCTTTACTATAATATATAAATACTTTATAATACATATAGTAGTATAGTATTATAATATTATCTGTGATTTTGACGACTAGATTGGCGCAGCAATGGTCTATTGCGTTAGAGGGTGAGGGTTCGATCGATAGTAAAAAATTATGTGATGTGATAAGATGTGATTAACATTGTAATTTTCTACTGTTTAGGTGTTAATTTATCCATAGTATGTATGTATTTACAAAATGTTTATGTATGTCTATCAGCCATCTAGTTTCCATAGTACAAGTTTTGCTTTCTTTCGGACTAGATGACATTGTGTTAAATGTCCAGGAGTATTTATTTATGTATGTTACTTTTTTTTACGTAACACGAAATATTTTTTTTTATTATCGCAGAGCAGGCAAAGGAGCAAGTGGGTCACCTCATGTTCAGTGACCGCCGCCCATGAACACCTGAAACACCGGGGGTATCACAGGTGCTTTGCCGGCCTTTGGACAAATACGCTCTTCTAAGTTAAATATTTCTTGGAGATCTTCACCTTGGATAGTTCCCGGGCCATCTCGAAGGTGCCAACGGTGTCCATGTTGCTGGCCATCACTGGGACACCCCGGTACGTCTGCCCCGAGTTGCGGAATGTGATCTCCCGGAATAGATCCACCTAGAACAGAACAATGCGAATTATGAGCAATAAAGAATTTTATTATTATGTTTCTCCATTCATTATTCTCGGGTCACTTCCGAAAGGAAAGAGCTCGGTCCCGTGGCAACTCCAGGATTAAAAGTTGTTCTCCAATATGTTATTCTGAACCCGAATATACCAAGTTTCATTATAATCGTCATACTGTCTCATTTATCATTTTAGTAATTAGTTGGAAAGCATCCGGTAACTGAGACAATTGCGTTGCCGACAAATTGACTCTGAAATTTTTCTAAAGTTAACTTTTATAAATTCATTATACAGTTTAACTAATATACTCAGAAACCAGGTATAATCAAGCATTTTTAATAGTTATCTAGGAACACCCGACTGAATAAACTATAAAAATTTAATCCCTCCCTCCTTTTTTCCAAACTTCAAGTTGATAGTAGGAAGTAAGGTAGATGCGTGTTCAATTAGATTAAAAGAAAATAATTTGATTCAATTTATACACAGCAGGTAAAGCAAAGTAAACGATGAAAATTGGATTGTTTCATGTTTTGTTTTAGCAAATTTTGCGTGCTTTTAAACGATGTCACGTTCTTATAATGTTTGTTCGTTTGTTTTATTCCTTCGTGCAACAATGATATTAAATGTTTACAGGCAAATCGCATGTCCTCAAAGTCCGATTGCGATTTCTTTGTAGCTTATCATAAAATGAGTTTAGGAACTATAATAAGTTTATAACAACATCATCCGGGAGCTAGGGCCATTTTATGGGTAGGTGTTTGTAGCAAGCTGAAACATTTAGTGTCTGTCCTATTATACCCCTACATGGAACTGCAGACCTGGCTGGTTAATAACCAGCCTAAATCTATCTATCTTTATATCTAATCTATCTTATTTTTTTAATTAATAACATATATAGCTCTCGGAAGAATTAGAATTGTTCTTTTTTCAAAATAATTGAGATATACAATATGAATTTATCTTGTACCTATTTATTTTGTGTTAGTATTCCTAGCACAGACAGCGTAGAAAACAAAAATGTTATTTATACGAATATTACAAAGAGGATAGATAGTTTGTTTGTTTTATTAAATAGGCTCTGAAACTACTGGACCGATTTGGATGACATTTTGTACAGAGATTCTTTAAAACCCCAGGTATGACATAGGATAGGAGGAGTTTTTTAACTCGAAAATCTTATGGGAACTTCGCGTATATATCTCATATACACGGAGCTCAGCTAGTTATAATGTAAATGACTCTTTGTATTAATATTATAATTTTTTATCAATGTTAAATTATATTATTTTTGTGTAATTTATGTCAAAATGTTAAAAATAAATATTTGCATGCTTTTTGCGTAGCATGCTAAGGTCACTGTGAAACTAGCACCTTTTATGAAACCCTAAAAATTATCATTAATTTCTTTTCAAATCTTAACCTATTACCACTTTTTGAGGGTCCACGGAATATGCCGAAAGGAAAGTCAAATTAACAAATATTTAGTTGGCACTCGGCCATGTAGCAATGGTATAGTTTGACGGTCATTGTCGTCTAATTAAGATATAAATACATAGTACATAGTGCCAATACTAACCGAGGTTTGACCGTGCTATTCGCAAGCAAATTTTTTTTGGGAATTTTTGTAATATGACTAACGAGGGTTTCTCATGTAAATAGTGAATACTTACATATTTCTTCATTGTTTACAGTAGTACTACTAAACGATGTATTGACACTAGTTCGACTTTTATTAAATTATTTTATATTATTACAACAGTCTTCGATCATTCATCATCAGACCTTTTATTAATTTGAATTTGCATTTCCGTAAAGATGTGACAATCAGGGTTTCGCAAAATATAGAAGGGACGCAGCAAGAAATCGGCAAGGTTTAATGTGTTATGGACCTCTCTATGTACTTAGACAAATTATAAGAATAAAATTGAATATTGTAACATACATAAAAATTGCAAAGGTTGTTTCTGACCCTACAATTATTGGGAAATGTGTTTAATCTAGGATGGCCGTATCATCCTGGGGTGGCGTGAATGGGGATTCACACCGCTCCACAAAATAGGGCCTCTGCGGCGGTTGTGGTCTCCCATATGTTCCGGGAAAACCACGACGAGGAGGAGCGCAGGATGGACACAGCTCCTTCCATCCTGCTCTCGCGGAGGGACACCGGGGGGTTCGCGGAAGAATGCTAGGGCGTGCCCGTGAGCCCCCCACAAGGTGTGTGAAGGAACATCGAGGGGTTTTAGTCGGAGCAAGTCCGACATAACCCGGTCGTTTCCCCAGACGGCCGGGTATGCGAAGGCATTTCCCGTCGTAAAAAAAAGGATGGCCGTATCATGTAAAACGGTTAAAAACACTGCTCTTAATTAATAAAAAAAATGCTATCGATAATTTTTTAAAACATAAAAAATAATGCATCGTTTTGTAATCATAATAGAGAACAAATGTAATCGCTATGTTGTATGTATGGTTCGTAATTTATAATTTGCACCAAAAAATGCTGCATACAGAAAATTTCACATCAAATATGTTGTTATTAATACATAGATACAATATGCTATCCAGATAGTAGGCAATAAATCTATGCTAGGTCTCATGTTATCTGAGATGACTAACCTACTGCTAGTCGCAGACGGCACGTGTCTGGACTCTATTTATCTGTAATATCTATGCTAATATTATAAAGAGGAAAACTTTGTTTGTTTGTTTGGTTCTAATGAACAGGCTTCAAAAATTACAACTTGTAGATTGATTTAAAAAATATGTATAGATTAGGAATGTATATAACGTATATTACTCGTGGATAATGTAGCTTTCGAATGGTGAAAGAATTTTTTAAATCAGCCTAGTAGTTTTTGAGCCTATTCATTACAAACAAAGAAACAAAGTTTTGCTCTCTATATAATATTAGTGTAGATTATCCTACGGGAGCGAAGCCAAGGAAATAGATAGTATCTTGATAAAATTGCGAGTTTGTTATTATCATTTGTCCACAAGAAAAAAAACGTATAAATTGTAAAAAAAATGTGCGAAAAAGAAGTTTCATTTTCATGGAGCACTAAGTCCAATCAACAGAAGCTTAATCGATTTCAATTTAACTAATTACTCTTTTGAAACACTATATGCTTAACGGGTGGTCATAATGTGAATGTAAAAATATTTTTATTTAGCTTCTAGCTTCTAAACCAGTTAATAGCCTATCTGTGTATGAAATTGCATCCCTTCAATATTTACGACGTGACTGACACACAAACATACGAACCGTTTCGTTTATAATATTAGTAGGAAGTAGGATAGTATAGATAAATTCATCCACGAAGACGCGCTCCAATATTTTTCTCAATCATTGACAGAGTATGTATGCAAGCTTCCGCTTGTGTGAAATAATATATATACACACTCATTACTCATGTGTGCACACGCACACTAAAATAAATAGACTAATCAGGACAAAGTATTGCGATCATAGTAAAATAATTCCAAATTCAAAAATTGGTGGGCCGCGTTGTCGTGGATGGCGCTATCTATATATTCGAGGTCTTTATATCAATATAAAGTATGCTAGTCCCTTATCCAGTTAATAGCTTATCTGTATATAAAATATAATCAAAATCCGCTCAATATTTACGACGTGATTGACACACAAATATACAAACTTTTATAATATTAGTAGGATGTAGGATAGTAGTATTATTACGATTCAAAAACTACATTAAGAGTAACGAGTGAGAAAAACACACCTATTGTATTACAATGTTTTCCATTATCTGTTAACATCTCATACAAGTCCGTTCGCCAAACACTTACATAACATAATGTAGTTCAGTGAGAAACGTATTTAAAAAACGTGTCAAGGTCTCCGTCACATGGAACTGAAAACCACTCCATCTGAAATCTTGAATATCTCGATATTGCACGTGTTCACATCTTTGTTTCAAGGTGAACTATGTACCTATGAGCTTTTGTAGTACCTGGTAACTTAGAAATGGTATAAAACTATATAGATACTAAATTATTTTGGAAGGCTCTGGAACATTAACGGCCGTTTTCAATAATGTATCAAAGATTATGGATAGATTGTAATCTCAGATTAAATGACATTTGATTGTCAAAAGTCATAACAAAGGCTAACCGTCGACAGCATATTGAATACAAAGTAAGTGCAAATAGATAGATTTGCCTTACTTTAGTAAGCAAAACAAGGGATAAATAGAATATTGAAAACGGCCGTAAAAAAACTACAAAGAATATACAAAAAAAGTGCGAAAGTATGAATAAATTGTGAAAAAAATTGTAAAGACTACTACATATTATATTTTTCCATTCAAATTGTTCGTGTGTGTCAAATACGTAACGTTCAAAAATGGTGGTAAGTACATATTAAGTTCGCCGGGTCACCTACATACACAAGTATTTGTTTATGGTCGAATTTCGACCACTGGGTGACCACTGGTATAAATGTATTAAATTTAACATTTAACCTATAAACACTTTTCTTTTTTAGTTTCTTTTCTGCTATCTTTAACACTGAAGAGATAAGATAAAGCCCATTAGGACATGTCTGAGATGATTTTGAGTCATAATTGTTATCTATATCTTTTGTGTTTTGTTCTTATGCTATAAAGATACTCGACTTGAAGTGAGTCATGTAATGCAGTCATTAGTAATATTGCTCCCTTGACCGATTTCCGTCATGCTGGCCAATTTCAAAACAGACTTGTCAACTGCGTAGAAGATATTAAAGTTCACAAGTCATAAGTGTACGCGCGAGCACGGGTGCACTCTCTATTCCCTTACTCTTACAGATAATATACACAGATAAAATAATACCATACTAGACTCTTGTAACCCGATGGGGCGGCAGGCCGACACCATCGGAGAGAGATCACGCGCAGGACCGACGGCTTTACGTGCTCTCCGAGGCACGGGGGTGTATCAGCATCAGCAACAATACGATACCAAAAAACTTCACCAAACACATTTTTTTTTAATTTATACTTCATGGTTGATATAATTTACTTATCACGCATAATTTAACTAACTTTCCATAGCAAAACAAATTGCGTTGCCGACTTAATCATTTTATATATTGCGTGTTACGCGATTTTTGACGGTATTAAAGTCATTCAATAACAACATTGTTATTGTTTTTATTATTTTTTCCACGTAGAGTTCAGGTCTAAAATAAACATTTCAAAATATTGAGTACATAGTTATGTCGTCACAAACTTATAAATTTTTGCGGGTACTAAATAACTAATTATGTAATATGTATCACATTCCAAACTTTTTTTTTTCATTTATAATTTTCAGAGCAATCAAAAATTAGAAGAGATACTTTTTAATCGACTTTCCAAAAAAACGAGATTTTTTTTATTTGGGGCATATTTTTTAATAATCATAAACACCTCTACTTATCAACGATAAAAAGAAAGCCAACGTTTTAAAGAAAAGCAAAAGGATAAAAATAAACCAGAAATGTATTTTCTCATGTGCAAAGCATTTATGAATGGCCATCCGCGTATATCTCCCATTCCCGTAGGATTTCCAGGACAGTTACTATCTTATATCCTTTCTTAGGTTTCAAACAGTCTATACAAAAATTTGTTCAAATCGGTCTAGCGGTTTAACCGTGAAGAAAAGATCGACATACAGACTTACTACACATTTATATTATTAGTAAGGAAAAGTAAGGATCTATGACATGCCCTTACTGTTATAGGAGCTTATCCGTTACTGTGGCAACGACCAATAATAAACAAACATACATGTTTTGAAATGTTTTTATTTTTTTTCTAAACGTGAGGGAGATGAGATCAGTAATAATTAGTTGTTCATTATTTATGAAATCTATTCAAAGTCGATACCATTACCTATTTACAATTAAACAAGATTTTACTCCGCCTTTTAATAGATAACGAAAAATAAAACTACTCTACTTTTGAGTGTGAGGAAGTTGCTTCTATTTTTGACAAAAGTTATTATTTCACTATGAATGAAAAAGTGTACGATCGTTCGACCACGAATTTGTCCTCGTGACGTCAAAAACGTACAGATATTAATGTTTATATGTCGTCTAATTTACGTCCTGTGTTACATATTACGTAAGCAACTTATCTAGTATTCACTGATAATGGTTGCATCACAGATAAGAGATTTGCGATTATTAACAAAAGATAACAAATAAATAAACAAAAGAATTATTCCGGACGTTGATACTTATTTAACTTCGTCTTGAGGTCTTATACATGAAACTATGAAATATTTCTTTATTTATTACAAAATTCAAATAACAAACAATTCTTGGTCGGTACGTCTTACATACAAAAATAATGTTATCTAAAACAAAAGCGTAAAGGTTTAGTCAGAATAACAGTAGCTTCGCGTTAGTTTCGTTCCTACATAATAATAATAATTATGAAAAAAATATATATAATTCTTCAAAATGTAACTGTGTCATATGGCAAGAGGTAGGACCATTATTGGGGTGGTGTTTGAGTTAAGCTTAAAACTTGTCTGATGCTTCTTATATCAGCGGCGGCCCTACCCATTTCGAGGCCCCGGGCAATAGCTCTTTGCGAGGCGAGGGAGGAATTGTATATTTACAACTAAAATTTTTAAATATACAATTAAAAACCGATCTTCAATTCTTTTGAGGCGTGATATTTAAATACATGTAGTACTTACCTACTATTTTTTTTACGTTTCGAATCAAGGAATGACTTACCTTATTTTATTTTAATTTAGCGCTATGTTATAGTCTGAATAAACAATTAACGATCAATTTCAGTTTTAAATAAAACAATAATAATTTTAGAAATACTACATGTATAATTTTACGTTTCGAATCAAACAATGAGCTACCTAATTTTATTTTTATTTACCGCTATGTTATAGTCTGAATAAATAATTAAGGATCGATATCAAAACTTTTGATATTGATCCCCCGGGCGATTTGTCACCCCCTAAAGAATTCCCAAACATGGAACTCCAAAACTAACTGGTGAGTGTTTAGGGCAAGTATTGGCACGATTTCTTATATATTATTTAAGTATTAATAAACAAATAAGAGCACAAAAATAAAGGCATCATATTACGTAAATACACTATTATGTTTATTGTTATTAATAGTTTTTGGGTTAATCCTTTTTCTATCAAAAATTGTTATAATCATTTATGCAATTAACATTCATCGATATAATAACAATAAATAAACAATTATATTAATAGTTAACGATTTATATTAGACCATGGTTTCTCACAATTGTTTGTAATATAAACAAAATAAATGCTTTCAAATCAAAAATAAAAAACTACTCTTACCTAATATCCTGAAATTGGTCAATTAATTTCGATTGACACAAAATGTTCATTGCCGATGACCGCTTAATATTGGATCAATATGTTTACATACGCGCTGTCATGTTTATACATCTACATCTCACATGACGAAAAACCATTTTCACTACAATACCGAAACATTTTCATTCAAGATGAATCATTTTCAGCTTGAACTTTGATCTTTCACATTTCAGTCCATTTAGTAAATTAAAAACGTATACTTACATCATTTCTGCTGTTCAGCGTGCTCCTTTTCGGCCTGAGTAACACATCCTTAAAATCTAGTTTAACCTCGTTTATAATATTAGGCATTATAACGTATAGTCCTTAGCTTATATTTATTTTTTAAAAACAGAACGAGGCAAGAGCCCTCTTCCCGCGCGCAGTATCGACTACTAGCGCAAACACAAATCGCGTTCCGGCGCTCCGTTCGCGTTGTTGCAGCTCTAGCACAGCGAAAATATAAAGCAGTGTTGCTATTATCCACATCTGAAAGTTGGACTAATTTATTAGAATTATTATTATTATTCTTACATTAAGATTCATGTTTACTATGTATATTATTAAAATTTAAAATTAAAAAAAAATAAGTATAGATGATTGCTTTAGAACGAAATATTAGCATGACCTATTTTCGTGACTTATTACTTCGTACATTTTATATAGGAAATTCACTAAAAAATAAGGTTTACGAAAACACTTGATATTTATATATTACTATAAATTTTTATTTAAATAAGTATTATATAACAAAATTTTGACTTAATAAAAAAATATCAGCGCTTCAATATAACAGACATAAATATTAAAACAAATCCTTTTTTACGCCATCCGCAATTATACATTGAAAAGTGTATATTGCAAAACATAGTTTTCCTTAATGCAAGGAAAATCACCACTGCTGGCAACACAAACCTTCTGTAGTATGAAAGTGACGTCACAAGGACGTACAGAAATATCATTATGCAGCGCTAGGTGAAGGTCATTGTTCAAACTTTCTCAACAGAAAAAAGATTTATATTACAAAGATCCCTATCTTTTATCTCATAAAATCATCATTTAAGCTATGGAATTGAGCTATGACACGAAATTATTGACATAACAATCAGCTGATTCTAGTTTTCACTGCGCAGCCGCGGAAGGTAGCCCGACTGAATTAAAATAGCATTGGATGCTTGCTAATGTTAACAACTTTTTATTGCATTTGTAAAACATGCTTTAGAACAAAAAATGTATGAATTGTAAATTGAAGAAAATTATAGAACTCTCCATCTTGAAATATGGAAGATCGGAACTTGAGTTTAATCTTTAATAACCATTGTAAACGGGATGTCGAATGAACGAAGATGTCTTGGGTTCTATAAAACAGTGAAGAGATGAAAAACGAGTATAATTTATGAACCTACTTTAATAATATAAATTTTTTCTACCGAATAAATAATTTTCAATGCTATAAAAATAAAAACAGAGGAAACAATTCGCGTTTTTGTATTTTTTATTTTACTTCATAACGGTATTTTACGAGTTCATAGATTTAAAAAAGGTGAATTTAATAAATGCCATTTTTATACAATTTAATAAACAAGATTAATTGGATTCCGTAGGCAATGCTGCTTCATAGCCTGTGCGTTGTTTAGTTGTAGGTTTTGAGGATTCTGTAATAAAAAATTTGCAATAATTAACAAGAAGATAAAGCAATAAATTAATTCAATTCTCAGTTAGTATAAGTTGCAATATCTTATATCTCGTTCCCACATACAGGATGTACACGATTATAAGAACGAGATAGAGAAATAAAGCAATTTAACTCTCAGTATAAATTGCTATATCTTATGTTATATCTTAAGTCGTTCTTAACACAGGGTGTAGACATCAAGTGTAGTCGCGTGATTATTCCGTGAATGTTAAAGATATTCAAAAACTTTAAACTAATAATTATTTTTACGTTCTTTCAAATTAATATTGAAAGAACGTTACCTACTTGGTAAATTGGTGTGAATATATTATTGAATTCAATCGAGTTATATAACTCCAGGTAACCTAGGTTTAAATAACACTTGCCAAACAAACCCGGGGTACAAAAGCCCAGGGTAAAAGGCCGGGGTAAAAAACCCAGGGTCAAATTCAGGGTAAATCTTACGGGTGGTGGAAACGACGTTGCCCCACTGATCAACGGAGGACGTGAACAGTGCGTCCTTGTAGTTGCCGTACCCATCGCAGTCCAAGTCTGAGCCGGTTCTACACTTCTCGCGGGCGCAGTCTGCAAGATTAATATACCTTTATTCGATACTACAGTTAAAGATTGTTTTTCAATATTCCTGGACATTTAATACAATGCCATCTAGTTACAAACTAAGCAAAGCTAGTACTATGGAAACTAAATAAGTATTAAACATACTTTTTTTGAAAAGGATTTTTATTCAAAATAGAAAATTAAGATAAACTCAAAGAAATACTATTTAAACTATTAGTTTCGTTGGGTAAATATTTCATAATTAAAACATTAAGAAGACAGTCACACTGACTGACTTACAGTGGTAGTTCTTAGTTCTTACCACAGTTCATATTGGACACTTCCACACGGGGAACTTTGATGCCTTGTATGAAAGTGCCGTCTTCCAAAGCGCAGTAGCAAACGAACCGACGACACTGACAAAACGAAATATATCTTAGAACCAGGTCCCCTATTCACAAATTTGATTTACGTTAGTGTCAAAATTTGTATGAATTTGTTCCGATCGGAATCGCATTTGTGGATAGAGACAGACACAGGATACTTTTTGAAAAGGGAAATATACGTTGGTGGAAAGTCACAGCTAATATTCAATACAATTTAGCTGTAACATTCCTCATAAATAATAATTAATAGTAAACACAACGCCATTTAATCCCAAACTAAGCAAAGCCTGTACTATGGAAACTAGATAGCTGTTAGACATACTAAAACATACTTTTTTTGTTAATACATACATAATATAGATAAATTAACGACCAGACAGTGGAAAAATTCAGTGTTATCACATCATAATTTTCTACAACTCACAACTCGTGGGGATCGAACCCACACCCTCTGGCGCACTAGACCATTGGATACAGATTCAATGTGCCAATACGGTCGTCGATCGGGTAGAAATAAATAAGTAATTGAACAATAATTACTTGTACAGGCGCATAGAGCCACAACGGAGTGCACTGCGGTGCGTTGTAGTGAAGATGGCCGTCTTTGCCGTATTTCTTCTTAAAATGCTTCAGTTCACGTTTGCAAGGCTCTAACGAAAGAATACCTTTTATACTATACCGGTATTATATTAAACATTTATCCAAGAAGAAGGGTACATAGCAATGATATATATAAATTCATCCACGAAGGCGCCCCCCTATTATTTTCAATCGTTGACAGTATATTATGTTGTAAGCTTCCGCTTACTTGTGTGAAGTTTTATAGGTACACACTCATTACCCATGTGTGCACACACGCACACTAAAGTAAATAGACTTTGGGACAAAGCATTGCGATCATAGTAAAATATTTCCAATTCCAAAATTGGTGGGGCGCGTCGTCGTAGATGGCACTATTTATAAATACATAAGAAAAAACATACAATTAAAAGTAGAAAAATTGTTCAGTCAATTGGTCAGCATCAGCTATGACGCTGATTTATATGAACGAGTTCACACAATTTTACTGATGATGTTATCATCGCCTAATGTACAAGACAATTCCCAGTATGAACGTGTACATTTTAGATATGTGATCTATCTTGTTTTGATAAAACTGCATAAAATATCAGTCATCGGCTCACAACTGTCAAGATTATACATTTCATTTTTGTTTATACCGAACTGCGACAGAAGGAGTAATGTTTTTCGAGCGCGTATGGGAATGCATACCATTTCTCTCCCGTCCAGTTCTACTCCTCTCCCAACATCCTATCATTAATCCTATCCTTATCCCCTCCCCTTTCTTCAAGTCGACAAGGCATCTGCGACACTTTTTTGTTGCAGATGTTCATGGGCTGCGGTCAGCCACTTAACATCAGGTGAACCGTATGCCCCTCTTTCCTGCTATAACACAAAAAATGCATGTTTGTATGTCCTTTCCTTCGTAATACTGGACGAATTTTGTCTTGTTGTTGTTGGATTCGTTATAATAGTGGTATTGTCATATGCCTATAACTTGATCTCTCTCCGGTCCTGTCAGTCCGCCGTCCCATCGGATTATGAGAGTAAAGGAATAGGGAGTGTACCTGTGTTTGCCACATGTTTTGCACTATAATCCTGCGTACCTGATGGTCTCTGTCGATATTGGCCACCATATCGAGATCGGTCGAGTCGCTACTATTAATAATGTAATAGTTGTACTTAATCTAGTTAAACCAAAATGTGACATGTATGAATGAATGATAATTCTTTATTGCACACAAAAGTAAAGAAGGACATATAAAACAACATACAAGAAAACATGTACGAGAGGCGGCCTTATCGCTAGGCAGCGATCGAGTATTTAGGGGAAGGACTATTATTCCTTAACACAGGTTAGTTACGAAAACAGCGCTCTACGCACAATATCATATTGATAGATGTAAGTGTAAACTATTATTTTATTATTATTACCATTGGCTTCATACAGACTCTCATCCCTCTTCCTCCTCCCCCCCACGTACGTCTGCACCGTGTGGATGTCCTGGCAGAAGCCCTGCCTACACACCAGACCGTCGTCACAGCCAGGTTCTAGAAACTCCTCTTCCACCTTCAATATTCGTTCGTATTTTTTATTTATTTATAAGCCTTTTAATCCCGAACTACGATTTTATACAAATGTAAAAATTTATTATATTATATGATGTCGAGTAGTTCAGTGTGCCTTTTGGCATAGGCCCCCTCCAACACTCTCCACTGTAGCCTATCACGAGCCACCCTTCTCCAATGGTGGCCAGTTGTGAGTTTGAGGTCGTCTTCCCATCTTATTTGTTGACGGCCTCTATTCCTCTTATCGTCCCTGGTCTTTCGTTCGTATAAGAAATAAATTATTAGTGATAATTGAAATGAAATTTCATTTCTTTTGGAAGCCATTCACACCTTAGGGCTTGCACGATGGTTTTAATCTTACATGCAAAACTGATAGGTACAGTTTTATCACATACTAGCTGATTTGCGCGGCATCGCTCCCGTAGCATATATATATTATATATAATCTCTAAAATATACTCTATGTTACTCGTGGATAATGTAGATGGTGAAAGAATTTTTAAAAATTGGTCCAGTAGTTTTTGAGCCTATTGATTGCAAGAAAACAAACCAAAGTTTTCCTTTTTAAATTATTAGGGTAGATGTGCAGTGGTATTCATATTAATTAAAGAAAAGGTAACGATATAAATAAAATTTTGAGAGAATATATATGGTTCCAGAATTAGAGCACAAAAATAAAACATATTTCACTATAAATCGGTTAATTTTACAACAATTTCAGACAACATTTAAAATTTAAATATTGCAATAGATAAAGTTATATTTCATTTCTTGATAAGAAATTTACACGTGTTTTGCAAGTCTTTAATCTATTCAACAAATACCTCAGTTTCCTTCGAACCGTTAACAATATGTACAGTTTTCTTGAATTCAGCACATTTTTGATTGAGTTCTGTAAATCAAAAGTTCGATAGTAGAGCACGAAATAAGATGAGCAATTATTATTTTCACCCTACGAACACATTAATAGTAATTGATAGCTGGGGAGCTGAAGAGGGGATTTAAGTACTTACTCGAGCACGAACTTCATATGAGGAAAAACCATATAATGTAAACTTGTAATGTTACACGGTACAATGTTTCTCCCCATATGATTATTAACATTTATGGTCGAGTAAGTCACAAAATCCCCTTCTATAATTGATTTTCTGGCTGGCTCGACTAAGTCACAAAATCCCTAACTAAACGATGTACAAGTAGTTTTGTAACCAAATCAAGTTAAAAATGATTGCTCTATACTCGAAATAATAACCAAACATAATAACTAAAGGCCGGCAACGCACCCATGAACCTTCCTAACTTGTGGGCGTTATATCACTTAATACCTGAAGGTCCCTTAAGCCAAAAAAAAAGCTGCGTACTTACGCTGATATACACTACATCGACCTTAAGCCATAAAAAAGCTGCATACTTACGCTGATATACACTACATCGCCCCTTAAGCCATAAAAAAGCTGCATACTTACGCTGATACGCACTACACCGACCGCAGCAATTGCACTGATCCTTATCAGGTAGGAACGCGCCGGGTGCACACTCGTGCTCCTTCACCATTCCTCCCTGGCAGTCAAACCCACGACACCATAGGGGACAGTCGCCACCGCCCGAAGGAGGGTCGTAGCGAAAACTGCGACGACTGAGAGGAAATAATTAAATAAATATTCTTGGACATTTAACCCAACGCTATTCAATCCCAAGCCTAGCAAATCTTGTACTATGAATACCAGATAACATACATAATATACATTTTTGTAAATACATATACGTATATATTACAGATAAAGACACGCAAACGGTAGAAAAAAAGTTCTACACATAATAATATTCTACGTGTGGGGATCGAACCCACATCCTCCAACACAATAGACAGTGTCATATCAACTGCGCCAATGGATACTTTAATGTGGTGATAAAATGCTTAGAACAGTTCTGTTCTTTATATATTCTTCCCTGACAGTCGTACCCATGGTACCACATGGGACAAACACCGTCTCCCGAAGAAGGATTGTAGCGGAGCTGTGACGACTCCTTCACGCCTGAATCACTGAACCGAATTTGATGAGAGAGGACGTAAGATAGTTTTTATCACAGGATATATATTGTTAGAGTACTTTCTCTTCTTGTTGTTTTGCAAAATTCCCATACAGGTTGTCGCAGTTTTGATATGTTTACCATAATTATACTCACATCGTTAAGGTTTCATTTGGCAATAGAGGAATATTAACAGGGACACCTGCGGAAAAAAAGTAAATCGATTTCATTATTAAATCACAATATTGTATGTATTATTAATTATTATGATATTGGTCCTAGTGGCCAATCTCAACAGAGACTAGCCAGATACTACTAGTATAGTATTATATTATCTGTGCAGATACGCAGGAGATATTATAGTGAACAAGTATCTGCGCAAACTCAGTTGCTCTCTTCATTCCTTTACTCTCATAATCCGATGGGACGGCAGACCGACACGACCGGGGAGAGATCACGCGCAGGCCGACGGTAATACGTGCTCCTTACTATTTTATGCACACTTATATCGTCGAGCTATTATATTTTCTAATTAATTATTAGTATTTAATAATTATGACACTTACATCTGCGTAAAATATTGTCGCATCGTAGAGCTCTGAGCTCTTGTTCTGGGTGACCCCAGTACGGATTGCAACCGGCACGAAAATCTGTACCATAGAAAGGGTGAGCGACTTTCTTATTTTAAAATGGAAATCTAAATCAAAAGTAGACACACAGACACAAAACTTTTTAACAATACTAACATTCTACACACACTTTCGAGTTAGGAAGATAAATTTTCAAATTCAAATTGTTTTTCAAACCGGCGTTTAATAAACTCTTTTGGAACGTCATATCCATATTTTTTAATTTACTAATTCGTTAGGCACACGTGTCTACCGGTAAAAAGCGACGAGAAACTATAATATTTGCTCTTTTCAAAACGATCGAGGTGTACAAAATTATTAATAATACAACAAATTAAGTGTTTATCAGATGCCCCACTTACTGCTTCTTTTATATCCCTGTAATAGACATAAATAAAATATGTATTCATAACAATAGGAGAAGCGTCTAGCATTCAAAAGCTTGTGTAAAGTTCATTTCAATAATTGTTGTGCTTTTGTTTGAATTTTCATTAAAAATGTCTTACCCAAAGTAGTAACTGGCAAAAACTCGTCCGCATCAAAGTTGTATTCATCTTGTATACAAGATTGATCGAGCTCTGTAATTTATGAGACAAAATGTGAAAGTATCAATGGATTTGAGTATATTGCACCTGGCATAAATGTTTAGGAACTAATGAGGTTATATTATGTGTTGATTTAAGGCAATTTATAAAGTAAGTATGTAAATCTTCTTCATAATTTCTATAATAAATTCAATAAATATTTTTTTTTTGTTTTCTAATATTAGTGTAGATATGGGAAATCCATAGAAAAGTATTATGACTAAGCATATTTTACTGCAGTGCTTAATATTACCTCGATAAAAGACGCACTCATCACAGCATCTGCACTGCGAATAGTCAGAGGGGATGAACATGGTGCGCCATTTACCGTACTTCTTGTCGCAGTATGTTCTATATTCCGATGGTCTTACTTTTCTCTCTCTACATAAGAAAGACAAAAAGACAAAATATCTTGCTTTAGTTAATAAAAAAAAGTATTTAACTTTTGCTTAACTGTTTTTTTTTATTGGGGACATTAAACCAATAGAAACATGGATGTAAGCGTTATAAGTAAATATAAATAAAAAAATATTCGTGGACATTTAACACAACACCATCTAGTCCCAAACTTAGCAAAGCTTGTACTGTAGCTAAAGCTAGATAAGTGATAGACGTATTTAAACATATTTTTTTGTGTAAATACATACTATAGATAAATTAACACCCAGACAATAAACAATTACAGTGTTCATCCCATCATAATTTTCTACTCGTGGGGATCGAACCCACACCCTGCGGTGCTGTATCCACTTCGCCAATCGGAACGTCAAAGTAATTGTATCCGAAAATGAAAAAAAAAATCCATTGAAATTCCTATGATAATTCCTTCTATGTGGTTTGTAATGGTACTCAAGCGAAATTTTTGTAAGTCATGCGGGAAGATGAGTTCTTTTTATCATATAAAAAGTGTTGATAATGGATGTAATATACCTGCAAGAGTCTCGAAACAGTTCACATTCAGTGTGATTATTGAAGCGTGGGCACTGCGGGCACAGTTGGTAGTCTGCACAAAAGATAGCATTGTTGGTAAACAGAAATGGAGCAATGTCAGTTGCACAACATTTTGTGCTACATTGTCATCACAATAGAACTTTTTTAAAGAACTTATCGATCAAGTCAAACGTAACATTTTATAGCTAGAAAAAGTTGTAAATAATAATTTTTACGTATTTTATTGATATCGATCTGGCCCCCTATTCACAAAAGCGTTTCCGATCGGAAAGCTCCGAAAATCGGACGTTTCTGTCAAAATTTAATAATTTTTATAAATTCGTTCGCATATTCTCGACTTTCCAATTGGAAACGCATTTGTGAATAAGGTACCTGATGTTCATAGGTATCCTTACTTCCTTTAATATTATAAATGCAAAAGTAACTCTGTCTGTATGCCTATCTCTTCTTCACGCGTAAACTACTAAACCGATTTGGATAAAATTTTGGACAGAGATTGTTTGAAACCCGGGAAGAACATAGGATAGTTTTTATCCCCAAATTCCCACAAAAACGGGATGTATCCGCGGGGCACAACCAGTCATTAATATTTTTCCCCTTCTTAAGTGTATTTATTGTAGTATTTAGTTTGAAATGTAAGTTGTGCTGTATTGCTATTGCTTAAAAATATACTACCATAAGTTCTTCTACAAATCGGTCTCACAGTACGACGGCTTGGAAAATGCACAAGAGTTTTCTCTGGGGTACTTTGTTCACATTTTTCGTAATCTATGTCCAACTCATTGTTCCTGACCAAAGACAATATCTCCGTCTCCCGCCAAAATTCACTCGTATCCATGTCCTTGTCTATGAGCATTATAAATGGTAGGAACTAAAATGTTAGGAATTAAAATGCTTCTTTAGGTTTGACTGTACTTATCTATGTATTAGTAGGCGAAGCAAAAAATTAGGACCCCTTTTTACGAAAATTGCGCAGATGGGTGAGTATAAAATTTGGGATTATAGTTTCTATGAATGAATAAATGAATGAATGAATATAACTTTATGCACACATTACATGAACAACAATACAATACAATAACAATGGAAATACAATATGCAATTGGCGGCCTTATCGCTAAAGAGCGATCTCTTCCAGGCTACCTAACGTAGAGTAGAAAGAATCAAGAAGAAATAGGTAGGTGGTGCAAAGACAGAAAAATACATAAATAGGAAAAACACATAAAGACAGTTCGTAAAAGGAAAAATAACATACAATACAGAAAAACGTACATATCACAAAGAGAG
Source organism: Phoebis sennae (assembly GCA_001586405.1). Lineage (NCBI taxonomy): Eukaryota > Metazoa > Arthropoda > Insecta > Lepidoptera > Pieridae > Phoebis > Phoebis sennae. Next base: position 132,122 of record LQNK01001191.1, read on the forward strand.
AGTGTTCAGAAAGAAGAGATTTAAAGGAGTTAAGAGTTTGAGCTGATCTGATATGGGAAGGGAGAGAGTTCCAAAGATTGATTGCGGAAATAGAAAAGGAGTTATGGAAAAAGTGAGACCTATGTATGGGAGTACATAATAATAAACTATTATCTGAGCGAAGATGCAACTGATGAGAATCTAAGAAAGAAAATTTATTTTTGAGATAATTTGGAGTCCTTGGGTCGAATAAAATAGAAAATAAAAGAACAAGAATATGCATATTCCTGCGCATACGTATGGGGAGCCACTTAAGCTTTTTACGATAGGCCGAGATGTGATCGTACTTTCGCAGTCCGAAAATAAAACGGATTGCAAAATTTTGTAGCCGCTCAAGTTTATCCAACAGAGTTTCTGTTAGATTTGTATAACATACATCTGCGTAGTCCAGGATGGGGAGAAGAAGGGATTGTGCTAGCAAAATTTTGTAATACTAAAAACTTCGTAATTTTCTCCCCATCCCCATGGGGAGATAATTACGAAGTCTTCTCAATGAATGTGAGGGCAGAACGCTTATATTTTTCAATAACTATGCTTATAACGTACATTAAATCAATAAAACATTACACACGCCACCATGTATATGATACACAAACAAGCATTTGTTACACGCATACATACTCTTCTGTTAAGTGATAATTAAAATTTAGGTATTATGGTCGAATTTCGACCACTGGGAAACCACTAGTGTATCGAGTTTTCAGACATCAGTCACAACGTCATTCATGTATTTGTAAGGTTTTATACAAGTCTACGTTTGTTTACTGAATCAAATCACCTTCCTCAGAAGTAACGTGTAAAAATACTAAGTAAACATACTTTCAATTCTTCTCCTGGCTTACTCGTTTCATTACGTATTTGAGATTTTTGATCCAACGACAAAACAGGCACCATGCTCTTCGCGTTTACTGTGAGAAAAGCAATCAACACGTGCAAGATTATAGGAAAGAGAACAGCCATAATTTTGTTTATTTTCTTTTGACATTGACAAACTGCGACGGATATTTATTTTTCTTCTAGAAAAAGAAGAAGAAGAAGATTGACTAATCGTGTATTGATCAGAGATGATAGAGATGGAATATTTATCCTCTTTTGATAAATATTCCTGCTAAATAAATATAAATCTTTCTCTTGAACCACCACCACTATTTAATACGTTTTTTTAATAGATAATTAAAAAAAAACGTATTAAATACGTAAGTAGTAAAGATTTTAGCATAGGGATAGAAAACGGGAAGCGACTTTGTTTTATACTGTGAAGTGATAATACAAGTTTTTTCACCTAATATTACATACATTGAAAAATCGGTTACCTTATTTAGTTGTAAAAAAAGACGGTTAAGCAGTTAAAATTTATCGAGATGAATTAAAATTAAACCACTTTAATTCCAGTTATAATTTTTATTAAATACCAAACCTAAAAGACCCTATATCTAGAACAAGAATTTCTACATTTATAAAAACAACTATAATCATTATTGCTCTTGGTCCAAAATACATTTCTACAGTGCGACATGCCTTCGTTTTTAAATTACAATCTTAAGAGTGAGGCTTCATAAGCACGTTGCGTTGCATTGCGTCGCATCTCATTCTCGCACTTTATGGAATATTTGTAGGCCTAGACTGCAAATATAAAGCGAAATTTATCGACATAGGCAAACCATTTACATACTTATGTCAATCCCATAGATTACGCTTTTTATTAAACATAGAATACTATTGCAATAACGTTTGTTCCATTTGTTCCAACTGTGACGACGCCACACGTCGAAACGAAACTATTATAAAAGCATCGGAGGTCAGACAGAATATCATTTTTCCTCTCGCTTGGCAATTGCCCGTCAATGCATTGTACGTTGCGTGAGACGATAAAAAAATGTATGTAAAACGCGTTGACGCGACGACAACGCAACGCAACGCAATTTACCTATAGAGCTTTACTTCTATGTCCAAATACTAAACTGATACTTTAAGAGATGCTTAAATATCATTGTGTCCACTTTTTCATTAAGTGTCAGCATGATATTGAAGAGTTTAATTTTAGTATCATTTTTGTATTTCAACATTTCAATAAAACTGTTGATGTGTTCTGATGTAAGAGCATTATTGTTTTGACCGAATGCAAACATTACTTAATCCGTCGAAGTGCATCATAAATAGAAAATGAAATTAAAATTCGTTTGTGTTAAGTTAATTTTTTTGTTTTTAAAAAACCTGGAGAAAATGTTTATTTTATGGCAGTATTTATCACATTAAGTACAAAATCACCAAAAATGTCAGTGAGCTATAGACTAAACAGTCACATCTATGGATTTAATATAATAATGTTATAATAATAGTGCTTTAGGTCTCCGAAGACTAATGACTAGGTAAATGGATAACTGACTAGATTCTAACTTACGCTACAGAACGTTAAAAGGGTTTTCAATCATTATTTGGTCAATCTTACGCTAGTTAAAATTGAGCACGCATAATTTGTATTTGGAACATTATTTATCGGCTATTTTATTTTTTTTTTAGTAAAAAATCTGATTAACTATAACATCTATATTTAAATTTCTGAACTTTCAGAGTGATGGCTGGACTATTTTAAGTTACATTGTAACTAATATTGCATTTATAATTATTAATTATTATTATACAATAATTTTGAACCGTGGACAATCGTGTAATGGAATAAAAAAAAACCTTAAATGTTGTCAAATTTTAACATTCACAGCCCTGATAAATTACTAAATTCAGCGCTGAACTTTATATTGCCATAAATAAATTTACATAATACATAAAATATCCAATCAATTGTCAAAAAGCGTTCTTCAAATTAAATAAATATAATCATCGTTTAGCAATTATACTGCTCCTATAAGCAATGCCATTCATAACAGAAAACTGGTAATATAACATAATTTAATAAACATAATTTTTCGATTCGATTGATTTGTCAAATCAAACGCTATTAGAAAAAAAGTTGCCACAATTATAACAAAATCAACTCCACTAATTAACCACAAATAATATCAAAACTGAAATACCCACACAACTTCATACAACTACAAATTTAGAACTATCGTATGCTAGTTCTCAGATCCATCAAAGCGCTTGCCGTGATGACACCATGTCTAGAATTCTTGCCATAATTTAGCTCAGACTCGCCAATAGTAATAGTGGAAAAAGACGTAGAATTCCTTCGTTGTTGTAGATGTTTCTTCGAATCCGACGGACTCTGCCTTATTGGGTGAAAGAAGTCCTTCGTCAAGAAATTGACAGGACTCTTTCTTCCGTAATCGTTTTTGACATCTGTCAAATAGTCTCCCCGGCAATTGGTGCCTAACCAGTCTTGGTGTTCGAAAAGCCTCGTAGCCTTGACGGGCTTTTTTTCTTTCTCGTTAATGGCTTGATAGGATCTAAATTCTTTGACCGGTCTGTCCAAAGTTTTGGATAGTTTTGGTCGAGTTTTAGTGTCTGCGGAGGATGATAATTTGGTCTTGTGGTGTCTTATTTCTGATTGCTCTTGGAAACTCTTGCTTTTGATCGGGGTTGTCAGCGTGTGGGTTTTGACACTGAAATGAAAATTATATTGATAACTACCCGTACGTTTAATGAATGATCTATTGGTATCTTTTCACCTTTCTCTCTTACCGACAAACATAAAATTACGACATTTATGATATTGATACTGACTGAAACGATTGTGATGAATATTGGTATACATATAGTTAAGAATCTAATAACACGTAGGCTACTTTTAATCCCAGAATACGTCTTACCTAACTAACTAACCCGCCGCCTAGAGGGGTTAGTTAGTTAGGTTGTATTATAGTCCATCGCCACACGAGTAAGTTTCTAGTTACGAATGCTTCTTCATCTGACCTGGAATGGCTCTTCCTCAGCTGCGGACTGTTCTGGAAGCCCTTCGCCATGATGCTGTACAGCTTGTTCCTGTAGTCGTCCACCGACATCTGCTTGTCGTCGCGCAGTGGTAGCAGGACGTCTGAGGGGAGAGTCGGCTCGTCTCGCTCGCGGTGAAACCTGAATTTACGTTTTTTATACTGGTTTAGGTGAACATTTGAACCATAGTTACGCCTGATGTGAACGTTAACACGTTAACGTGACTAATGATGGAGCATGTTCTCCTAATAAATGCCTAAATGCGCACTGTTTCTCCGGATTGTAATGTGTTGGGAAGACAGACGCCGGGCGAGAATTCCACAAATTTACAAATAAATATTTATAGCATTCAAATACACATATTCGGAGTGTCACGCACTCCATGTACAATCAAAAATAAATGTGAACTGACAACCAAGTTTACCAACAAAATAATTGAAAGGGTGTCAAGTTCCGATTTCTTTCGGGATGTAAGTAAAGCTTTGACTGACATTTTTACATAGGCTGTTAAAATTGCAGGCTTCGGCGCGCTCCATCTGCCCTTCGTTTTAAAACTTGAGATTTCATAACTCATAAGGTATTTTCTTGTGTTTGTTTTAACGCGAGTACTTTAAAAATTAAATAAAATACTTTTAAAGGATTTTAGACGCGGTTTGTTGTGCATTATTTTACATTATTATTAACCTGATGTTTCGGTTTCAGTCACTTGTAACCGCGCTCGCTGTAATAATAATGTAAAATAGAGTATAGCTAATAAATCGCGTTTAAAATCCTTTAAGAAGTATTTTATTCTATCTGCAAAAAATGGTTTAAACGGTGTAACATCAAAATTTGTTTCACATGCTTTGCTGATTATATAATTGGATAAACTCACTTAGACACATATTCATGGTGCAGCGCCCTCTCAGCGCTCAACCGTTTCGCCGGGTTGAACACCAGCAGCTGCTGCACCAGATCTGCTGCATCTCTCGGAGCACACGACAGGAGGTTGGTGAGGGAGGTGCCACCGGCCTTGGAGGTCGCCTGCTCGCGTATCAGCGACGAACCGTAGCCAGTGCATACTGCTGCTATGTCTGATGATGAATAATTTTATTTATTTATTTATTCAACATTATCACATGCCATTACAGGACTCGTCTAATGCAACAGTGACTTAAAAACTACAACGTAAATATACTACTAAAACTATTTTACTTATTCACAATAGCATGCAACATATAAAGTGACCCTAGCCAATTCACTCAATGGACATTGGAAAATATCCGTTCTATCGAGGGGGGTATTAATAAGACGGATAGTTTGGGTTAATAAGAATAAGAATAATTTTTACTAGCCGAAAGTAATAATACAATAATTTGAGGGTAGAGTTCTTGACTTGAATAAGACGCTCGAGCAATCGGTATCAATGCGCCCAGATGCTGAACACACCTAGTCTTTTATAGGACCTGATGACAGTTACCAACTAACAAGTGACACTAGCATAGAAAGATGACATATAGAACTAGTTAAAATAGGAAATCACGAAATGTTGCCGAATTCTCGATTTTTTGTCATTTTCGTTACGAGGAATTTTATTGTAGAAACGTACACATTATAAACGTTCACCCATGAACGTGCATCAACAAAGGGCCGATTGAATAATTCTTATATAAAGATATATTGTTAAGACAGACAGACATTTTTGTTACATTTTTTTTTAACTATTTCTAAGGTCAATTAGGAAAAAGACGAAGTAGAACTCTCTCTACCGCATACCACCCTAGGGAGCAAGGAGGAACTTCTAACCTTGGCGAGTTAAAAGACTTCACTAAACTATATTACCCTACCAAACCTAACTGCATAATTACCTTCTGATGAGGGTCGTGGCAAAGCGGCCATGATCCTCTCGATCTGGTTCACGGTTGAGGTGCCGGGGAATAGAGGTGAGCCCGTTAGCATCTCACCGAGGATGCACCCCAGCGACCACATGTCGATGCCTTTTGTGTAGCTGAAATCATTCATATACCATGCAATATGTTTACGACATTTAAATGTTGGTAAACCAAATTATTTTAATTTATTTATTTAACATTTTGCTACGGAAGCGAAGCTGCGCAGAACAGTTAGTAATAAATAATAATAGTTCTGCCCTGGGAGAACGACACACGTACCTATATATCATTATATTATGACTTAGTTTCAAAAAAATGTAAGATAATAAGATGACTTTAAGGTAATACAAAAATGCTGTATACATCAAGACAAAAACACTCAGAAACGGCATGGTAATTACTTATTATTTGGAAATTAAAGTAATATCACTTACGCATTGTTACAATATACCAAATTCTACTCACTTCTTGCTAGCAATTAATATTTCTGGTGCCCTATACCACCGCGTTGCTACATAGTCCGTCAAACAGGGATCGGCGCCTTCCTCGCCGCCAGAATACATAGATGACACTGATCTAGCCAGGCCGAAATCCGCTAACTTCACCCTGTGAACGTAAAGATAGTTTATAAAATACAGGGCCACAGAAATACAGTAAAAATAAATACATATTCAGGGACATTTAACATAACATCTAGTCCCAAACTAAGCAAAGCTTGTTTGGTAACTGATAGACCTACTTAAACATTTTTTGTAAATGTATACATACTGTAGATAAATTAACACCCAGACAGTAGAAAATTACAAAGTTCATCACATAATAATTTTACTCGTAGGGATCGAACCCACACCCTCCGGCGCAATAGACCATTGCTGTATCCACTGCGCCAATCGAATCGTCAAAATTCGCACAATGAATTGGTCCTATTTATAATAATTAAACACTAGTGTATGATGAGGTAAATGCACCGCTAAAACATAATTAAAAGGTGGTGGTAGTGAAATTCATACTTAAAATAAAATTGAAAAATATTTGTGACATGAAATAATTATCTTCAAATAAAAGGGAAACGTAACGTAATTCATATACATATTGGTTATCTATACTAATATTATAAAAAGAGGAAAGATTTGTTTGTTTGTTGGTATTGAACAGGCTCCGAAACTATAAGACCGATTTGGATGAAATTTTGTACAGAGATTTTTTTAAAACCCCAGAAATATTATAGGTTAGCTTTTATCCAGAAAATGCCAAGGGAACGGGATATATACGCGTGCGAAACCGTGGAGCTCAGCTAGTATGTAATAAAGTTATGAAAATGCTATTGTATGTACGAAGGGTGACTAAAGAATTTACAAAGAAAACCATAAAACAATTTTGTAATCTATTAAAAAGTTCTTCATTCAAAAAGTAATAGCCTACAGACACGCAAAGGATTCTCTAAAAAAATTATTATTATTATCATAAAATATTTCTCACAAACTAAGAGCAGGCACAAAGAGTATGTTTACATAATTATTAATTACTGGGAAAT
>LQNK01001191.1:140109-164637 GCA_001586405.1 Phoebis sennae
CGAAAAAAAAATTCCAAATCGGTCCATAAACGCCGGAGATATGCGGTAACATAAATAAAAATATAAAAAAAAAAAAAAATACGGTCGAATTGATAACCTCCTCCTTTTTTTGTAAGTCGGTTAAAAAATACTTATTACTAGGAAATACAGTCGGGACCAAACTAGACTTTTGCCTTTATTTATTGGGTCTTCAGAGTACGAGATTACAGAACCACATAATGTTTGCGTGTACTTGTATGCATGTAAGTGTGTGCGGCCGCCAGTGTATGTGTGCGGCCACCAGTGTGTGTGTGTATGGATGTGCGTGTGAGTGTGTGTGAGTAAGTGTGTGCGGCCGCCAGTGTGTGTGTGTGTATGGATGTGCGTGTGAGTGTGCGTGTGAGAGTGTGTGATTAAGTGTGTGTGTGCATATGTGTGTGCATTTGCGTGTGTGTGTAAATAAATCTTTACCTGCAAGCACTATCAATGAGCACGTTACTCGGCTTCTGATCTCTATGGATCACGTTCCCCGAGTGTATGTACTTGGTTGCCTTCAACATCTGGTACATAATGTATCTCTTGTGGACATCCTTGAGTATGTTCCCCCGTTTGATCACGTTGTGCAGGTCTGTCTCCATGTACTCGAAGCCGAGGTAGATGTCGCGGTTGTTTGTGGCCCTAAAAACATAAAATTTAAAAATCGAACTATGCACTTACCATAGAGTAAGATACCAAAAACATTGAGAGGGAAATCTGGTAATGTTACGATAGAGTTCTTTAGAATTTGATTGGGTCACGAGATGTGAAAGGACTTTGACTTTGGATTTACGATAACATTACCTCAGAACCTTCATTTTATAGTCCTAAAGGAATGATTTTGTATAGAGATGGATAGCGTCATGAATTAATGAATGCACTTTATTGCGTTCCCAAGAAAAAAGTTCTATTGACACACACATAGAACGGAATTCGCTTAATGGCGACGTGCATAATTATAGTTGATTTTTTTAACCGTTGGTATTTTTTAGGTGATCAATCTTTGAACCCAATATCTCCTTTAAATTTATTCCAATAATTGGAAATCGCACGCACCGAACAAAATTATGTCACGCACGCGGTGGGGAACCTTTAAGTTCCGATAAAGGGACCACCGTAAAAATTATTTACAAAATACGAAAGTATGCGCTAACCATATTTACTCGCAGCACGCGAAAACACATAGCCTACATGAAATATTTGTAATGTCTGTTTTACTTCACCACAAATGTAAGTGATAATCACGGTGATAACACTAAAGAATACAAAATAATTCTTAGGCAAAAGTAAGTTTCGCAGGATTGAAATGGATAGATTTTAAAATAAAAAAAAAACTCCGAATCCAAATAAAAAAACGTTAAATAAGTTAACTTTAAGAAAATAATTAAATTATTTTTCAGGCAAGTTTACTTCATAATATTATTTAATAAATAAATAAACCTGATAAAGCCCTTTTCTAATATTAAACCATTGAAAAAAATAACGTAACAACTGAATTGTCTGTGAATTTTCAAGATTCAAACATTACCTGTGAATGCTGTGGAGTTTGACAATATTCGGGTGATTTCTGAACGACTGCAAAAATATAATTTCACGGAAAGTCCTTTGCGCGTCTGTCTGATTCCTGAACGCGTCGAATATTTTTTTAATCGCCACAACATCCTTGCTCTTTTTATCAACAGCCTTCCATACAATCCCATATGCACCTTTGCCGAGTCTCTTCTTTATATCAAATCTTTTCAAAATATGTTCATCTATTTCTGACATATTTTTTTCGGGACTTTTCTTCTGTCCATCTTTTTCTTTCGCATCTTTCTTTTTGTGTTCATCCTTTTTTACATTTGCTTGATTTTGACTCATGATAATCTCCTTTTAAGCCTTCACGAAGTACAAATCTAAAAAGCCTATTAATATTCATAAGGTTGTATCGGTTTGCCAAACGCAATAATCTTGAATAGGTTCACGATAATTTGGGTGAATGTAATTTGAATAGCTAGGCATGACAAACTGAATTTTAAATTATATTGATTGTACTAAGCAACCGAAGATCGATTTGGCCAATTACTGATATTAATAATACTTAAATTAGTGTTTAAAACTTCAAATTGAATACACATGTACTTACGCGCAAAATAGCAATGTATTTTCACTAAAAACATGGTTGTTATCTTATTTGTAGGCACGCTAAATATATTTTACAGTGAAGTAGTCACGTTTCTTGGTTGACTTGCCGAAATTCATTTGTTTACGGTGCCTAAACAACATCATGGTTGCCATGGCAACTCAACTGTCAACGTTATATTGATAGCTCGTAAAATTGCTTAGAGACACTGTATAATCGATATTAGTCGAAAGCAAGGATATTAAAGCCTAAGTAAAAAAAATCGTAAAAGAATGCGATTTGGTTGTTTTTTTATTTCCTTGTTGATTTTATTATGAACTAGCCGTGCCCCGCGGTTTCGCCGGCGTATCTCCCGTACCCGTGAAATTTCCGATATGTATGTAATGTACTTTGCATTAATAATATTAAGTATGTATGGTACATACAAAAAACATCAACTGAGTAACAGTTTGTCGGCGGAAGTGCGCTTGTTTGCTCTATTAAATAAAGAAAAACTTTACTTCTTTATGACTTTCTACATATAAGTTTTACATACTATATGATGCCAGTAAGTAAATTACGTACTACAATTTTGCTAGTAAGACTTTCTTTAGTGTACTTTTTAACAATTCCAATATAAAGAGGTTTGCTAAAGGTTCATAGGCAGTAAATTTATTTTCCACACGTTAAGCTCTTTAAGGAACATGTTTTAGACCTTTTCCTTTATATCTTCATGAAATCTTTGGCTTGGACCCTTAGTAATAACTAAACCTTCGTGTCGGTCTGTCACCAGGCTGGATCTAATAGACTGTTATAGCTAGAAACCTATATTTCTAAATTTTACAAATACTAAAAAATAAAAACAAAAAAAATACTAAAGGGTGGACTAATACGGAATCTTTCGTGAATCTGACACGCATCTGGCCGTTTTTTTCAATCCATCTGTAATCAAATCTAATCTCGACTCACCCCTGACGATTATAAAAATTTCCAAAAGGTAAAAAAGGAAAAAAAGCACCAGAAACTTTAAACATTTATTGAACCACCTTAAACACTAAAAATATTAATACTGTAATATTATAGAAAAAGCATTAAATGCCCATTATTAACCGCAAATATGAAATGTAGGAATTATTAAGACAAATAGTTGAATACGTTTTAAATTTTAGTGAAATGCCAATGAGGGCTAAACCGTGCGAATTCGCCGCTAGAGGCGCTAGTATAGCGTGAGGTCTCCGAGAAGTAACCACTGAGACTGGACTGGTTACACGGTGTTATTCGTTTTTAGACTACTTCTGATGTATTAAGAAATATTTAATGCAGAACATTCTAACTATGGCTAACCCTGCTAACTGCTGCTTCGAGACAGTTTTTTCTTTCGGAAACTCGTTGCCTCTTTTTTGACCAAAATGAAATTGTATAATACCGTGGCATGCTCGATATATTAATTATTATTTAATTGTAAACTTTGTTATATGCTATTCTTAATATCAAACTTTGCAAGCAAAATTTCGGCTCAAATCAGGACCTCAATCGCTAGTAGCGCCATCTGGTGAGCACAAAAACGGTAGCCCTCATCGTTATATTATCACCTATGTACACGCTGACAATAATATTAGTGAGTTCCTAGCGTCACATGAATCTAAACACGTAAAGATATAAATGCACGATGCTTTTTTTATTTTATGTAGGTTTTTAATATATTTTGTGTATCGAAAAAGCATTTTTTCTGATCTCAAATAATTAATTTGGTTTTACATGTACTTTGCACTAACTTCATCACAGAATAACAATATGTAAACTATAACTATTGGATAAGTATTAGCAAAAATACATGGGCAGTATATTATTAATTCATATATTGTATAATTTTTTTTTGTATAAACTGTTTATTTTGCATTCTAATACTTGACTTGGCTACATAATGTTAAATGATCCTCTATATTTAATAACACAGGTTTCTTAATCGATTTTTCTGATAAATTTATTCAATTGAAATCTGCAGTACAATTTTATATAGTTTCGACATTGATGACAAAAAACCATACTAAAGCATCTTATTAGATTCGTTAAGATTTTGTTACATAATTAATAATTATACTTGTTTTAAAGTATTGCGCATTATTTAGTTTATTGCGTTTTTATTATACTGTAGGAATTACAACAAAGTGTAAAACATTTTTACTTATTAATTCCAATCTAACGTAATAAAAAAATACAATAAAAATTTCTAAATTCATTTGAGTATTTATAAGCTAAGCGTCCACAGGACCGTATCGTACGCATCGGATTCATTATTTGTATAGAAAATGTAATCCGTACGTAGCGGACAGAGAATACTCTTAGTAAAAAAAAGGACATACCCAGTGGACGTTTTGTCTTTCTCAGAATTACTACAGTTTAAACTTTTAAGTATACATATAGTCGTTGCACGAAACAGATAGACAGTGTCCCAAATATCCTTCGAGAAATCTCGATATTTTCCGTTTGTGTTGTGGTACACGTCTTTCAAGGGTGGCATTGTTTGTGTAATATTTAAAAAAATATCGTCGAAATGTATTGTAATATTGCATTTTAAATGCTTTCAGACACAATATAAAGGTTATTTCTTATAACGCTAAACACACGTACACTGTTTCTTATAAAAGCCACGATATTTCCTATATATATAGAATTTATAAAACCCTGAGGTTTATATGCAAACGTTGAAAATCGTGCAACCACTGCAAAATTTTTACACTGTGGTATTACGATCCATTAAATCCGATGCCTAAGATATATATATATAAGAAATGTGAACGCTTAGCTTTAACATCATAAATAGTTTATTAATAAAATTAAAATAAACAGCCATAAAATATATAAAATTAAAAACCACAACATAAAAAACACCTATAAAAACAACATTTAATAAATTATTTGATTAACATCAATAATAAGTACTTATTTAGAGTACAGTTTTCTTAAATAACTACCATTAGGCGAACTAGCAAATTCTATAAACAGGATTATTCTTTATTAGTTATATTATACTACAAACAGGAGGTTTTAAATTTAAGAAAGCAATAAGGCGTATTCACGTATGCTAGACACCCTAGCAATTAACTGTAATTGTAGGACTCAAAGTACACTCATACACTTTTTATATTAACAACTATAATGATGAAAAAATTTTTATTGAGATTATTTTAAAATGAGATTATTTTTACTAACAAGCTTATTCCAAAACTGAGTATCATATTTTTCCCTCACTTACATGAGTTACATTTTGGTGTACTATCACAAAATTTTAAAAAACTAAATTTTGGTCAACCAATACTTCTAAATTACTATAACATCGGTCATTTTAAGAGATCAATTATTTAAAAAAATAAAAATTTAAATTAGTATAGTCAACTATTCCATACTATTTGGAATGACATAATTTACTTTCATACAAAAAAAACTTTGCATGTACTATGCAATGACGCATATATAAATCTTCCTTTTGAATCACTATACCTATGATAAAAAACAGCAAAATCCGTTGGGTATTTTTCATTTGATACCACACTCGGTTATATGCATATGAAAATTGCCTATTCCACCCCACCCCTACTATCTTCGTTACCCCCCTACCGAATTTATTCGTCTTATCTATTAACAATTTGTGCAATTTAATCACAATCAGATAAATAATACTCAAGTCATCATTGACAAAGTTTTTCATACTTGCATACAAATAAACAACTATATACAAAAGTTGATAAATATAACGGATTTAAATAAATGTACTTATTTAATAATAATTTAACGCCCCATACCCCAAAAGGGACACGACACTTCACTGTTATAGTGAAGAATATAGGTATTAATAAATTCTTATTCTAATACTGAATAATCCCATTTTGACAATCTAAAAGCCTTGAAGGCACCTCAAATTGAACGGGCCTTAATTTCAAAGGACTTGGAACTAACAAGTAATAAGAATATTTTTGTGCGTTTCTAACTTATTTGACTGCACTGTGAAAAATTGATATAATCCATAATATTAATAACTGTTTATTGAATATGCCTAATACAGATCTTTGGTTCGTCAAATTGCAAAATGAACTAATTAAAATTTTGGCAAGTTTATTACACTTATGTTTATAATTTAATCTGCATTTTTTCAGATTATTGAATGCAATTTGTTCACATCATACCTATTCAACTTCTTGGCAACTCCTTTTCTATTTAAACTAATAGTTAAACTTTAAAACATTTCATGGAGACATTACATTTATTCCAATATTTTTTTTGAATCTTTATTTCCTTTAAGTACTATGTAAAACCTTCAACTATCAAACTTCAAATCTCTCTTAATTTTTAACCAACTACCCTAAAAATGAGGAGGTTATCAATTTGGGGCATATTTTTTTGTCTATACAGTGCAAGTCCATAATTAACTGTAGTAACTTACTCATACTGTGTACAAGGTACTATGACTTGATAAATAAGTAAATTTTCAAGGTGCAGCCAAACTCTTTCATAGTCTTAAGGCATTGGAGGGTGTATTTTCTTTGTTTCCTCTTCTGCCTCCCGTCCCTGGTCGATGGAGGAAGGTGTTGGTAGCCCACAAGGCACTTTGAGCATGTCCACCTCATGAGTCATAATGTGTTCTGCTTCCACTATAAAAGTAATGATAAAAAATATTAAATAAATTAATTTATCTGTAATGTAATATTGTAAAAGGAAAGATTCATTTGTTTGTATTGAATAGGCTCCGAAACTACCTCCCATGAACCTGCCTTGCATCTTATTTATTATTTTCCTTTATTAGGGAAAACAAACAGATGCACAGTACAAAATAGGTAATATTAATATTATTGTCTACATAGCCATTACTGTGCACCCAATCACGTTATCCACAAATTACTCACGACGTAATCGCGTGCAACAGCTGCGAGTTAAAATGAATCTTAATCAGAAGGAAGTTTGAAACTTTAAACAATAAACTTTTGTGCTATACTGCTGACTTTTAAACTGTTGGACGGATTTGGCTGGCAGGCAGGTAGATGTTACAATATAGGCATCTGCTAAGATAGGATTTTAATCACAAGGGAATAGGGAAAAACAGATATACACGGGTGAAACCATGGGTCACAGCTAGTTTAAATTATATTCAGCAAATATTTATACATACTTCTGATCCTGTGTAGTTTATTTCCATAAGCAAGATCCCAATAATACAAGTTAACAAAATTCAATGGAATGAGAGGTATCAGGAAATATGCCCTTTTAGTTCTTCGAAACCTGAAAACAATATTATGTTATTATTAACTTATTTTTTACTAACTGTTCATAATAACTGCACTCCTGTAGCATAATTTTACATTGCCATTATTTGCATTTATAGACAACCACAATTAATAGTCTATCTAATACAAAAATAATTTTTCTAATCAGACCAGTAGTTCTTGAGATTAGCATGTTCAAACAAACTAAGAAACTATTCAGCTTTATAAGACTTATTAGATTAGATGTTGCAATACTTATAAAGATAAAATTTAATTTTAAATTGCTGACCAACAAAAATTAAAAAATGCTATTTTTTATCAATGAAATAACATTTGCAGTGGTATTTACAGTTAGCGTTATATATTTGTTTTAATGTTAATCACTGTCAGACAAATAAGGTCAGAGTATAGGAGTATAGTTCGTTAATATCTGGAACAGTAAATATTACTCACCCAGTAAATAAACCAGTTGCTGCGGTAATATTAAATGCGGTAAACCAAAGAAATAAATCTCGACTTCTAGCTACCGCAGTAGCTCGCTGTCTTTCTGCCATTTGATTTTGCAATTGAATTTGCCTTTCAATCTAAATAAAAGTATTTTAAATCAATTAAATATATAAACTATTGTTTATGTTAATATAATTTATAATACGTACGGCAATTTCATTCAAGTATTGTAGGAACTTTTCATTGTTTTTGTAATGATCTTCTAAATTGATGGATATAAGATTGCCCATCTTGTTCAAGTGTACACCTTAATTACAGTTCATATATTAATTAAGTAATTAAATAGTCAATTATCACGAACAGTAAACAAATGACTGTAGTAAAATAAGTATAATTTTAAAGGAGTTCACTGTTCAAGGAACAAATGTCAATACTGATAACTCTTAACAGTTGCATCAGTGTTACCACTTGCCATTTACAAAATAAATTACAAATTGAGTAAATTTTACACATATTTTATTAAAAGCATATTTGTGTTAATAAATCAATTCATATCATTTATGTGAGATAAAGGATGTAAGAATAAAATGTTTAGACTTTAGCCGGTTGATACTTTAAGAAATCTTTTATTTAGTACTACGATTATCATTAATTCAATGTCTTAAAACGATTGAAGAGCGGAATCTTTAAAATAGATTTTTATAACTTCTTTAAACATCTTACGCGTTTCTATCTACAGATTCAAGTATTTGGATTTTTGCCAAACCCCAAAAACAGGCATCTGATTTCGATATGGGTTTCAACATTCCGATACCTAGTGAATATTTGAGCGTATAATACTTGTCATATTTGGGACAATATTCAAGTTTAAAAGCACAGACCGTACTGGTTTTAATGACTTATATTACACAAATTGTTTTGAAGGATTAGGTAATAGGATAAGGTTGAATGAAACAAACTTTAACTACTTACTTATTTATTTATCGAAGGCAAGTCATTCAACACCGTATGTATTTACATACTTAACTATTGCAGTTATGGCTACTTTTGTACAGAATAATATCACAACTGGCAAAAATAATATCGCTTTAAAGCTATCATTGCGTACTTAACGATATTCCTATTACTGAAATTAGAAATAAATATTGTTACAATGTGTTTAACAAACATTAATCTAGGTTAAAATATTGCATTTTCTGGTCAAGCTACAGAGCGGTCAAGATACGTATTGATTAATTGATAAAACGTATGAATCTTACTTATAATATTACAATGAGAGTAGAAAGTCTACGTTAATTATCCTTTTAGGGGTACATAAAAGGTAAAATCGGGATTCTTCACTGTCTGCCTATCACCAGGCTCATAAAACGTAACTCATAAACCGTGTTAGTCAGAAAGTTGAAATTTTCACAATATTTTTTAATGCTAAAAAAGTATTTTTTGAGTATCGAATCCTTCATGTGCGAGCCTGACTCGCATTGACTGGTTTTTATATTTTTTCCGACTGCCAATGATGATGTAGTTAATCTACAATCTGTGGTTTCGACAAATTATATTACATAATAATATAATGTTTTTTGATTACAACAATTTAATTAAATCGGGTTTGACGATATTAAAGTATAATTGTTAGTACACTGATACGGATACTTATTGAATTTATAAATAATGATAAAGTTTATTGCAAAAATTAATTTAAAATGCTCAGTTTGATATTTTTTTTTTAATTTTAAATTTCACTCAGTTATTTTTCCTAGCAATTTCAGTGTAAAATAACAGTATTTTTTACTATATTTAAAATTTATTAATTAAATAAAATCAATGAGATTTTTTAAAAATTGACATGGCAAGGCAATGTAGGCAATTTAAAAGCTCGCTTATTATAAGGTCTTCTAATTTTATGCGCTATATTACTATTCAATTTAACTTAATATTATTAAAACAAAATCTGTGGGTCATTTTTACAGCATAATGTTTTTAGCACTTTTATTTAACACAATGTTTTATTTTACGCTTATAGTCTAATAAAATTAATACTGCCCGAAAATAATCTACATTACATGTTTAAATCACAATTATATAAACATAAAAAATTAGGCAAGATAGCTTACTGAAACTTATAATAAATGCATGAAGTGCCTTATATAATTAACAGTGATAGATAATATATTTTCATATGAATATGCATTTATAGAGGAAAAATCTAGAACGCCTATTTTGTGCGAATTCTCAAAGGCTAAGCTAGGATAGTTTTTATTAAAGTATTAGTAGGAAACGTTATAAAAATACTGTTTTTGAAAACTGCCTGAACCCAAAAGCCTACAGTTAAATAAACTATAATCAAATTTTATGACAAAGTCCTGCTAGGTGTATCATTGTTTTTAATATGATCTATGTGACAATTTTTCCTTTATAATAGAAAAAAAAATAAGTTTGAAAATAATAGTTGTTGAGAGTAATTCTGTATTATTTCTTGTTTGTGTGGGTAGTTGTTAAAAAGTATTGTGTTTTAGCTACGCCTAAGCCAACACCTACAAAGCACATCATCGTAACTACAAAAGCGTAGTAATTCTTATTTCTAACTATATTAATAGTTAACAATGCCATTCGAAACTAATTATCATGTCTATATTAGAGCACATCGCATTTTATTTTTTTTAAATATATTCCTTTTCAATACGTTTAAGTTCACACTAAAAAAATATTACAAATACAAAATCGTTTGGTTCGGTACTAAGTACTAAAAAGTGCTGAAGAATAGTTAATCTGTGATTCAGTACTTTTTTATGGGCAAAAATATAACGGCTTTCAAATGCAACTGCGGCTTAGTAAAAGAAATGATAAGATAAAGTATTTTTAATAAATATGACGTTTCGCTGTCTCTGAATCTGGTTATAAAACACGCGGTTCCACCGCGGAATACATCTTCCAATAAATAAATAAAATATATTTTTGTAAATTATGCATCAAATTTTGATTATATCTAAAATAAGGTAAAATGCTATGTGCTCATTTATATTAGTTCATTCTTATGCTACAAAGTATTAATAATAAATATTTAGAGATGTAACAGGGACAATATGAATTTCTTTTGGAAGACGAAATAAATTAAAGACAAGGTTACAACAGTTGTACGAGTGTTCAATGTTTAAAAATAAATAATTCATTCAAATTTTATTAATATTAATTTCAAATAAATATAAGAACTATAAAAAATACTGGTATTCCATTAAAAAGTAAATAAAAAAATGCCTACGACTAGTAACTGTCATGATAGTTAATATTTAAAAACGTTTTCCTACATAATAAGAAAAAAATATTTAGAATTGATAAATATTGTATATAAAGTATTATGCATACAATTAGTATATTTAGCAGAAAAAAATCAAGCGTATAAATTAATGTCACTTTAGGTTTTTTATTTTAAAATTAGTTCTATGTATGTTTACGAGATCTTGAAAAAAATTTCCAAAAATTAAAAAACTTCTAAATACTAGTGAGTCAATATTGAAATGATTATTGCTTAGTATATCACTAGCCAAATTGTACTTATTTATATATTTAATTACTAAATTATTTTAATAAGCATATTTTTACTAAAACAATTTTTTCGTACTGAATAATATTATAATATTAGTGTGGTATAGCTAAGTTAGGAATGTATTTTCCTAACGAATAATAATTATTTTAGCAAACAAAAAATCTTAAAAATAAAAACGCAATAGTGATAATAATTTTTCAATCTGGCAATACTCAAATTCTATTCTCTATTAGTGACTTACCTTACTTTAAAACTATGTTGTACCGCCAAAACTACCACAGATTAACAATTAATTTCTAAAAGGGCAGTATTCTAGCAATATCTACCGGGATTTATATACTAATATCGGTTTTAATAAATTATATATCACACGCAACTCACGTTAGGCAAATATGATTACTTATAATTAAAAATGCACCTTATTGCATTGATGTTATGATTCAAAACAAGTCGCAGTTATCTTATTTTGAAGTCAAATGAGATGCAATGAGTGTGTCTCACTGTGTTACAGTAGTAGGATAGAAGATTTTTCTCATAAAATGTGAATTAATTCTTATGAAGTGCTGAATCACCTTTTCTTTCTTATTTTGTCTGTGACAAAGATTTATTACACTTAATTGCTACAGTTCTTCAAATTTCGACTGTAGCTACTGAGACATAAGGTTTACAATCACGATTCTAGTGAAAACGAGGGCAACTTTGCCCTAATTTCTATTAGTATTACTTTGACTTACCGTTCTTTAGTTTGACTGTATCAGATCTTATTAATAATCCTTAAAATGGGCATGGGTAAATTCTCAGCGCTTTGCAAAAATGAGCTGTCATGACGATGACATAAGGTTTATAATTAACGTTAGTAAGAAGACGGAGGACATATAGCCACACCGGTATAGTTTTGAAAAAGGTGTCCCGAGCTTAATATTACGGCATTTCCTTGCGACTATTAAATTGTTTGTTGAAAATTAAGTTCTAATTATTGACATTAAAGATAAGGTCTTGATTCAGATAAGGAGACTGAGGTGTTAGTGCTAAATAGTTAATATTGTAATACATCACGTCAATCTCACTGTTTGTTCAAAATTTAACTAAAAATATTAGCTTATAAAGTTTATAATGCGGAATCAAGTGTGTTAGGAGACCGATGTTATCTTACCAACAACTCCAACATTGTGTTAAGCACTTTCTAACTAAAGTAATATTAATATTGTAATGCATCAAGACAATTTCATTGTTTGTTCAAAATTGAACTGTAACCGTTAGCATATAAGGTGTATAATCGCGAATCAAGTGAATTAGGAGATCGAGGATATCTTGTTAATATTATGTTAATGTGTTAAACTCGTGTTAATATTATAGTAATGTATCAAGACATTGTTTGTTCAAAATTGAACTGTAACAGCTATGATATAAGGTTTATAATCGCGAATCAAGTGTGTTAGGAGATCGAGGATATCTTGTTAATATTATGTTAACGTGTTAAACTCGTGTTAATATTATTGTAATGCATCAAGACAATTTCATTGTTTGTTCAAAATTGAACTTTAACAGCTAGGATATAAGGTTTATCATCGCGAATCAAGTGAATTAGGAGATCGAGGATATCTTGTTAATATTATGTTAACGTGTTAAACTCGTGTTAATATTATTGTAATGCATCAAGACAATTTCATTGTTAGTTCAAAATTGAACTGTAACAGTTAGCACATAAGGTTTATAATCGCGAATCAAGTGTGTTAGGAGATCGAGGATATCTTGTTAATATTATGTTAACGTGTTAAACTCGTGTTAATATCAAGACAATTTCATTGTTGGTTCAAAATTGAACTGTAACAGCTAGGATATAAGGTTTATAATCGCGATTCAGGCGAATGAGGAGAGCGAGGTGCTCTGGCCACTCCGGCCAATTTTTCACAAACCGCTTCCAACTGCGCGTCCAACATTAACGATGCGATCTGGTCGTCTGTGAGCATTTCCACACTGTAAGAAAACAATATAATAAATAAGTCCTACTAATATAATAAATGTGAAAGTTTGGATGTTTGTTTGTCAATCATGGACGTGTGGATTATGATGAAATTTCGTATAAATGGAGATTATTGGCCGGATTGGGTGATGATATAATTTTATTGATCCTAAGACCCCGAATAAAACGTGAGTGAAGTCGCGGGTAGAAATTGGTATTGAATCATCAAGAATCAATAAGTTTTCTACTAAAATTTATTTCACAGAGCGGTACACACTTTATAATGTGTCATTATTTGTGATACAGCTTTTACACTTATAAACTTCTAATTATTTCTAAAACCCAACTTTTTTAAAAATCTAACGACACAAGTTATTCAAGTTAAAACTAAATTGCATGTGCATATTTACATTATTATTTTTAATACATACCTCGCTAGGCTATCAGTATCGGAGTATATTTCATCCGAGGCGGATGAGGCCCCGGAGGGCGCTGGGGAGCGCCGGGAGCGGGGCGAAGCCCTGCGCGGAGTTCGAGGAGCGGAGCCCGAGCCACGACGCTCGCCGAACAGAGATAGACCTGGTAATGATATCATGGATTTAGAACAGTTTTACAAAATTGTTAGGACGGGCAAACGAAGCAGGGCAGAGTGTGGTTCACCTGATTTAAAAATACAACGTTCCTACTGATCGAATTTCACAATAGTCAATATCTGCAAGGATAAGACAACTATCGAGGGAGATATTATAGTGCACAAGTATGTTCGCAAGCTCAGGTGCACTCTTTAAGAAAGTTCAGTCTCAGGATTGGCGGCCATAATTTCTCTTTGAGTCACGGGTTTTTTTTTATCAAAAAATCTCGACCTCTTACTTTGACGGACGGGTTCGTATCCCAAGATCTGTAGTTAAAGATGTAACCACTAGACCAACGCAGTCACCTGATCTACTGTAATCTAAATACATCAAGTTATTTACCCTAGAACATCTCTTTGGCTCTCTTTCCACCCTTGGTCAGTAGCGTTTCACTCACCTATCTTCAATAAAAATTATAGGCAAAAACTAGTCTTACCAAGTATTCACTTACTCCGAACCGTCTCTAAGACTTCCTTCCCACTATTTGCAAATCTTGACCAAACCTATAGACATGGAATGTACTCTAGTCACACCAAGTTCCCACTCACCCTGGAACATCTCGACTTTCTCTCCCAGCATCAAACGACAAGGTTATGATGGAGAAACTTCCGCCACTAGACTACATTGAACTTTCCTATACCCTAAACACGCCAAGTTTTCTGGCTCTGAACCGTCGCTATGCCTTTCTCCCCACTATTTTACAGCAGTGTCGAAGTTTTATCCCGCACTTTTCTTCACTAAAACCTATAGACATGTACTATACCCTAGTCACACCAAGTTCCCACTCACCCTGGAACATCTCCTTGACTTTCTCTCCAGTGTCATGCAGCAACGTGTCCAAGCTTTGTCGCCGTCCCTTCTCCAGTTCAGCCCTGAGGCACGCGGTACGATCGGAGACCCTTATGATACGTCGCGGAGAAGCTGCCGATACTTTGGACTCCATTGGCCTCGGTGGGGACTTGTCTGGACTCGAACGAGGTCGAAGAGAACACTTTTCGAAACTTATCTGAAAGGAAATGTATCATTCAGAACTTAAGACACAGTAATTCAAATTCAAAATGTTTTATTTCAGATGAATCCAATATAAAATATTTTAACAAAAAATAAACAATTACTTCTGATTACAAATTAATGGTAATGCCATATAGAGGGAGCGTAGGACAATTTGTGTCAGAAGTACTATAGTACTATATACTTCCTCGGTACTATAGTGCGGTAAAAGTGGTATCTCAAAAATTTTACTTGTTAAATAAAATTTTACTCTTTTAATGTTATAATTTGAACGTTTAGGTTAAACTGACTATTTACTATGTTTTTTTATGTTATAGCAATCGGAACATGCGGTTCACCTGATGTTAAGCGACTGATATTTATAACATCAAAGTGTCAGCTTGTAGGAAGGATAGAAGTAGAACAGGATGAGAGAGGAATGCTATGGGAATATAGGCCTCCGGGCCCCCGCTCACCGTACGAAACACAGTGTTATTCAGATCTGTCACCTGTTAGATGTAACATTTTTAAGACGGTGTGCCGCTTAAAATCCTTTCTCTTCTGGCCTAAATAATTCGGTCTATGTGCGTCAGAACCGTCCACATTTTTCTTAGTTATTTTCTCACGCTCTCATTCTTAATCAGTGACTACATTTTCACTAAAATCTTACCTCTTCTGGGCTAGAATAATCCAGATCAATTTCTGTCCATGTATCAGGGTCGGGTCTGTCCACTTTTCGTAACCACTCCCTCACGCTTTCGTCGTTGTTCTGAGAGCACATTTCCTCTAGATTCTCGCTTGCGTTTGATTCGCTTGCCGTGTCTGTTATCGTTGATTGGTCTATGTCTGTAGTGAAAACAATTGTGTAACAAATTTATTATTGAGCTATTATGAGCAACATTTTAGAAAAGTGAAATAGGACCCTGTTCACGTGTTTTGATTTTAATAAACCGTTTAAAACGCATTAAAACAAACACAAGAATATACTATTGAAAACCAAAACGGGACCTAATTTAATTTAACGCAGTAGATAATTTGTCCCAAAAATTTCATATAGGAGAAGAGAAGTTGTTTTCGTAAGGGATAAAAAAAATTTTTTTTTTTTCATTATTTTGACCACGAGGTAACTGGCCACTTAAAACAACGAATAAATTTTAACATAATAACTTGCCACTTATCTTTAGAGAAGTATAATTACTGAGTGATATCTTACCATTTCTAGTAGACTGTCTTCTAGACCGATGTCTGTGTATTTCATCGGATATTCTTTCAAGATTCCTCAACGCTGACGAATATTTCTGCTTAGCATCCGTCACTTGCTCCTCGAGGGTCTGAATCCTCGCCTTTTGTGCCTCCAATGCAGCGTTAATACGAGCTTTCTCTTCGAAATACGGCCTGTAGGAAATCATTAGGTCGAAGGACCAAAGACATCAACCTCAGTTTATTTAAGCCAAAGGTAATTTAAGAAAATATTCAAATTATTATTTTCGTATTCAGTGTCTACGGTATAGTTATTGCCATCCACGACAACGCGCCCCAGCAATTTTTCAATTTGGAAATATTTACTTTGATCGCAATACGTTGTCCTGATTAGTCTATTAATTTTAGTGTACGTGTGCACTTATGGGTAATGCGTGTGTACGTAAAAAACTTCACACAAGAGGAAGACTTCATACATATATGTACTGTCAATGATTCAAAAGAATAGTGGGGCGCGTCTTCGAGGATGAATTTATCTATACCTAGTTGTTTCGATAATTATCTAATTCATCTTTGGCTTATTTTTTGGACAGACAAATGTTAAATGTTATTAAACAATCGTAGATATCCCACACCTATATAATTATTATGCTAGGCATCCACATATCGATGTTGTAGGCATCCGACGCACCGTTATATTATCTGGATAGAATGCCACACAAGCGCGTTTAGTGTACTACAACGTGCGTAATGCATTTTCTATACAAAAACCGTATCTGATGCGTACAATATCGACTTGTGGACACCCAGATTTTTATTTACAAACATTTACATTAATATTATAGTATCTCATATTTAACACCTGAATCGAAATAAAAATTATAATTTTACAACAAATATTGCGTTTTAAAACATTGAATCTGTATTTAAGAAAGATACATACAATCATGCAATAGAAGGAAGTTACATGCAGATTGTAGAACAAGGCTGAAAAGATACATAAGCCCTGTTTTAGAAACAACGAGCTACTTGTTTTAAATACAAGAGACATTTTTGGGACCTTAAATATTATTTTATTATTCAACCTGTCTCGGATTCTAGTCCCGGGTGGGTCAAAATAAGTAGTAAGATTTTTCTACGTTTTTTGGCCCACCAGCTTAAAAGTCTCAGTAACAGTATAAATTAGTCAAATTCTGTTCAGCCGTTCTCAAGTTTTAGCGAAACTAACGAACAGCAATTGATTTTTACTCATATAAATTCATATTAAAAGTTACATGTAAATTATAAGACTTTTATTTCAGAACATTTTCTTCTAGATATTGATCAGAGTACCTTTCTGCCTTACGTTTTTTTAAAACCCTAGTAATCATGCAAAAGCAAAGAACACAGATAAATGAACAAAAAATAGTACCAAACATGAGTATGACCTTGCGGACGGCTGCGTGCGGCCTGTGGAAGAGACATTACTCTGTGCAAACTATACAAGCATAGTACTACAGAATTTGTGCTAAGCTTAACTACCGAAAGATAAGCTACGTATATGTTTCCAAAGAAAGTTTTAAGCTAGGCGTCCACAGTTACACATCGGAATTCCCTCATCGTAATATTTTATAGTACTATAAGATATATAAGGTGTTACATAGTTAGCGTTTTATACGTTTACAGGACATTCAGAACATGTACCTAAACACGTAACAAATAATGAACTTAAAATGAACAAAGCCTCGCCGACCCTTTTCATTATACAATGTATGGGGTACATGTTCTGAATATCCTGTGAACAAATAAAACGCTAGCTATGTAACACCTTATACATAACTATAAATATAGAACAGGGGTCACCAATTGCTTTTATTGTGGGTCTGTTTAAAGAAATAAATGTCCATTGAGTGCCGGAATGGAAAAGCTAACTGAGCTATTTAAATGTATATATTATGTACATATACAATTTCAATGAGTGATGCGAGAAAATAAAAATTATTTGCTTGAGTTATATGTGTATAATATTTTGAAATACGATGCGAACTGTGGACGCCTAGCTTTAAATTTCATTTAGTAGGAGATAAGAAAAAAAGGAGTACTTGAAAATAGTTAATTTCAAATTAATTCTGTATTTAATGGATGTCTTTAAAAAGCTTGAAAATATTAAGTGTTATACCAAATTATTTTTTTAAAAGTTTGTTTTTACATAGGCTTGTTTAAGATTTTTAGATAAGCAATGCATTTTAAAGTTAAATTATTCCTGTTTAATTAAGATTAAATTAATATTAGTGTTAATATGGCATGTTTTATCAGAGAAATTTGCATTTATCATAATCAATACTAATTAAGATAATATTTAGACTGATATGTACTGATGATATTCATATTGTAATTATTTACATTCCAATGTACTACATTCAGGAAAAATTCTGTTAAAAACAAAAAATAACAATAATTAATCGTCAGACATTAATTAGAGTCTAACACAATGAAAATTTATTTTCTTGGCTATGACTAAGCGAGACACATCAGCTAGATAGCTCGAATTTAAACTTGGCTTTACATCAATATAATAATAAAATTATTTATTGTACTTTTTAAATAATGCATTAAAAAAATATTCTGAGCGTGAAGTCACAAGAAATAAAGAAAAAAAAACTGTATTTAAGAAATCAAGTCAATAGTATAATCTTGTATTTGTTTTAACGCGAGTACTTTCCATTTTAAATAAAATACTTTTTAAAGGATTTTAAACGCGGTTTATTATACATTATTTTACATTATTATTTAACCCGACGTTTCGAGCACTTTACAGCGAGCGTGGTCACGGGAGACTGAGATGGCAGTTGTCTTCATGAGTGTTTCAAAAATTGTGTGTCTACCTCCATTTATTTCCCCGAAAATGGTATTTGGAAAACTGGTTCGGATTCTTGCAAAATTGACTTACAGTGTCCTCTTGTAAAGTGCTCGAAACGTCGGGTTAAATAATAATGTAAAATAATGTATAATAAACCGCGTTTAAAATCCTTTAAAAAGTATTTTATTTAAAATCAAGTCAAGTTTATTTACTTCTAAACTACAAAATTACTTCAAACGAAAAAAAATAGATTATGGGCATATCCATAGAACCGAAAATTATAGATCTGCGATCTATCTTTATTTCCAAAATGCATGGGCTGCAGTAGAAAATCTGTTAACTATTTATTACTAAATTTTTTAAGCGTAACATTATATCAAGAACAATAAAAAAAATAATAACTAACCTGGATTTGGTAATATGTCGTTTTAGGCTATTCTGCAACTGCTGTACTAGTGCGGCGGCCGCGCGGTGCGACGCAGCTTTCGTGCGTTGCGTCACCGCAGCCGCTGTGCGGTCCGCTTCCGCCTTAATAATACACAATAAATATACAGTCAAACCTCGATAAGCGAGAGTTCAAGGGACCACAATTTTATTCTCGCTTATAGAGGTTTCTCACTAACCCGAGTTTCTTGCTATTGCAGGTTCGGGGGTAGCGTTTCTCTCTTATAGAGGTACGCACAAATAACACCACATGTCATTTGATAGGTCTTCCAAAATAAAATAGAGGTTTCTAAATAGGTTATTTGCCAAAATAAATAATGTCGTAAAATATATGTGATACCGCGCGATAGGGTAAGATTTGGGTTGAGTTGCGGACATTCCTTTTTATAATCTTAACGAATAGATTAAGATATTAAGAATCACTCAATTAATTCCCAAAAATAAAACTACCTAGTTGCCCGCGGCGTCGCTCGCGTGGACTACAATTTTGTGTATTTTGTAGAAGTGCGTGCAGTGTTTCTATTTCCATAGAAGATTATAAATAAAAAACTTTACATATTAAATATTTCAGCGGTCGACATTAATTTTTTAAAACTTTTTTTGCGCGCCTCTATAAAATACAGAAATTTGTAGTCTACGAGAGCAAGGCCACGGGCTGAAAGCTAGTAATAAATAAACTTGACTGTCGCTTATAGAGGTCTATGAGGGAAAAACGACTCTCTCTTATCGAGGTTTCTGTCTCTCGCTAATAGAGGTTTTAGGAGCTAAAAATGACGGGACCTGGCTATTACTCTCACTTATCAGTTCTCACTTATCCAGGTTTGACTGTATTTACGCCTTAATCTACACTAATATTATAATAGAAAAACTTTGTTTATTTGGTTATAATATATAGGCTCAAAAATTATTGGACCGATTTTAGAATTTCTTTCACCATTTGAAAGCCACATTATCCACAAGTAACATAGGCTATATATATTACATTATATTAAAAGGGAGGGAAGCTGCGCGGATATATTATGTAGTAATAATTTAACAATGAGGTTTTAAGGTTTGGCACATAATAAAATGAGAAAAGTATAAAAATAGAAGTACATATACAAAGAAAAAATAATTACTCATCAAAAGGGTATTGTTGTGCAAAATGACTTCATAAGCATAAAATTACACCATTGATGACTCATTTTAACATAAATAAAGAAACCTACAGTTCCTATTATTATCCAAATTACAATATTTTTTCCATCTATTAACAACTATGGTCTATATCTTCAGAACCAATGCATCAAAATTAGATAACTCTTGACACTTAATACAAGCCTTATGTGAAGCGAAATAAAATAACATTGTTGATATATAAATGCGGAAGTAACTGTCTGCCTGTCTGTAGGTCTGTCCCTTCAACTACTGAATCGATTTAGATGAAATTTTGCATGGACATTGTTTGAAAACTGAGAAAAGATAGTATAGCTTTTATCCCAGAAATCCCATGACAAAGGGACATATAAGCGGGTGAAATCCAAGCACAGCTTGTTAAAATATAAGAGTTACTAAAAGTGCACACCTGATTAACTCTATGCGTTGCATGGTTAAGCATTTCCTGCCACGCAGGGTCCAGGGTGAGTCCTCCTGAGCCATCAGCGAGCCTCGCAAGACCCTGCTCCGCGAGGTACACCATCTCTCTAGCTGCAGCATGGGCACTGTTTGCTTTGTCGTAGGCGAGATTTGCTGTATGGAGCTCTTGTGACGTCTGTGGAGTTAAATTTTATGTTTATATAAATGGATTAATTAAAGAATATAATGTAAAAAAACCTATTAATATTATAAATGCAAAATTTGTATATATGTTTGTTATCCTTTTACGCAAAAAACTGAGCTGATAAAGATGAAACTTTGTACATGTTCAAAATTACAGATAGGCTACCCAGAGTTGCCACGGGGCCAAAAGTAACAAGCATGAAACTACGGAGTGCGGCTAGTACTATATATGTATAATGTAAATTGAAATGGATGCATTTACGATAGTTATAAAGTTTAAATTTAATCGAGTTAACAAACACAAAAAATAAATATGGATCCAATTTACATTATTATTGCTTGTTATGATAAATTTAAATAAAAATTCTTGTATCATTTGATGTTCTTATTAGATTCTTATAGGACTTATATATAACATCAATCCAATCTGTATAATCTTATTAGCTTCTTGTAAACTATCATAATTAACTAAACTAATACCTGTTACATAAATTTAATATGCATATACCTAAGAGTTATTATAAAAAACAAAAACACTGTTAATCATTGTTTTTTCTACTTTTTTATTTAATTATTTTATCATAAAGAATCTATAAATGGCTTCTTGTTGACTAACTTTGTATCCAATATAAAAAAATTTGCTGTTGATTTTCCATAAAATTAAATAAATAAATAAATAAAAATAAATAAACTATGTACTTTATTTATATTTAATATGACAAGCTTTTTACTTACAATATTGGCCCTAAATCTAGCTTCATAGTAAGGCCTGGCTTTATGAACGCTGGTGCCTAGTTTCTTAGTTAGTTGCTGTATGCGCAAGTGTCCCTCAGCTAAGAGTCGCCGGAACGCAAGCCGGGCTTCATCCAGCTCAACTTCGAGACGGTTTATTTCATCAGTGGCTGTATTCAATCTTTCCAGTTCAATCTAAAATAAAATAAAAATCTACGTGAAATTGTGCCAGGATTGTTAGTTCGGGCAGTCGCACTTTTGTATTTAGTTACAGGTACGTAATGCGGAAATAATTAAAGTTTACATAGTTAAAATAAATAGAACTTTAAAAAAAAAATAACTTTGATGTTGAAATATAACACGTATTCATGTCTAATAATAATTTTAATCGGGCGTGGGAAATATAATTTGTATTGTTTGCGTAAAGTAATTTCTTTATTGATTACTTTACCTGTACTCGAGGATCTAGAGTTTCTGAGCATTCAGCTGCGCTATCGTTCATTTTTCTATCAAAATAAGCGCATTTTAACCAATCTTACATTTATATTAAAGCCTTTATTTAATTCTTATTGTATCTATTTTGCGGTATAACAAATCGCCATCGCTAAAAAGCGAATATTGGCTAGAAAAAATACACGAAACCTTCCAATGAAACTCATACAGAATTATGACAGATTGACAGACATGCCAAATAAAATGTTTAAATCTGTTATTTGCTACAGACTAAAATCACTAAACGTAAGATCGTTTTCTTATTAATAAATAAAAAATATATTAACTAAATAATATCCGTAGAAGTGTCTTAATACAGTTACTTGTAGTTAAGAACGATTGTTATGACTTTTATGTCTCCTCTACACATCAGCAGACGCACACGCGATGTAGTCCGTGGACGTGGTTACAGCGTAATATACCTATCTGTAGATATAAATTACCTACTACGTGTCTGATGTACACCTTCCATCGACAAAATTATAACCTCATCCGCGTTAGCGTGCACTGCTGTATAGAGGAAGCTTTAAAGCACGAAGATAAAAGGGATTAGGCACTTCATTCCCTGGCCTTCGTACTATAACAATATAAGCGATTTCCTATTGTCTATGATATTCCATCTATAAATTATGCCATTATGTCAGTGTCAAACGTCAGAGAATTTGAAGTCGTACGAAGTGAGAGTATTCCGTGTTATTAAATTGATTAAAAATTTCTACGTTTAACCAGAATGGTATTTACATTTTGATTATTACTGAATATTTCAATAGGTACCTTAGTTAATTGTATATATCATTACAGGCGACAGAAGTTGAAGAAACTATCAAAAGAATTCAAGCCCATAAGGGTGTTATGGGTGTCGTCATCGTAAATCATGAAGGTTTGATCAATTTTTACTTGTATCCATAGTAAAAACATTTAACGATTTTTCATGAAAAAGAATATAAATGGATTATTAATAAAACATTCTGAAGCACTTATAATTTCTTAGGTTTCTACTACAGTACATATTATTTTTTACAGGAATTCCGATCAAGAGTTCTTTAGATAATGCAACTTCTGTTTTGTATGCTGGTTTAATTGGACAACTTACTGAGAAAGCAAGGAATGTTGTTCGTGAAATGGTAATTATT
Source organism: Phoebis sennae (assembly GCA_001586405.1). NCBI lineage: Eukaryota > Metazoa > Arthropoda > Insecta > Lepidoptera > Pieridae > Phoebis > Phoebis sennae. The sequence goes on from LQNK01001191.1 coordinate 163,655, forward strand.
ATTAACTATCGATTATGTATTACATTGAGACTTTATGCAAGACCTAAGCTTTTTGACTTTGTAAACTATGCTTTATTATTTGTAACAGTCTAATAACATCTCTTAAATTAAGGGGCATAAACAGAGATACCTGCAAATTTCTACAAGTTAATATTTTTCCTGAAAAACTTTTGAAGTGAATTTTATGAAGCTTTGGAGAATTTGTAAGCTGATAATTATAATGTATTGTTGAAGTTTTTAAGCTCTACCAGTTAGTAAAAGTCGTCAGTAGTCAGTTGTTAAAAAAAATTTGGACTAAAGCAATTTTGCTATACCTCTCGATTATTAAGATGCATCCATGCTAAATTTTATGTTGCATAAGGTTCATTTTTAATTCATTCATATTAAATATAAACTTTACATATGCATAAAAATAATGAGTTACATTATTGTGTGTATTCTTATACTATTGTTTGCCTTTCACTTTCATTGTCTTCAGTTTGGATTTCAAAGTGGCATTATTACTATCTCACATTTGTATATTTGATTTAGTTTTTGCCTTGGACATAATCTAAAGGTTTCAATAATTATATCAATTTTTATTAATTGTAAGCTTAATGAACACAAATAAATTATTATAAATGTAATGCATTTCAATCAATAAAAGGGCTAAATAATATCAGTATATGATATATCCATCTTGGAGCGAGCCCAATTGACAACCCAGGACAGAACAACCTGGCGCATAAAAATAGGGAGTGCTGAAGCCAAATAATGGAAACAAGCAAAGACAAAGAAGGACAATCAAAATTGTATAATCTGGTTTTGAGTGACCACCTCACAGGTTCCTATCTAGTCTTGCTATTGATATAATTGTTTTCTGTTTTAGGATTCCACCAATGAGTTGACATTCCTCAGGGTTCGGAGCAGGAGACACGAGATTCTGATTGCACCGGACCGTGAATTCATTCTCATTGTGATACAGAATACATCAGACTAGTCCA
>LQNK01001192.1:0-33527 GCA_001586405.1 Phoebis sennae
TACTTACTGATATTTGAATCTTTTATTTAATGCTCACCTACAACCATAGGACATAACAATTGGAAAGCAAGGTCAAGAGCGGGATTTTTTCAGGAGAAAGCGAGATAAAAGATACTGTGGTGAAAAAAACGGCGACAAAATAAGTTCAATAAAAAATCATATTAAATTAACATAGCATCGCTGGCCCTTTTCATTATTTCTTACGTGTTTAGATACTTTTTTATGTTATAGCAGGCAAGAGGGGCATGCGGTTCACCTGGTGTTAAGTGACTGACCGCAGCCCATGAACATACGGGGGGTGGTACTTACACCGGTGCGAGCTTAGCCCAATCGTGCAATGCTCGGCTCCCACTCTTTTATAGCTGAAGATGTTATGCAGCAGATTACCCTCTGTCGCCTCTTACGACACCCATGGCTAGAAATGGGGTGGCGACACACGTATTCTAACCCGTCGCCACACGGGAGACATAGACGGTACATGTTCTGAATGTCCTGTAAACAAATGAACTATGTCACACCTTATATTTCCTTACCATTGGTCCGCATTTCAAAGTTCTCAGTTTCGTTGGCGCGGCGTGTGCCGGCGGCCGCCGCCATCTTTTCATGTGATTCCATTCTCGAAGTCCGTTTTTGCCTTAAATGACACTTTTTCGGACGTCTTTCTGCTCACTTGAAGACGAATTGGGGAGAGAATGGCTGAAATAGAAAAAAATATATATATTATATAGATATTTTTTGTATTGCAGCCTATAAATATTTATAGGCTGCAATACAAAAAAATCTATAAATTACCATAAATATGTGACTGAAAATAAAATTTTAGAAATATTTGATCGTAACTTAGTGGCATGGTCTTGTTTCTAAATTGTTCCTGCTTTATTTGTAAAGGTTATATCTTAATGATATTTTGAATTTAAAATTTGGATGTGTGTGTCAATTAGGCCGTAACTACTAAACGGATTTTGCTGAAGTTTTATACACAGATAGTTTGTTAACTGGTTAAGTGATAGTATACATTTTATTTACAATAATATAATATTATAAGGTGGAAAACTATTTTTGTGTGTTTGGTTGTAATGAATAGGCTCAAAAACTACTGGACCGATTTTTAAAATACTTCTACCATGCGAAGTAGATATATATAACATTATGCCACGGATGAGAAGCCGCGCGGATCACTTAGTAAAAAAATAAATAAAAATAAATTTTACTACAGGAGCGAAACCGCGTGGAAGAGCTAGTATAGCTAGTAGCAATAAAATGGTGATTTGTAGACAAATTCAGTTGTGTAATATGTGATTAAGAGTTACTCATATATTTACTACAGTGGCATTATCTCGTTGAGATGATTGAAGTAATATTAACAATTAGCAACAAGGCTATAATAGTTTTGTTTGATATATTGTTATATGACATATCTTTACTACATCTGTACTAATATTTGTTCAGTTTGTTTAATGCTGAGCGTTCACATCACATCTTCTATGTGGCGACGGATTAGAATATGTGTGTCGCCACCCCATTTCTACCCGTGGTAGTAAGAGGCGACAGAGGGTAATTCTGCTGTAACACATCTTTAGCAATAAAAGAGTGGGAGCCGAGCATTGCACGATTGGGCCAAGCTCGCACCGGTGTATTTGTAATAACATTAATATTGATTAATAATAACATTGATTTAATTTTTCATGCAAAAAAAATTATTTCAAAAATTTGTATTTTCTTGGACGTATCATTAAAATAGATCTCGAATCTAATTCAAACTGCAATATTTTTTTTTGGTACGAGAAACCATAGTTTTATACCATTTTGAAATCGTTATTAAATACAGAAGTTTTTAAGTTAGCTAACCGTCTCTGTGTAGAATTTTTTTTTAACCTCAGAGTATCAAATTAGATTTCAAATTTTTATTAGTTCTTGAAATAAATATTTTCGTTTTTCGTTGTCTTATATTTCTATTAGTAGGCAATGCATTTATCTAATAAAGCGACTCTTAAAGAATACTTAAAAAAAACATTATGAAGGACTGTTAAGTAAATAATTTTATTTAATCTATAGCAAAACATTGTTGTCGTTAGAAATACAATACTGCTTGTCAAAAAATGTATTTATTTCTCTGTGAACCTTTACAAGAAATAAACGCGTGATTTTTGTGCATGAAAATTCTCAAATTCATTTATTAAATCCAATATCCTATTTTTTGAATTTAATTTATTGAATTCATATCATCTGGTAGTAATAGAATGCTTGAAACCGATTGTAATTATATAAAGTTTTAAAATAAATAGGTAGTAGAAATAGTGAAAAAAAGTCTTTAATTAAATACTTAAAATGCATTTCCACCAAGAAGTCACAAATCTATCAATTATAAAAAGAGAGAAATAAATAATAAATTCAAATTGTCTCACAAGTCCCAGCAATAAGTAGCTATTACTTATTTAATCAGTCAATCGAGCGCATTGATTTTAACTAACATCTTTATATGACGTATTCTGTACTATTCCATTGTGTAATAAGGGATTGTTGACAGGCGAGATATACATACATATATGTTTTTCATCATAAAATATTAAAATGAACAAATAAAGATAAGAGATTTAATTTGATTGAACAAAGATTTTGATAATTTGGATATTTATAAGTTTTTTTATAACAGATAAAGGCATTTTTTTAAATATTGTTATGATTATTTTGACTCAATTAGGCGCAATGGATACAGCAATGGTTTAGCGCCGGAGGGTGTGGGTTCGATCCCCAGGGGTAGAATATTATGATGTGATGAATATTATAATTTTCTACTGTCCTAATTTATCTATAGTATGTATTTACGTATGTCTATCAGTTATCTAGTATCCATAGTACAAGCTTTGCTTAGTTTGGGACTAGATGGCGTAATGTTGGATGTCCCTGAATTATTATTTATTTAATTGTAAAAGAAAACCTGTTAGTTTAAAATTGTAAAATGTTAGCCTTCGTTTTTATAAATTAAATATATATAATAAATAATAAAAGTATTCTGTAATAGAAAAAAAATCATTAAATATAAAAAATGGAATTCTATGTGGAACGCTATAGGTTCAGTGGTAAAAGGTCTCGGTATTAAAAAAATGTAACTTCGAATCCTATCTCGAGATTCAATTTTATGAATCACTAGCTGTGCCCCGCGGTTTCATCCGCGTAAATCAATTTGCATGGGATTTGATCAAAATCCTTAGCGGATGTTTATGTCATAACATCTACCTGCATGCCAAACTTCATCTTGATCCGTCCAGCAGTTTGGGCTGTGTGTTGATGGATCACTATGTCAGTCAGTCAGTCACCTTAGAAGTTTATATATATACAGACTATATCTTAAAATTAATTATAGATCTCGATAGAATGGACTTTCCGAACCGGTGGTAAATTTAAAAAATGACTATTCATAAGTACTTCGTTAAAAGTTTACATGAATAAAAATATTTTCTATTCTATTCCATTCTAATTATTTGATTATTTATAAAACAAAGTCCTAAATGTATAATTTAGTTATGCATAATTTTAGTGATTTTTCGCTCCAATAAAAAACATTTATTGATTATTTAAATTATATATTAAAAAAAACTTACCAAACTTTGACTTAATTGCACCAAAGACGTCAGTAAACTTAAAAAGCAAATAAATTGAACACGTCTTATTACCGAGAGCGCGTTGCGTGGAATGTAATCTTAATTAATTTGTCTGATGCAGTATTTAAGCAGTTCACAATAGTGCCACCGCTATAAATAGATAAAATTTATGATTTTAATTGATAAAAAAACGTCATAACTCTTACTATATTTTCGTTAGATATAATCTATATCAGGATTCACCAAATGGTAGACCGCGGTCCAGATCCACTAGTCTTTTATGCGGACTGTTTGTTAATTGAAAAAAAGAAAGAAAGAAAGAAAGAAAGAAAGAAAGAAAGAAAGAAAGAAAGAAAGAAAGAAAGAAAGAGAGAAAGATTTATTCAAGGACCACACAGAATAAGACACAAATAATAACTTAATAACAAACAAGTAGCAGTGTGACGTTGAAAGGGAAACTGCTCAGCGTATGCTGCTCCTACGTTAGTCGCAGCGCTGATTTTCAGCAGCTCCCAATGGTATAGTGACGATTGGAGAGATCATAAATAGATAGAAAATATTTTACACATAACTCGAGTAAATAACTTCTCGAGTTACCCATTGAAGTTTATTTATTAATCTATTTATTTATTTGATGCACCAATAGCAGTTCAATTTATCAATACAGTAACATTATTATTAATCTAAAAACTGAATTGACCGTAATAGCAGGCATACATCAATATAATTTACATAAAAATAACGCCTAATTCATTTAAAATTAGAATTTGTCATTCACATAAAAACATTCTATATAAAAAAAAACAAAAACATATTAAAACATGGCGATAAAACAAAAAACACTTAAATTCAAAACAAGCGTACATTTATTTGATTAAAATATTATATTGTATTCAATAGGCTCCGAAACTACAGGACCGATTTGGATGAAATTTTGTACAGAGATTCTTTAAAACCCCAGGAATGACATAGGATAGTTTTTATCCCGAAATCCTACGGGAACGGGATATATACGCGGGTGAAACCGCGGAACTCAGCTAGTATTACACTCTATACATTTTTAAATAGTTCAGTTAGATTTTCTTTTTTTATTTCTTTTGACGCTGTGTATATGGCAATAAAGCTTTTTTTTCTTTCTTGCTTTCTTTCTTTCTTTCCGTTCCGAGCCTCAATGGTCATGTTATTTTTTTAAACGGACCCATAATAAAAATGATTGGTGACCCCTGGTCTATACTAATATTAAAAAGAGGGAACAATTGTGTCTTTGTTTGTATGTTCGTAATGATTTCACACAAAAACTACTGGATCGATTTCAAAAATGATTTTATCATTTGAAAACTGCATCTTCACCGTGTGATATAGTCTAAAATAAATAAATAAATATTCCTGGACATTTAACACAACGCCATCTAGTCTCAAACTAAGCAAAGCTTGTACTATGGACACTAGATAACTGATAGGCATACTTAAACATACTTATTTGTAAATACATACATACTATAGATAAATTAACACCCAGATGGAAAATTACAATGTTCATCACATCATAATTTTCTACTCGTGGGCATCGAACCCACACCCTCCGGCGCAATAAACCATTGCTGTATCCATTGCGCCGATCGGGTGTCTTTAATCATAGAGCAAGTATATGAACCTTTATCTATACTAATATTATAAAGCTGAAGAGTTTGTTTGTTTGTTTGTTTGAACGCGCTAATCTCAGAAACTACTGGTTTGAATTGAAAAATTCTTTTTGTGTTGATTAGACCATTTATCGAGGAAGGCTATAGGCTATATATCATCCCGATATTCCCACGGGAGCGAAGCCCTGGTGCGCAGCTAGTGCGTAATATACGGAATAATATTAATATTTAAATATTAACATGTGTTAACGCAACAATTGTTTACGCATTCAAGTATTTCTTATGTCAATTCACAAGTTTGCTATTCATTAAATTAATAACTAGCTGAGCCGAGCGGCTTCGCTCCCGTAGCATAATGTTATTTATATACGCCTTAAATTTCGAATTTTCATCTAGTTCCACATTTTACTTTGTTAATAACCGACTTTCAAAAAAAAGGAGGAGGTTATCAATTCGACCGTATTTTTTTATGTACGTTACTGTACTCTGGTGTTTATGGACCGATTTGGATTCGAGTAGTGTCAGTGTGGTCCCATAGAAATATAATTCAAGTCTGATCATCCATGTGGATGATATTCCAGAGAACTCCTCGAAAATCAGCAGAATAAGCTCTGCGGTTAAGGTTTAGTGATGTATATACCAATTGAATTGTGTATAGATGATGTGATTACCCTTCACAGGACACGAAAAAGGGAAAAATTATTATTTTGCCAAAAAATATAACCGACTTCTTCACTCTAAAAAGTAGTTTAATAAGATTATGCACCGACTTTGTATAGATTTCCACAAAAATAAAAAAAAAACTTATTTTCTACTTTTTAGAGTGAGGAATTCGGTTCTATTTTTTGGCAAAAAGGTATTATTTACTGATATGTTAGGACATATTGTGTACATTATTAGGACAAATAAAAGTATTTATTTAGTTCACAGAATTTAGCTATCTTTACATATTTACTTTAATTTGACGTCTTTTCTGATAATTTTAGATAATTACAATAGCTTAAATCAGAGATCGGCAACAGCCTTCAGTTATTTTTAGCACGCCCTTAATATTATTGTTGATTTAGAGAAAAATTCAGATTAAGAATAAGAATAAATTTTATTTCATAATAACACATGCATATATAATTACAGGTTAACTTGCTCCTACACTAGGATACCCTGTGACGTGAGCAAGTTTCTTCCAAACATTGATAAACATTTAAAATTATAGTTTAGATGACATAATTACTAATTCAAAATGTACATTATATGTATGCTATCTATGATTTTGAGAAATAATGTTTCGATGTTTTTAAACCTATAAAACATTATCATAAACAAATAATTAATAAATATAAGTCTTATCTATCTAATTTAATCTAATTTTGCATAATGTGATTATAAAAATTTTGCACGCCTTTATTGGCAGAACATGTATGTATATTTAAGAATATTGTTAACATCTATGTATCCACTCATGTTCTAGCAAAAGTGTAAAAATAAATAAATGAAATAATAAATAAGGTTTTCCTCTCTATAATATTAGCGTAGATATACATAGGTAGTACTTCTGAAAACATTAAAAAAATTAAGTTCAAATTCTTTAAATGTTGTTTCAATTGTATCTGGTTCAAATTAGTTACCATGTTAATAAACGTAGTCACAACAATGATCAAACATGTCATCTCTTACAGCTTGTAACCAGTCGTTAACCAGTAATGAACCAATAAACAATACCTTCATTCTTTGACATTATTTGTATTTTTAACCGACTTTCAAAAAAGAAGTTCTTAATTCGACCGTCTTTTATGTTACTCCTCGAAAATCAACAGAAGAAGCTCTGTGGTTAAGTTTTAATGACTTGAAACAAATTTTTATGGGGCCACACTGATACTACTCTTTCGAATGCAAAAAGAATCTTCCACATGCAAAAAGAATAAAAATTTCTAAATCGGTCCATAAACGCCGGAGACATGCGATAACCTTCATATAAAAAAGCAAAAAATACGGTCGAATTGATAACCTCCTCCATTTTTTGAAAGTGGGTTAAAAATGAACATTTTGACTTTAATTTTGACTTTTTACTTGACTATTTATTGTTGCTGGTGTTCATAGTCATTTAGGACTAAGTCATTATGCTCTTGCTTTTACATAAAAATATTAAATTACAAATAAATATAAATTATTTATTGTTGAAGAGTTCCAGCTTCTATAATACTACTAAAGTTATTCACGAATTTTTTTCATGGAACATTAAATTTCCTATTTCGAACTTTGGACCTGTGATGCCTATTTTTTGAGTGTTGTAGTATTAGCTATTTTATAATATTATAGAAATTATATAAATTAAATTATATAAATAAATGAGTACTCATTGTACTGGTAGAAATTGCTTTCAGCAGTGCGCGTTTACGTTATATTTTTTTGTAGTTTTACCGTAAATAGTTGATTTTTTTTAAAGAATATTCACATTCTTGAATATAGAACAAACATTATTTGTTACTTAAGTAATTTATCCTTTAAATTTGTAGCGCCTGCTGAAATGTAACGCATAAATTGTCTATCTACGAACGATGGTAACTGTGACTAAACAGTGAGTCAGGCGCAAATATTCCGATATACTTTCTGAAAATATATATTTTCTGAAAATCGACTATAATATTAAATATCTTATATGACGTAAAAAGTTTATAAATAAAATTTGGCTTGAGTATTTTTTAAGACGGTGTCTTAGGTTGTAATAAAAACAAAAATAAAAAATGCTTTTATTGACATAAACAATGTTTTTACTATTAAAATGAAAAATAATAATAATAATAAATAATTATACCAAAAGGCGATGACGATTTGCTTTGTCATAAGACGAGACGATGCTGTTTTTCAGTCACCCCTAGAAGTAGGAACTGAAAGGAAATGAAGGAGAGAGAGAAACAGAAACAGAGAATTGGAAGATAATCAAGACATAAACATGAGGAGGAGCAGTTATACAGAACAGACTATGCAAAGAAAAATAGAGTTAATAAAACAAAGAAACAAAGAGTTAATTAAAAGTAGATATACAAAAAGAAGTTTAAAATTAAGTTAATCTAAACGTGTTCTTGTTAATCTTGACGAAAGGAATGTTTAATTTATTCCTTATATACATAATACTTTTTCTTTGAAAATAGTTAATTACATCGCGAGGACACAGAAGTTTTTTATTAGTCTATAAATAGGCAAAGGTGATTTACGAAGAATTGACGAACGGGCCAAACCCTTAGGACTGGAAACTTGAAATTTCACACACGTGTTACTCTTATGACGTACACTTAAGCTATTGTTGTTTTTACTTTACTTAAAATGTGTTATTAAAATAATAAATCCTTGTTATTTTTAGATTAAATGTAGGCAGATCTTGTTTGTTTTATTGAAATCGGTTCAGTGAAAGTGAAGATATACGACAATATATTATGTATAATGAAATGACAAAATACAATATCTTAAATAGAGGTTTTTAAAAAGGTTTTTTTTGGTAAATATTTTACGTATAATATCGTATCTACTATGAGACTATAAACTACATAATTTTGTAGTCCATGCGAACAAAGCCGCGGGCGGAAAGCTAGCACAATATTGAGGGAAAAAACCGCATAAAATATTTAATTTGTTTATTCACAGCGGGTGAGGTACATCAAGTTTATATAATACTATTTTAATTGTCCCTTTCCTGTGTGACGTAAAAGATTTTGGATAAACAAAAGAAATTAAGTCATTTTTTGCAATTAGGTGTGTTATGAACATTTAAACAGCTATAAAGTTATTTTTAAGCTTTAGTGATCGCGATAGTTTAAAATTAATTGGGGAGTTAATATGATGTAATAAAAACATTGCCTTTTAAAATAATGTTCAATTTACGTCTTCGTTCATGCCGCCATCACAGATTAAAGAATAAAATGCTGATGGAGTGTTCCGAAGACTCGAGTGACGCTAACTACACGTACGTACACGTGCATCTGTGTGAGTGAAATTTGAAAATTTCGAAGCCCTCGTGATGTGTTGTGTCAAACTAGACGAACATTTTTGTATTTGCTTTTGAAGTTTGTATTTGCTTTTCGGCGTCACTCAAGTCTTCGGCCGCACTCCATCTGCCTTTTATTCTCTCATATGTGACCGCCATCTTTATAGAACAATAGCTGAGCCCAGTGATTTCACCTGCCTAATTATCTCCCGTCACCTTGAGATTTCAGAACATGTACCTAAACTAGTAAAAAATAATGAAAAGGGTCGGCGAGTCTTTGAAAGAAAGAAAGAAAGAAATAAAGAAAATACATTTATTCACAACAACACACAATACAAAAAAAAAACAATCAATCATTTTGGTGGTTCATATATGCATAGTGTGTGGTGTAAAGTGGCCGCCCACTCAGCGTAGCCACGCTCATTTTCAGTAAGCACCGTTTTGACTTATTGACAGCGGTGGTGATATATTAGGAATAAAAAATATATAATATATGTATATGTAATTAAGCTACATAAAATGACTATTAAGGTTTTACATTAACTGTGCTAAATTTAATAGATACAAATAATAAAATGAGAATAAAATAACAATAAGACCCAATAATTTAATATGATTTATTTAGCTATGTAACACCTTAAACAAAACACAAGTGTTTCTTAGCTTGAACTCTTCCAATTTACGTCAACATAGGTCCCCCCAAGATTTCCATACAAAAGGAAAATTTTGCTGTTTACACAGGCGTGTTAATTCTCAGGTCGTAAATTGCTTGGCCTTTATAAAAAATAGTCATTACGAGACTTAAATACCTGTTAATGCGTATCTCATGCTTTGATAAACATTGTTTTTATTTGCGAACTTTTTGTTGGTGTCAAACGTCATTTAGGGCGTGATTTATCTACTACGTACTTTGTGTCGCCACCCCATTTTTTACCCGTGGGTGTTGTAAGAGACAGAAGGTAATTCTGCTGCTTAACATATTCAGCAATGAAAGAGTGGGAGCCGAGCATTGCACGATTGGGCCAAGCTCGCACCGGTGTAATTACCACCCCAGCAGAAGACCGGTGACTGTGTTTCGTACGGTGAGCGGGTGCCCGGAGCCCTGTACTGCCTTCCCATTCCTCTCCTATCCTGTCGTACTCCTTTCCCAATTTCCCATAATTAATCCTCTCCCTATCCTTTCCCCTGCCTTGAAGCCGGCAAGGCATCTGCGACATTTTTTGTTGCAGATGTTCATGGGCTGCGGTCAGTCACTTAACATCAGGTGAACTGCTTGCTCCGCTTGCCTGCTATAACATAAAAAAAATGCTACGAGAGCGAAGCCGCGCAGATTAGTAGGCCTACCATGAACTCTTAACGCATGTCAATTTAAGCCGTTAATTGAACTGTCCTGCGATTTTGTACCATGAACATTAAAACAAGGTAGGTAAGCGATCACGTGACTCAATCCGTGCAGTGGTCACATCTATACTAATAATATTATAAAGCTGAAGAGTTTGTTTGTTTGAACGCGCTAATCTCAGGAACTACTGATCCGATTCAAAACATTTTTTTAGTGTTAGATAGCCCATTTGTCGAGGAAGGCTATAGGCTATATATCATCCCGATATTCCCACGGGAGCGAAGCCCTGGAGCGCAACTAGTGACTAAATAAAGCTTCTTCTGTCCTGCATTAGCGTACTATGGAGTGTTTTTTGACATATTGGAACCAACATACAATAAAGTTCATGATAGGCCAGCAGCTAGTGATTAAATAAAATATTAGCTGTGTCCCGCGGTTACATTGTGTATATTCCCAGTTCAGGTGGGATTTCCGGGATAAAAGGTATTTATTTATTTATTTAAATCAATTACACGGTTTACATTAACCAATTACAATAATTGACATTATAATTAAAATTAACAAGAAATAAACATCCTTAGAGATAACGTAAAAAATAAACACTTCTTTAAAATAATTATAATAAGTCTTTTTATCTTCTAAATTCCCACAATACAAACTAAAGCATACATACGTCTCGCTCACAGAAATTCAGGCATCACTACATAGTATAAAACAATGTCGCTTTTTCTGTCATGTGTCATGTTGTATGTCCCTATGAACGCTCAAATCTTTAAAACTACGCAACGGATTTAGATGCGGTTTTTTTTAATAGATAGAGTAACTCATGAGGAAGGTTTTTATGTATAATATCATCCATTAAACCCGTGCGAAGCCGGGGCGGGTCGCTAGTACAGATAATAATTGCGACCATTCGTCAAAAAAGAGGTCACAATCAGGATGGGCCTCGGGAGAGCGTTAAGTTCAAGTTAAGGTATATGTATGTGCTATGGAAACTAGATTATTAAGAGTGAGATTTCAAATGTACTTTCGAAGATATCGTTAATTTATTGACATAGACAATAATAGTGTCTATTGCACTATTCTCATCGTTAGAAAATTGTTGTCTACAACAGAGATTCTCAAATATTATTTTGCCTTGGCCCGATAATCTTTCGTTTCATATTAAAAAGTGGACAATTTTCTTTGTGACTTACTTCATAATTTTAAACCCAGCTTGTTCCATTAGGTTTTTAAGTATTTATCTATATCTATTTTTCTACACTAATATTTTACAGAGGACAACTTTGTTCGTTTGTATACAATAGGCTCGAAAACTACTGGACCGATTTTAAACAATCTTACACCATTCGAAAGCTACATTATCCATGAGTGATATAGGTATAGACATTATGCTACGGGAGCGAAGCCGCACGGAACAGCTAGTATATTATAAAGAGGATAATTTGTGTTTTTGTATGTATGTTTGTAATGTTTTCACACGAAAACTGTTGAAAGAAAGAAAATCCATTTATTTCAATAATACATAGATATTAGGTATACCAAAAATAATAATATAACGTCTAAAAAAGGTAAAATAAAATAACAAGAAAAAAACAAGGCAAGAAGATGAAATGAACCATGAAAAAGGTATACGGCAGTGTGTTCCTGAAAAAGGGTGTCCACTCAGCGTAGGCCGTGATGATTATCATGCACGGCGCTGATTTTCAGTGTACCCTATCGGCTAACGCTTAGTTTGACAGTTTCACCAAATATTATTGGACCGGTTCCAAAAATTCTTTTACCATTAATTAGCTCCATCTTCACTGAGTGACATACTATACTATAGGCTACATAATATGACACAAAGGGAGTGAATTCGCGCGAAACAGGTACTTATAGTATATAATAGTAACAAGGGATTTATTACTACACAGTTTAATATCGCCTAATTGGCAACTAAATTTAGTGTTAAGTTATTAAGTATGATCCAATTAATCCAGGAAATAACGATGCGATATTAGGTGTAATTTAAATAGAGACGAATGTTGCGACCCGCTAAATGAGAAGCGCTGCCAGTACATTGTGATTTCTTTGTTTTCTTACTACAATGTGTTAAATACATAATCGTAAGAACATAGATCACATTAATGAAAGTTAATCAGCTTTGTTTTCATAGTTCGATACTAGATGGCGCTATGCAATTGAAATGTTTATGGTTAAAGACTTTATTTCCCAAAAAGAATACAATTAAGTTTAAGTTATATAATTCTAATTTTGTCTTTAATTTATTTTATTACCCATGTGGCGATGGGTTAGAATACGTGTGTTGCCACCCCATTTCTACGTGGGTGTCGTAAGAGGCGACAGAGGGTATTTCTATAAAAGAGTGGGAGCCGAGCATTGAACGATTGGGCCAAGCTCGCACCAGTGTAAGTACCACCCCAGCAGAAGACCGGCGTGAAGCAATATTGCACCTTACATGGTGTTTCGTATGATAAGCGGGGGCCCGGGCATTAATTCTCTCCTTATCACCGTATCTGTGATACTGATGTTGTTAATGTTCATTCACATCATAATTTGCTTGCTTGTTTGCATAACTTTTAGTTTTATTTTTGTTTACTGTTTACTTTTAATTCATTTATTTTTCTTATAAATATTCACTACATAAAAATACTTTTCGGTCTCTTGTTATGATGAGTGGGGGCCTGGTGACCTATAGTACAGGTATTTAGTTGCCTATTTTAGGCACCAGTCTCACACTTAATTTTAGATAAGGAGTCAAAATATTACTATGTATGTCTTATCTATTGTCTTGTCTATTTTCAATTTAACAAGGTTTTGCACCGACTTTGTATAAATTTCAACAAAAATTAAATAAAAGTTATTTTCTACTTTTTAGAGCGAGGAAGTCGGTTCTATTTTTAGCAAAAATTTTTATATTTTTTTTTAACTCATATAGTATTACCTACTACTTACTAATAATAGCTCCCCAGACCGATTTCGGCCATGGTGGCCAATCTCAACAGAGACTAGCCAGCTGCGCAGGAGATATTATAGTGCACAAGTGTACGCGCGTACACAGGTGCACTCTCTTTTCCTATTACTCTCATAACCCGATGGGACGGCTGACCGACACGACCGGAGAGACATCAGGCGCAGGACCGACGGCTTAACGTGCTCTCCGAGGCACGGGGGTGTTCCAACACCGCCAACTTTCCAAACTCAGGGCTGTTACTATGATTTCTTTCTCAGAGAAATCCTAATAACATTTTTTACTACTTACTACTTACTACTCACTTAGTATTACTATTTTAATGTAATGTTTGTGCATACGTATATAAAGTGTTATTCATATGTACTATAATTATTATTTATATGTGTTTCCAGCCTAACCACAGCGTGCCGTGCAACGTGAGATGCAAGAAAATCATCTAATTGCTCCATGTCATACGTTAATTGTTATAAAAGAATATTTAGACTGGAATAATTAGAGGCTATTATACTCGCTTTATGCCTGGTTTCTGAGGCAGTGACGCTAGTCTATCTATTCGATAGCGCTTTAGGTCCGATAACTGTGACGACTATGTTATGTCAAATTTTGTGTGACAAATTAAATAAAATACTTTTTAAAGGATTTTAAATGCGGTTTATTATACATTATTTTACATTATTATTTAACCCGTCAGTCACCCGTGACCACGCTCGCTGTAAAGTGCTCGAAACGTCGGGTTAAAGATAATGTAAAATAATGTATAATTAACCGTGTTTAAAATCCTTATAAAGTATTTTATTTAATATGGAAAGTACGCGCGTTAAAACAAACACATGATTATACTATTTGTGTGACAGTTAATATTCTGAAAACTTGAATGATGCCTCTCCTATTATACCCCGACATGGAACAGCAGACCTGGCTTTGATACAACAAAGTTTGGTTAGTTTGGAACTAGATGGCGTTGTATAAAACATTATGAATATTTATTCTAAACTAGCTGACCCGGTAAACTTTATACCGCCATTTCTGAAATTGACGTATTTGATAGACACGAACTTATTGTATAGAAAAATATAATTGCGTTTATTCCTATTCTATTACCAATTTCTTCACGTTTCTTTACCTTCAAACCCTCCCTGAACTTCCACGAATGTTTCAAGACTATAGTCAAATCGGTTCAGCCGTTCTCGAGTTTAAGCGAGACTAACGAACGAAAATTGTTTTTTATTTATATATATAGATTTATACATAACATTATTATTTATAAATTGTATGTGCACTCGTGATGCACAAGTATGGAAGAAAATATGTGATTGAATTAGTTGCAATTATCCTGATGGTATGTCTATACACATAATTAAAGCTACAAGCTAATACAGTTGACAAGCAATTAGTACAAATACTAGCTGTGTCTCGCGGTTTCAATCGCGTATATAATTATTTATTTTTTTATTTATTTATTCATTTAGGCTTACCAACTAGATACATAGGTCTTATTGCTAAATTAAGTTAAGATTAAAATATAATTGCTACTTATGTATCTAACTTAAAGGTAGGCACAGCTTTACTAATTTAATTAATATTGTATAATTAACTAGCAATTTCGTATGGCTTCGCTTCTGTCACATACTGTTATATAATAAAGCCTGCCATTTCGTACAGCATTGCTTCTGACACATATTGTTATATAATCCTTTAACGGCCGTTTTCAATATTTTATCTATCCCTTGTTTTGCCTACTGAAGTCAGGCAAATCTATCTATTTGCACTTACTTTGATTTCAATATGCTGTCGACTAGCCTTTGTAATGTCTTTTGACAATCAAATGTCATTTAATCTGAGATTACAATCTATCCATAATCTTTGGTACATTATTGAAAACGGCCGTAAATGGTCTATCTCACTCAAAAAGTTTTTTCAATAATCACATCGTCTAGTCACAGTTCAGTTAGAATTTAATAGGTACATACATCATAAAACCTTAAGGAGCTTATTCTGTTGATTTTCGAGGAGTTCCCTGGAATATCTTCCAGATGATGAGACTTGAACCAAATTTGTATGAGACCACACTGACAATCTGCTCTTTTGAATGCAAAAAGATTTTTCCAAATCGGTTCAAAAACGCCGTCGATATGCGATAACATACATAAAAAAAGGTCGAATTGAAAACCTCCTTTTTTTGAAAGTCGATTGAAAAGGAACTGTAGTTTTCTATATAAACGCGATCAAACAAACAAACTCTTTAGCTTTATTTTATTTATTTATTTATTTATAATTCTTTATTGTGTAATAAATAACTTACATACTAATATTATACACAGTAACCTTATATATTATAACACAAAAGGCGGCCTTGCTGTAGAGCAATCTCTTCCAGGCATCCTTTATATTAGTGGTATAAATATCGTTTTTTTAAGACTAGCGTTACGCGCGGCTTTTTTGCATTACGCCGTAAAAACAGTCATTAACTTCACAATAATATGGTCATTTTGCGGTGACTTTCTAAAAAAGTCGGATTATCTTTAAACACATTTCTCGACCTTAATTGACTTGTAATTGTATGTCATTATATATTAAAAATTCCATTTATGTTCTTTATTAACATAAATGAGCAAAATACTTACATATATACATATAACAAATTAGTAACCAGATAATTTCTGTAGTTAGAATACATGTGTCGCCACCCCATTTCTACCCGTGGATGTCGTAAGAGGCGACAGAGGGTAATTCTGCAGCATAACACCTTCAGCAATAAAAGAGTGGGAGCCGAGCATTGCACGATCGGTTCAAGCTCGCACCGGTGTAAGTACCAACCCCCAGCAGAAGACCGGCGTGAAGCAGTATTGCACTGTGTTTCGTACGGTGAGCGGGTGCCCGGAGGCCTGTATTCCCATCCCATTCCTCGCCCATCCTATTCTAACTCCCTTTCCCAAGTTCCTATCATTAATCGCCTTTTTATCTCCTCTCCCTTCAAGGCATCTGCGACCCTTTAATCTTGTAGATGTTCATGGGCTGTGGTCAGTCACTTATCATTAGGTGAACCGCATGCCCCGCTTGCCTCCTGTAGCAAAAAATACTTTATATGTGAAAGTTAGTTATTTGGGTACCAATCAATCCAAAAAAGACTAAACGAATTTTAGTGAAATTGCGCATAGAGATAGTCAATTAAAGAGATTAGGTTAGTGGATAACTTTTATTGATCTATGGATCCCCAATTAAACACGAGCGCAGCCACGGGCAGCAGTTAGTTAAGAAATTAATTCTGCCTTAGCTTTATTTTTAGTTATCATAAACAAAATTTTCATTCATAATTTTTATATCGATTTTATATTGTTCAATTTATATTAATATATTCCATATATTAAGGCTTATCTATGCTTTAACATGAATCCCCGCCTACACGTTATAAAAATTCTATCATTCCGGTCACGTGCGGTCACACGCTCTTATCAATTACACATCTCAGCTATTTACCTGTAAAAATCGATTATACGGTAAATTTAATCTTCACGGTATAATTATTATGTTTACATTTATTACTATGTATTCGATTTTTATTTATGTATTATATTCGTCAATTGGTAATTTAAGTGAAATTGCCTCGTTGGTCTAGTGGTTGTATCTTCGACTACAGATCGAGATTCTCGGATTTAGACAAAGAAATCTCAGTAACAGCCCTGAGTCTGGAGATTGGCGGTGTTGGAACACCCCCGTGCCTCGGAGAGCACGTAAAGCCGCCGGTCCTGCGCCTGATCTCTCTCCGGTCGTGTCGGTCTTCCGTCCCATCGGGTTATGAGAGTAAAGGAATAGAGAGTGCAGGTGCACTCTGTTCGGGCGTAAACTTGGGCACAAATATAGGAAATATTTGTGTTGGTTAGTCTCGAAATTGTCTACCATGGCCGAAATCGGTCAGGGGAGCTATACATACATATACTAACATCATAATCATTTTGACCTCTGCGCGACAACTAGTAAAATATGAATACTAAATTACAGTAGGTAGATTTTAAATACCATTAGTGGATTTAATTTATGTCTATGTCAGTACTCTATGTCTATGGACAAAATGAAAAACAAAAGAAACAGTTTGGCCACAGAGTATGTATGCGTGTACAAATACTTGTATGTGTGTGTGAAATGCTTGGTGTGTGTAATGTTTTATTTATTGATTTAATGTTCTTTATAAGCATTATTATTGAAAAATATTAGCATTCTGCATTTCTTCTGCGCATAAACTATAAGTGTGCCAAATTTTATGCACCTGCGCCTGCGCAATTTTTGTAAAAAGGGGTACAAAGTTTTTGCATCTCGTAATATATTGAGTGTTAAAATACATTATTAATGATCTTTATTATCTGATAATTCTCGATCGTATGTGAAGTCGTAAAAACCTGCAAATCTTCCGTAACACATAGACTTAAATGTTTAATTATATTTACAGCAATAAAAACGTTATATTACATTTTTTGACCGACCGACGCGAGCTATCTCAGATTTCTGAGCGAGTGTATGTATGTAAGTATTTAAAAGTTCTCCGACGATAACTTGAGTATCGTTTATCCGACTTTGATAATTTTTTTAAGGGGAATATTAATTAATTTTATAATATTAATTTAGTAAACGAAAGACTTGATATTTTTATTTATTTATTTTTTTTATCATTTTATTGCATTGTTTTTTTAATTATTTCATTGCATTTTTTTACATGTTCTCTTAGCGAATTTGCGAAAATAACGATGTTTATCTGATTATATAATTGTTTGCTATGGCCTTACAGGCCCATGTTATGAATTTAATGTTATATTGTTATTTGTAACATGATACAATAAATAAATAAATATAATATCCTACAAAAGGGAATTAATTTATTAATTTATGTATATTAATCTTTATTGTATTATGACAATTTGTTTGTACAATTTACTTTTTTACTGGTTTTGTTCTGTAATGATGGCTGCAATGTTTTAAATGTTTTTTTTTATTTTTTTTAATGTTTTAAATAAATAATAAATTTTAACTCTGAGATCAGCCAATACCTAAAATTTGTTTTCCATTCATGTCTGTATACCAATATTTTATAAACGTAAAATTACACTGCTTGCTAAATGTTTTGGTATGACCCACATATCTAAATCAAATATTAGCTTAATGTCGTAACTGCCTCTCTTAATTGGCGTTAAGACCTTTTACTTTTAAGCTAATACGAAATATTTATAACTGAAAAATACAGATTTTTATTTTTTTATTTTTTTTGGGAGTTTATCAAAATTCTAGTAGGTACAGATTAAATAAAATCCTTTGAAAGTATCCATAAATTACGTCACACGTTAAAAGGGGGAGGGGGTCAACATAGGGGGACATTGTGTGTAGGGATTGCTCCCGGGAATTCCCGGTACTCGATTTCCCGGGAATTCCCGGTACTGAGAGCCTTGGTCCAGTACCGGTACTGGCTCTCAAAGTCCCGGGAATTTCGGTACTTTCGGTACTGTTAAAAAATAACATTAATAAAGTATTTAATCACGTTGTCGCATAAATATATATCAAGTATTAGTTTTTTAATTATGCACTATTAGTAAATATTGAGTTACTGTCCATTTTAAATACTTTATAATACATAAATCACCATGGCAAGGTTGCATCTTTAGTGAACGTCATGTCTGATCGGTTCTACGAGTGCGTTTCTCAAGCGTACATTATATGAACATTGTCTTATGTACGATATGTCTTGTGTCATTAATATCCGACATCAGTTGGAAGTGATTTGTTCAATTTTGTTTTTCATTACAAACTTTTGTAAATAGAGGTAAGAAGGGTTACTTTTTTTGTGATGTGATTCTCACAGTTAGCTAGAAGGGCTTCTACTGTTTAACGCGGACGTCACAGGCTAACTGAAGGTTTTCCTAGGCTAGCGATATGTCCAAAGGCGTTCCCCTTTGAATGGGATCACGAAACTCGGCGTGGGCATGAAGGCAGGCCCTGTGCGGTCGGCGCGCCGGACTTCTTCGCCAGAGTCAGCGCCTTTGAGGGCTTCGTCAAACAACACGCTGATGGATATCTATGAAGATTTATTTGTGTCATTAATATCCGACATCAGTTGGAAGTGATTTGTTCAATTTTGTTTTTCATTACAAACTTTTGTAAATAGAGGTAAGAAGGGTTACTTTTTTTGTGATGTGATTCTCACAGTTAGCTAGAAGGGCTTCTACTGTTTAACGCGGACGTCACAGGCTAACTGAAGGTTTTCCTAGGCTAGCGATATGCCCAAAGGCGTTCCCCTTTGAATGGGATCACGAAACTCGGCGTGGGCATGAAGGCAGGAGGCCTTAAGGGCCTGACACGAACGGTATCTCACCCGGGTGAGCGATGCGCGGAGCAAGAGAAGGTAGAAGACACTGGCGAAGACGGTGTAACTCTACTGTGGAGTGTTGAGAGCTGGAACTGGCGGAGTGCAGGCGGGCATTTGCTTTGAGATATCGTTGTCAGAGTCGACCAGGACATGCCTAGGCCGTATCTTTGTCGGTCTATCGATGTGATTAACATAATAGCTGATGGCTTTAGTTGCTAAGGAATTGGGATGGTTCTTAGCCTTGTCGAAGCACTTAGCTCGCTCGCTTCATCCATTGGGCTATTGTCATGAGTTCCAGGTCTAAGTGGACGTCTAGGTTGCGGACAGACTAAAGTGCTTCAGTAGCGACCCCCATGAACCGATGCTGGAGCACCTGAAGCTTGTGGATCTGGGCGGGATGGCAGTGACCGAATGCTATACTTGCGTATGTTAGGATGGGGCGAATGCAAGCTTTGTAAAGCGTCAGCTTATTTCTAAGAGACAGCTTACCATGCTTGTTGAAGATTGCATAGAGACGGCTCATAAAAAAGCTAGGTTTCTTAGGAAATGTGGGGACCTAAGGTCATTACGGCATCAAGGGTGACTTCTAGGTATTTGGTTGGACGTTGGTATGGGATGAGTTAATCATACAGTTTGATTTCCTCAGTGATTCTGAGGTGAGAATGGGCTCTAGGGTTGTCTACCTGTCCACGCTGGAAGAGCACAGCGGCCTTTGTCTTGATTGACAATTATCCCCCGAAATCTTGAACTAGTCACCTAAGGATCAACGATTGTAAAGAAGGGTTATTATTTCCTGCTAGTTTCGGGCTAAAACGGATATTTTCATCTGCTGGATATATCTATATTCGTTTAAGAATGCCATTAAATAATCAAAGCCTCATTCGATCTTATCGACGTCATTTTTAAGAACGCCATTGAGACTTTTCTAGCAATAAAATCTTAGACGCAGCACTGAGTCTTAAAGTTGACGGTGTTGGAATACGCCCGTGCCTCGGAAAGCACGTAAAACCATCGGTCCTGCGCCTGATCTGCCTGCGGTCTTGCCAGTTTGCTGTCCCATCAGGTAATGAAAGTAATATAGAAAGTGCCGTGTTTGCGCACATACTTGTGCAATATAATATCTACTCGGCTAGTCTCTATTGAGATTGGACCCCATGACCGATGTCGGTCGGATAAACTATAAACAAACACTAGGCGTTCAATTGATGTGTCACCACCAATGTATTTCTAACATCACTTACCATATTTCAAGAGCATTTATTCACTTCTTTTCACTTTTTCGTGTCTCAGATCGTTTCCATCAGGCTACTCAATAGAACTAAAATTGTCGATGTAACTCAAAACATTGCCACGTGCAGGCCATGTTTGTAGTAGGCCGGACGGAATTTCAATTTGTCACGCAGACCAAAGAGATCATCTTCATCTAAATCTTTACAGCCGCGGGTGGGCCTTAGCCTGGTCAACTAACATTCTCCAGTTCGAGTGATTATTAGCTTTCTGCCTCTATTCTCTTATACTGATCGCTTTGACAATGACACCCATTTTGTATATGGTCCATCCAGTTTTAGTCTATCTCGGTTTCCACGATCGTCTTGTTTTCCATCTAGTAGACGTTGGGATACCAACGTTGTCCATCCTCACAACATTTCAAGCCCAGGGAAGTCATCCGAGTCTAGTGGTCCTTGCGATGTTCTGCTCGGTGTAAAACTCGCCTAGCTCGTGGTTGTAGCGTATTCGGCATCTCCCATTCTCCAGCACAGGTCCAAAAAAGCGTCGTACGATTTTTCTCCCAAAGATGAGCAGCGAGTCGGCGTCTTTGGTTAGAGACCAAAGAGATGGTGGGACCAAATCGATCAAATTCTTGTTATTCAGGTAAATGATGCTTCCCTCAAAATCATGATAAGTTGAAAGGTTTAAGAAAGTTTTTTTGGCCAGCATTGACACACACCAGGCAAAAAATTGTGGTTTTGTTTGCCTTTCTGTCGGCCTATATCGAATATAGAGGAAGTAAGTATATACCGCGCTAACTATTATTGATTTATTGCCTTTCATATTGATATTCTGTAAAATTTGTACTCAGTACCGAAAGTCCCGAAATTCCCGGGAATTCCCGGTACTGGCTTGGGTCTGGTACCGGTACTGGAGATGGCCGTCTCAGTACCGGTACTGCAATCCCTAATTGTGTGACAAGGGGGTGGGAGGGGTCTATTTCGTCACATTTCAAAATCTATTATAATCTAAGTAAAGAAACTGCTATTTTTCATTCAATAATTTCTAAATTAAAATTTGCAATGTGTGTGACGTCACACCAAGGGATCTCGCAAATGTGACCAGCTGTGACAAGGGGGGGGTTCGTGTGACATTTAACACTACGCCATCTAGTCCCAAACTAAGCAAAGCTTTTACTATTGAATCTAGATAACTGATAGACCTACTTAAACATACTTTTTTGTAAATACAACATACTATAGATATATAATCACACAGACAGTAAAAAATTACAATGTTGATCACATCATAATTTTTTACTCGTGGGGATCGAACCCACACCCTCCGGCACAATAGATCATTGCCTCATCCACTAAGCCAATCGGGTCGAAAAGTGTAATACTGTAGCTAAAGATGACTACGTCGATTAGGAAAATATCGATCTACTAGATTAATGAGGAATTTATTTGTTTATTTGTACGCGCTTATCTCAGGAACTACTGGTCCGATTTGAAAATTGTGTTTGTATTTGATAGACCATTAATTGAAGCCGCACAGAAAAGCTAAATGATAGTTCAGTGAAAATGCAGCTTTCTAATGGTATCAGACTTTAACTCTTTTGAATGCTAAAATAATTTTCCAGATCAGACTATACTTACCGTAACATACTAAAAAACAAAATAATGAATGAATGGTTGAATTGAGAACCTCTACCTTCTTTTGAAGTCGTTTAAAAATAGTAGTAACTAGTCATAATTATTAATACTTAACATCATAACTGTACATCAACTGAACATCACACGTTAATATTTTTATTAAAGAGGGTATATTAAAAAAAACAAATCGATAAATTGTCGCTAAGTACTCAACAGCTATTTAAAACTAATGCGTACTTAAAATACAGCAATAAACACAAAACACATTCATTCTTCATCAATCAAAATAGTCGTTAAGCGTTTGAACACCAGTTTCCACGACGAACACATTTTCCGAACAATAACGATAAAATTAAAAAAAAATATTATGACTGCGTGAATCGGTGAATGGTAGCCGTCGAGCATTGCAGTCGGGCAAAACAGCCCGAAGCAACAGAACGTACGCCTTCGTCGCGCCGTAAAAAAAAAGTTAGTACCGCGCGCTTTTCAATTTCCCGCGAATTTTGACAGTGACAGTTCAATTTTTTCAGTGCCTCTAGTGAAATGTGATAGTGTTGTGATTATATTTTCGCAAATTCCACCTGACTTTGAGGTAGGTTATGATATTATGTCATTATTGGTTTTTAATTTGGCTTTCACTTGGGGGGGGGTATTTAGGGCAGTGGGACGGTCGAAAGTGATCTTATGAGATCGGAGGCTGCGTTGCGTATACGAATGTGCATTTTTAAAAGTTTAAAGTTCATGATTAAATATTCTGTAGGTCGTTTTGCATAAATTGTTTACACGTTATTATTTTTAAAGTTTAGGACCTGTCGTTATTTTTATTCGAAATTTATTAACACAGAAAAAAAATTATGACATTCGATATTTGAATTTTTGTTGATTATTCAATAAAATGAATAAATCAATGGGTGATATTGCCTATTAAATTAGGATATTTCGAAATTTTTAATGAATATTAAACTTGAACCGTGAAAATTAGCATAAATTAAATTAAATGGAAACAATTATCATTGGGTAATATTGGAAATTATTGGTCGAATAATTTAGTAACAATGTAATAACAAGCCGGAATGTAAATTTTAATAATTATAACCGTAATTATTCCAGGAACCTTGGGTTATCCTTCGAATATGAAAACGGTTATTTAAAAAATCAATAAATATCTATTAATGTGTATTCATAATCGAATATATTATTTAAGTATATTTTATAAGAATAAAGTTAGTTTAGTTATTAATTTTACAGTTTACATAAGTTTTTTACTAAAATTTATTCAATATTTAACTAATTTTAGTTTGTAGATAAGATTTGTAAGAACTATATTAAGATTCGGAAGTTCTAAAAATATGAACACACTTAATTTTTATTTCGTTTTCTTTAAAATCCTTTTCTAAATAAGTTTTCAAAAAACATAACTTTACTGAAATAAATTCTGGTTAATATTGGCACAATTTTATGAATTAAAGGATGTTTTACAGATAATAAATAATAATTATGCTATACGTTAACTATTTAATTATACTCCTAGTTTCTCTTTTATATTTTGTTCCCTATGTTATTATTTAAAGTACTAAATTATATTATCTATTTATAAAGTAAATTATACATAGATAATAAAAAATTTATGAAATTAAATTTATTTGTAGTAGGTTACAGTTATTCTATTATAGCACTTCTTGCCCTATGCAGGCATACAAATATACAAAATCTATTATGTAAAATGTAATTTAATATGTAATAATTTTGGAAACGAATAATTATTATTATTATATTATTTTTAAATAACAACATTAATATTATATTAAATTATGGTGCATTTAGCAACTAAAAGTGAATTCAGAGATTTTTTAACTTATTGATTTGGGTATAACATTATATATTTCTGGTGCTTTTTGGAAAAGCGCAATCTTACAAAATGAAAAAAGCTTTTATAGTGTTGTTATTTCTTCGACTTGAATAACTAATAACTAAAGGATAATAATTTTTTGCTTTTACCTATTTTTAATTAAACAAGAGGTAACACTGACTTTCAATAGATATCAAAAATAAAATAAAAGGTTTTTTCTAATTTTTGTGTTATTCGGTTCTATTTATGGCAAAAAATATTTTAGTGACCTATGAAGGGTTATTACATTAGGGCTAGTCAAAATTCAATCTTAGAATTAAAATTCAATGGGTATATACATCATTAAAACTTAACCGCAGAGCTTATTCTATGATTTTCGAGAAGTTCCCTGGAATGTCAGACATGGATGATAAGACTTTAAAAATCATCAGGAACAATACTGGCATATGAAATATAGTTCTTACAAATGCAAAAATAATTTTCCAAATGGGTCCATAAATGGCGGAGATATGAAGATACATACATAAAAATTCGGTCGAACTGAGAACGGAACCCTGCAAAAGTCCGACTCACACTTTTCTGATTTTATTATTATTATTTATTTATATAGCCTTTATTACACTGAAAATAATATAAAGAGACTAAAACTAGAGACTTAATTTAACAATAGTCGATCTTTTTGGAAAATAAACATTTCGACTTTGACTTTGAAAAAAGAAAAATGATACAAAACCGTTATTCATTTATTTATTCATTTATTCTTTTTGTACAAATCGAATGATACTTGATACGTCAAAATCTTTTAAGCTAATCTTGACATGACCGAAAAGGCTATATTAAATACGTCTAAGGGTTTCAATGACAGACAAACGGACAGAATTGCCGGATGTTTGCACTTTGAAAGGTCATATTTCGCAAGTGGATAGATTTCAACCATGAGTGTCTCAGCCTCAATTTTGTTGCAACGTCTATAGTAACATTTTTCTTTTTAAATTCTATATTTATTCTATTGAATTCTATATCTATATGATGTATTTCTATTCCATTACATTACTATTTAATCTAATATTATAATCAAGTTTCTTGCTGGTATCTTCTCGATAGAAGCGACTTTCCGAACCGGTGGTAACTTAAAAAATGACTATTTATAAGTAATTTGTAAAAAGTTTACATGAATAAAAATATTTTCTATTCTATTCTAATATAATTTACTGTCTGATTTTTTATTAAGTTGTAAAAATTTGTCCAATTTAAACAAGTGCTGTGCATTCCTATAAGTGACGAGTACACCACACATAGTCTATAAGATGTCATTTTAATTAATGTATTAGTGAATAAGTCGTTGGAGTGTCTTTGAAAATAAATAGAAAGAAAGAAAGTTTATTCCATGCACAAGCAATATCAATAAATACCAAACATAGAGAAAAATACAGACAATGAAAGTAAAATGAAAAGTAAAATAAATAATTAGATATATAAGATATTAATCTATACTAATAATATTATAAAGCTGAAGAGTTTGTTTGTTTGTTTGTTTGGTTGAACGCGCTAATCTCAGAAACTACTGGTTCGAATTGAAAAATTGTTTTTTTTTGATTAGACCATTTATCGAGGAAGGCTTTAAGCTATAATATAACATCACGCTGCAACTATTAGGAGCGAAGAAATAATGGAAAATGTGAAAAAAACGGGGATAATTATAACATTATGCTACGGGAGCGAAGCCACGCGGATCAGCTAGTATAGATATAAATAAAACAGACAAATAATCAAATTGCAGAAGATACATACTTTTTGTATGGAACTCTAAAAATATGAATTTTGAAAACCTGTTCAAACATTTTTCATATTAATTTTGTCAAAATTTATGCAAAATGTGTTATGTAACAATTAATATTAATACCTAATTATGATATTATTTAAATAATACAACCGTTAGTCCTGTATCGTTATACCTCATAAATTGCATTTTATTACATATAATTTAACTTAGTATATTTAACTAACTGTTCGTCTGGTTTCGCTCACGCTATGAATTTGTGCAGTTTTTAATGCTTTTTTTAAAAGAAACGGTATCGATCACATTTTTATGACCTAAGAAGCTTTCTTTGAAACAAAAATTTGTAGACACGTCTATTTATTATTAAAAGACTGATTCAAACACAAGCATTAACTTATTTTTTGCGATTTTTAAAATCTATTCTTTGACATAAATAATAAATTACTACCATATATTAATTCGACGAAATCCATGCAGTTTTTACGCACATACAAACGGTCAAACAGAATTTTACTAACCATTGTTTTGGGGTATATATAAAACATTCATAAATATATATATGTACATTGGCGCAGTGGATATAGCAATGGTCTATTGCGCCAGAGGGTGCGGGTTCGATCCCCACGACTAGAAGATAATTATGTGATAAACGTAATTTTCTACTGTCTGGGTGTTAATTTAATGTCTGTATTTATAAAGTATGTTTAAGTATGTCTATCAGTTATCTAGTTTCCATAGTACAAGCTTTGCTTAGTTTGGGACTAGATGGCGTAGAGTTAAATGACCCTGAATAGTGAATAATTATTATTTATTTTAATATTCCTTCGGTACAAGCCAGACCGATTTGTTCTGGCATCTTTTTCACGTCTTCATTAAGAATCGAACCCAGGACCTCTCTGAAACACCTAACGCTCATACCACTGAACCAACGAGGTAAACCGTCAAGGAAAAAACATAGTTTCATTTTTACGATTTATCAATTTTTATTTATATCTTAAGTTCTATTAGTGGTAGTTTTTTTTCCGTGTCTGTCATATATATCCTTCACATATATATAAAATATAACCTATAAAATTTGATACATCGATTGACTTAAGTATTTTTTTGTAATATTTTATATCAGCCAATAAATTATATTTTACATCCGTGTCTATTCATATTTTATGACAATTTGTCACTAAGTTTTTTTGTACAGTTATATTTGAATATTTTTCCTAGCGACCCGCCCTAGCACCGATATAGACGTGAATCACTATCTATTTAAAAAATCGTATCAAAATAAGTTAAGTAATTTTGAAGAACTACGCATACACCGGGAAGAGTAGTAGTCGGCTTGCTCGCGATAAATTCATAGTCCGTTAATTAAAAAAGGTCTAATCCGACTAATGACTGATCTGTAAACGAAATTTTATCAAAATTAATTCAGTCGTTGCGGCGTGATTGAAACATATTATATCCTTTACATATATTTATTTATTACGTCCAAATGACAAAACGTTCTTGTGTATGTTTGTTTGTAAACAAATTTATCTATCTATCTAAATATCTTATTTAAAGATACATTGTAATATTTTAATAGGATGAGTAGAAAAGATAGAATATAAGTTACTGCATTGCAAATAAATAACTTTTTATATATTTTTTTATTGAAATTTTATGCATATCTACCTGAAAACTGGTTTAGAAAAAAAAGCAAATATTATTTATTAAATCTATAATGTAGTATCGTGAGGTTAATGTCATATGAATAACTTAATAAATAATAAAAAAAAAGTTACGGTAAACGGTATTAAAATTTGCACTAGTGACTCACCCCGGCTTCGCACATAATATATTATGCATATCCTACTTATATATATAAATAAAACTAGGTGTTCCGCGCGGCTTCGCTCCCGTAGTATAATATAATATAGCCTATGTACATCAGGTATAATGCAGGATTCCAATGGTAAAAGAATTTTCAAAATCGGTCTAGTAGTTTCGTGTTCAGTGCAAACAAAAAAAAAAAACATTTTCTACATAATATTAGTATAAAATAATATATAATGTAATAGAATATTCTCAATGGAAATTGAGTATTTATTATATAATGTAAATAATATTTTATAAGTTGCCCTATTACTCAAAGGTCAAACAAAATTAATGTATAAAAATAAACTGACAAGCATTATTTAATAACTAAATTGGAAAAACATGACACTATTGTTTACAAAAGATAAAAATACGAGCTTATGTGACCGGTTTCGCTTGCGTACATTTGAAAGAAAGAAAAAGAAAAGAAAATACATTTAATTTGGGTTACAAATAAAAAGGAATATTAATATGTACATACAATTAAATAATAGTACCCCAAATGGAATCCCGCTTCGTGGTAAGCTTATAAGTAAATAAAAAAAAAAAATAACAAAAAAATCCATTTATTTCAGACAACAAGTCCATAATCGTATCATAATTAATTACATTAAGAATGTAATTATTATTATTCCTAACATACATTTAATTCATTTATTTTTACTTCAGTTTTTTTTAGTTTCATTTATACAAGTTATAGTAGGAAAATATAAAATATAATTTATTTTAAGTAAGTAAAAGGATAAGAGAGTGCACCTGTGTTCGCGCGTACACTTGTGCACTATAATATCTCCTGCGCAGGTGGCTAGTCTCTGTTGAGATTGGCCACCATGGCCGAAATCGGTCAGGGGAGCTATTATTATATTATTACTCTTTACACCACACCCTGTATAAGACATGTTTTATCAATCGATAATTAACACGACAAAAACTTTTCTTTGTTTCCCTGGGAACCAGACATGACATCAAAGTTATTATATGCCTTTTAAAACATCTTTATTAAATTACTAACCGCGCCCCGCGGTTTTACCTGCGTAACTTCTGATCCCGTGGCAAGTCCGGATTTATAAGTAGCCTATATGTTATTCTGAACCCTTACCTATATGTATTTCAAGTTTCATAATCATCGATTCAGTAGTTTTTGCGTGAAAAAGTAACAAACACACATACATTCACAAACTCTCATTTGTTATATCAGTAGGGTTGTAAACTAGTATCCTGTTCCCGTGGGATTTTCGGGAGAAAGATCCTATGTAATGTCTCGAGTTTCAACGATCTCGGTACAAAATCTCATCCCAATCGGTTCAGTGGTTGAAGAGGCGTCAAGAGGACACAAAAATACAGACAGAGTTACTTTCGCATTTATAATATTAATTAAGAAGTATCCTTACTTTCTAAGGATCAGGGATAATATAATTAAATTAAATCTATTTTTTTTTAATCGGAAGTGTATAAAATATAGCCTTTGCCACCTATGCCCGGTTGCTAATAATTCTTTTAACATAAAAAAATACGGTCGAATTGATAACCTCCTTTTTTTGAAAGTCGGTTAAAAATAGTTGTTGTATTTTATTTGGTAAAGGCAATAAACTGATTTTTTTTTATTAAGCTTCAAGAGCAACGCCGCGCGGTTAGTTAGTTTGTAATAAAATATCAAGTTGATCACAAGATCCATCAATTTAATTAAATTTTGCATCACGTGTACGTTTTTTCATGCAATGGAATCGTGCGACTTGCCTTACGTAATGTTCAATTACAGTAGAGATTATATTTTTTACATGAAAATGTTTCGATTGGCACAGTGGATCAGTGTCTAGCATAGATCTCTATAGATGTAATATTAATTTTAATGAACGAATGATAAAGTAATATTGATTCTAATAGTAGTAATGACTATTTTGTTTTTTTTTTTTTATTTTACAACGGGCAAGCGGTTTACCTGACCTGACCGCTGCCCATGAACATCTACGACAGCGAAGTGTCGCAGATTGCCGGCTTGAAGGATGGGGAAGGGATAGAGAGAGGATCAATGATGGGAAATTGGGATAGGACTAGAACTGGACGGGAGTGGAAAGGTATGGGAATACAGGCTTCTGGGCACCCGCTCACTGTACGAAACACTGCAATACTGCTTCACGCCGATCTTCTGCTGGGACGGTGGTTATTACACCGGTGCGAGCTTGGCCCAAACGTGCAATGCTCGGCTCCCACTGTTTTATTCCTGAAGATTTTATGCCACAGAATTATCCTCTGTCGCCTATTATGACACCCACGGGCAGAAATGGGGTGGTGACACATGTATTCTTACCCGTAGCTACATGGGTAGAAAATTATTTAAAATATTGTTTTTCTAATCAACTTTTGCACACCTGTATCGGCAGAAAATGATAAAATAAAATATTATTTATTTGCAAAATGTTGTTATTCTTATTATTGTCTACCACCTTTGTTCTCATGTTCAAGCAGATAAATATATAAATTCTATATTGCAAATTTGAATTGTCAAATTTTATTATAAATATCACGTTATGAATTAAAACACGTGATATATCTCAAATGTTTTCACATGCATAATGCTTAAAAAGTGTCTGGAATTTTTTAATTTTTGACAAATCGATAATGGAGAAAAAAGTTAAACTGGTTGTGGTTTGAACCGACCGTACGTACGTCATCGCATTTTTATAACCGGCCAAATGTTAGTCACTCAGGTATTAAGGGTTCTGTACCATCTATTATGTATATGTATATGACGTTCTAAAAGCGCCTTGAAAGAGGCCGATTTGAAAAATAAACGCTTTGACGTTGACTTTGTTTTAGTTGGTGAAGTATTAATTTAATTGAGTTTATTGTATCCATTAAAATTTACTTTAATTTTATTCAATAATTGTTTTGAATTTTGAAAGCTGCGGAAAATATTCTGCGAAAATTATAAGCGTCTACCTGTTACTGGTGTTAGTATTGTGAGAAGAAAAACAAAAAAAAAACAATTCAATACAAACGAATCTTCCTCTTTATAATTTTAAATAAAAAAAGAATAAAAAAATAAAAAAATATAGCCTTATTTTATTCCTTACACAATGTGTAACAATTAATAACAACAATGTACATTTATTATTATTAATATTATTATTTTTTATAACTTACGTGTGTTAGTATAATTAGTATATAATAGAAAGAAACATTTGATGCTTATATTAAGATTAGTATGATAGTACAATTTATTCGCTAGTGTAAGGACCGCCCAATAAAAGCTCTCTAATTTGGTCCACTCGTCCCAAACAAAACAAACACATTAGTACAAAAATATTAGTATATCTATACTAATATTATACAGCTAAAGAGTTTGTTTGTTTGAACGCGCTAGTCTCAGGAAACACTGGTCCAATTCGAAAATTGAATTTTAGTGTTAGATAGCCCATTTATCGAGGAGGGCTATAGGCTATATCATTCCGATATTCCCACAGAAACGAAGCCCCGGGGCGCAGCTAGTCTTAGATATCAGCTCAATATTTCCTTTTACATTCTAAATAATATTAAGGTACAATCCAAGTAATGCCTAAAAATATATTGTAAAGAAAAAAATCATAAATCAATGTTAAAATTTATCTCAAGACAATGTATTTTTTATTAGTGCTCAAAAACCCAGGAAATTAATAACCATTTGTCAATGTAAAGAAAAAACGATGACATTTCCCATACAAAAACTTCATTATACAGAAATGATTCGTCACAAAATATATTTTATTTTGTTTCCGTGAAATAAATTTTCATGTGTCGTGTATTTTTTATACTGAACATTGTTCAGTAAAAACAGTCAATTCTGCGAATATTTTTTTCTGTGGAAGATTTTGTCACAAACCAGGAGTCAAACTAGTGTATTAATGCCCGGTTCCTATAAACGACGGAACGTCATAGTATAACACAAACGATTGGTTTTCATAACGGGCGGTTCTAATCAACCAATCAGAAACAAGTTTTGGCAGTTATGTTAGCGTCACGTTCATTATAGAAACGCTAACGGCCGTTTTCCATATTTTATCTATCCCTTGTTTTGCTTACTAAAGTCAGACAAATCTATCTATTTGCACTTACTTTGATTTCAATATCCTAACGACGGATACATTTGCTATGACTTTTGTCTATCTATTGTCATATAATCTGACATAACAATCTATCTATAATCATTGATACATTATTGAAAATGGCCGTTAGACTTACGCCTAGTAGGATATTGTACTGTCCGTAAGTAAAACGACTCGTTTTATATTTATAGGAACCGGGCATAAGCGGACGGTTAAAGAATGAAATTATAAATGGTGGCCACTTAAATACCCTAATCCTACTTATCCTACAATCCTACTTCCTATATAATAAATGTGACGGTCTATATGTCTGGACTCTGGATGTTTGTATGTTTGGATGTTTGTGTGTCATCATTGAACGAACTTTTTGTACTCACTGTATTAAACGCGGATTAATTTTATATTATTTATATAATTCACATACCAATAATCCATATTTTAATATAATATACATTAGAATTTAGATGTCAGCTGATCTTTAAGTCAAACATATTACAACTATTATCAATTAACACAACACAGGAAAGGTCATCTTATTCTAAATATTAAAATTATAATTAAAGTTTGGGCTGTCAGATTTCTGAGATAAAACTTTTAGTCCAACGGTTTTAATGGGTGGACGTTAACATGACAATTATTCCAATAATATGTCTCAATCATGGTTTAAAGCGAATGATGGGCTACCTTTAATCCCAGAATTCCTACGGGATCAGAAGTTAAGCGAGTGACAACGCGATTTATTTAACTAATTACAAATTATAATGCAAAACTGTATCGCTCCATTTTGGTATCATTACGTTTTTTGGATTGTCTCCGTATGACAGCAGTTTTAAAATTAAAAAAATATCGCCTTTTATTCAAGCATCTTAAATCTAAGGAAATGCTTTTAAGCTTGCAAATGCAATAAAAGAAATAAAATTATGAATAATTTGTATAAGATTCGACGTTGACATGTATAATGCCCAAGAAGCTTTTAGCAATGCGACTTTTGACAAGTGACGTCACAACGTCGCCATTTTGAATTTTGTTTTTGTATTTAAAAATATTGTGCATCGTTAAGTGAATAAATTATGGTTATTATATCTCCACAGCTGGTCACATTTGCGAGCGAATACAACAGTCTCTAAACAATTCACTAAGATTATTATAGATTTTGAAATGTGACGTTACGAAATAGAAGACCCCTCCACATTTGTCATACAACGTCAA
>LQNK01001192.1:33548-48006 GCA_001586405.1 Phoebis sennae
CGGCATGAAATAGTATTGCACTGTGTTTCATACAGTGAGAGGGTGCCCAGAGCTCTGTTATTCCATCCAATTCCTCTCCCATCCTGTTCTACTCCTCTCCCAATTTCCCATTATTGATTTTCTCCCTTTCCGCTCCTTTAAGCCGGCGCGACATCTGCGATAGTTTTCCGTTGTGGATGTTCATGGGCTGCGGTCAGTCACTTAACATCAGGTGAATCGTATGCTACAAAAAAAAATACACAGCTAGTTTTAAATATTTTCCATGTATTGCAACAAAATAGCCTCAAATCGCTTCCTTGAGTACACGTTTGTTTACACAAAATATAATTGCTAATCGCAATTGCACGAATTTAAAATATTTTGCAAATCTTGATATTGTTACGTAAAGTGAGATCCGGTAGAAATGAAAGTTTTAAAACACGAGGCAATATTGTCACGTTTTTACTTGTAAAGACCGGTATAGTTAAATTTTTAGTACTTTCGGAGGTCATGTTTACTAGCTGTACACGGCTTTGCTTGTATTTAATTTTTTATTCATAAAAAAACTATTATCTAACATTACAGTCATGGCTCAGGATCAATTCGTTAGACAGTTTACATTCATTCAAATATATAATAACAATAAATTTGGCTGAACAGTATCTTATCTACACTAATATTGTAAAAAGGAAAATTTCTTTTGTTTGGTTGAAATAGGCTTAAAAAGTACTCGACCGATTTTAAAAATTCTTTCACCATTCGAAAGCTACATTATCCACAAGTAACACAGGCTATGTGTGTATGTCGTTGTATGATGTGATTTGAGTTTGGGACATCCAATCAAGAAAGAATACAATCGCTTCCATGTTTTAGGGTTGTCAATAATTCTAAATATTTTTTTTAAGCTATTGTTTTATTAGGAATTTATTTGGATGAGTATTGAATTAAATACTTTTTTACGCTATTTTTTACAATATATTGGTAACAGTATTAAAGAGTCTTTAATTCAATACTTAAAATATATTATTTCCATCAAGAAGTCACAAGACTATTTGGATGGAATATTATTTGAATGAAATGTTACACAATTTTCTGAATTTTGTAGATTCCATAGTAGGTATATTTCATTAATTATTAATATAAGTGATTAATGGATATCACAAGAATATATAATAATACTACATAATACACGACACGTCATCTATTTAGTATGATGTTACAAAACCCTTAATAACTGAAAATGCTTTTTTTTAATTATTAAAATCACAACACGAAAGTTGTTGCATACCTATACGAGTAGGTAGCCACGCCCCACGCTTTCACCCGCGTAATTTCTGATCCTATGGAAATTTCTATGTGCAAGTTTCATCATAATTGGTTCAGTAGTTTTTGCGTGAAAGAGTAACAAACATACATACATAAACGTTCGCATTTATAATATTAGTAAGATTAGAGCCTAATACATTATACAACAACTTCTTCTAATTATTAGCTTAATTACAAATAATTACGAGCTTATTTGTGACAGCCCTAATAGTATGTTAACTGTTTAATGTTTGCAAGTCACCAATGAAGTGGTGTCGGTAGGTCGTCATAAACATACAAACATACAGTTAGAGATGTTCTGATAACTGCGTATTGACAGCTATAGATTACAAGACAATCTATACCATTATGAATCAATACCATTAGTATTATCATAACATTATCTAAAAAAACTAGAGTTCAATGAAGCCATCTCACAAGTAATTATTAAATTTTTAAATTCTAATGCTTCCTATGTAAATAAAATTATAACTTTTTGCCAAAAATAGAACCAACTTCCTCACTCTAAAAAGTTGAAAGCAATTTTTATTTTATTTTTGTTCAAATCTATACAAAGTGCAAAATCTTGTTAAATTGAAAATAGATAAAGGCAAAAAAATACGGTCGATTAGAAAATCTCTTCCTTTTTTTGAAAGTCGGTTAAAAATATTATTAATGTACAATGAATCATGTATCGATTCTTTTTGGTATTAGATATTTAAATAAACTTTTTGCAGTCATTTTTATGATAAAATTATATTAATATAGACTTGTCATTAATCACTCTGATTATCTTGATTTCGTCTGGTTTTGGATAAAAACTGGTCTATTTGTCCGAGAGCTAGGGTCATTTTTTGGGGAGGTGTTTGCGGTAAGCTGAAAACTTGTATGTTTAGCTTTAATACCGAAATCAAATTTTAAGTTGCCTCAAATACATTTTTATATACTTATTTATATTTTTGCTTAATATTTTTGAACGCATCTGACACTAAAACCCCGACTATATCTGGCTTAATTGTCTTCCTATTCTTCAAACATTAAACTACAACAAAACAAATATTTTTAAAACCGGATTTATATAGATTTGGCCCACTCTCCAGCCAGGTCTCCAGTATATCGGGGTATAATAGAAGAGGCATCATACAAGTTTTCAGCTTGCCTCAAACACCTCTCCAAAAATGACCCTAGCTCTTAGAATATATGGTGTGATCAAGCTATATTTATAATGCATTGAATAAGTTACCTCTCTACAATAGATATCATTTTTGTCGCAGTAAATCTTATTTTTATAAAAGTCTTACCATTTTTGTTTCGATAAAATTACCTGATGAAGTTTTATTGGAAACATGTTTTATTTATTTATTTATTCTTTAAGAAACATAGTGGCTAAATAAATGTTTTGGAATGTTCAAAGAAAGCTGTTACAGTAAAATTATTTATATATATCTTTTTATCTATGTACACTAATATTTTAGAAATAGTTGAAAAAAATACCATTGGTAACCTATTAACCCTGATGAATATTTATATCTATACTCATATTACAGAGGAAGAATTTATTTGTTTGTATTGAATAGGCTCCGAAACTACAGGACTGATTTTGAAGAAATTTTGTATATTGATTCTTTCAAACCCCAGAAATGACATAGGGTAGTTTTTATCCCGAAAATCATGTACGGGACATATACGAGGGTCAAACCAAAGTCAACGCGTTCATAAAATAATATAATTAAATTAAATTTTTATTTTTATATTTTCATTAAATTAATACAATAGTATAATGTGTTACATAGGTAGCGTGTCATTCGTTTACAGGACATTCAGAATATGTACCTAAACATGTAAAAAATAATGAAAAGGGTCGGCGAGGCTTTGGTAATTTAATATGATTTAGTAATAGTTTTATAATACGCTGGTCCCTTATATAGTACAATACTATATATTTATAGTACGGTTAGAAACCCTAGCCATATCATCACTATATAGTATAAGACAAAGTCGCTTTCTCTGTCCCTATGTCCCTTTGTATGCTTAAATCTTTAAAACTACGCAACGGATTTTGATGCGTTTTTAATAGATAGAGTGATTCAAGGGGAAGGTTCACATGTATGATAACCATTAAACATTGAAGGAATATTGTTATTTTTGAGATTTCTAATGTGATGTCGTTAATCATCAATCTCCGTACATTGCAAACGCAGGTTGAACCCTACGAGTTTTATCAAAATAATGTACTAATTTTTATATACAACGTTCACAGTTTTTCTGTAGTGTATTTAGTTGAACATTGCACCCGTGCGAAGCCGGGCCGGTCGCTAAATACGTCAAACAGTAATAAAAAGTATTTCGACAGCCCTCATACATAATTTTTGATTTTAAGGTTGTATGGAAATGTTTCCCCTTGACGTCAACTGGTCATCGAACCTTGTGTTTTGTGATTGCATTTTGTATTTACCTGCGCAAGGCACGGGTTCGATTTTATAACTTATTATTTATGGTTTAATGTAATCAAATAAAATTAAAGGTTCAATCTATACTGATTTTATAAAGAGGAAAGATTTGTTTTGAATAGGCTCCGAAACGACGGGACCGATTTGGATGAAATTTTGTACAGAGATTTTTTGATCCTTCATATATTATAGTTTTTATTTTTGAAACCGCAGAGCTCAGCTAGTAAATTATACACCACAAGCCGATCGATAGATAAAGTTGTTTATTATCAAAAAATTACAAGGATAGAAATTTTACTACTATGATAAATGTTAATGTTTAGATATTTGTCTGTCTATCACGCCGCGACTACTAAATGTATTTTGATGAAATTTCGGGTAAATTTATTTTATTTATTTATGTAATAGGATATCTTTTAAAGATCTATATAGCACGAAGTTAACACGAACGAAGCCGTGGGCAGGAACTAGTTAAAATATTTTACCGTAAAACTTAATAAACAAAATAGTACTTAAAATTGCCTTTACAAACATTTTTTATCAACCTACCCAGAAATGGTCACGAAATCATGCTAATCTATCAATTCTTTTGTTTTGAGATGGTCAAAGACCCACGAAGTCGACCTTTACGTTCTCTAATTAACCTTATTTCAAAGCCATACGGTTCATTTTCGCGTGACACAGATGTGTA
Source organism: Phoebis sennae (assembly GCA_001586405.1). NCBI lineage: Eukaryota > Metazoa > Arthropoda > Insecta > Lepidoptera > Pieridae > Phoebis > Phoebis sennae. Next base: position 37,974 of record LQNK01001192.1, read on the forward strand.
CGAAGTACCGCTACAAAAATATTAGAATACTTGAAATTCCATTTTCGCCTAAAAGCCAAGTGAATCGGAAAGGTGCGAAAACATTTTCTGCTTAAATTAAATAACGGTTGTAAATGCATTCGAAATTTAAATCTTTCTCATTTATCAATACCGGTCAAGTTCAAATACTCTCTACTTTTACTTTCTATTAGAAAAATAGATCGACGTTTATTTTTAAACAGCCAGCGCGCTGTCTAACTAGCCAGTATTTTTTGCAGTACATTTAACTTTTTTATTTTTTTTATAGCCACTAGTCTTTTTAAAACACTAATTATGTTCCAAATTTAAAAAGTAACTTTTTCCGTTTTGAGAATAAGGCTCATTATATTTCTTTGGTAGTGGTATTTTAATGTTCCTAATTCAAAATCTTTCTTTTTATTTTTTGTAATAAGATTTGGTATACTTAAACTCTGCAGCGGTTTATAAACGTTTTTATTCAAAAAAGTTTTAGTATTTTTAAACTCTTTGGTACTTAGGAACAATATTTACGTTTGAAAAGTCATTACTGACCTCTATTGGATCTTGGCTTTCACTTATAAATGAAACATTGTAGAAATGAAAAGATTATTGGTAGATTCGAGTAAATATTGTTTTGATTGTCTGAAGCTAATTGACATTGTATAGCGAAATTCACTGTATGTTTTAATTATTGTTAACATATTATTTCAATTAGCTCTGGGGAAAGTTTTTATCGCTTTTTAAGTGAAGTACCACGAGAGAAAATTAACTTAGAAAAGATTTGATTCGCAAAAATATAAAAATTGGTGAACAGGTTTGGAAGTCATAAACTGTCTATATTTATAAGTTGTAATATAATGCCGAAGGCTATTTATTTGTTTGAACGTGCTTATACCAGGAACTACTGGTTCGATTTGAAAAAGTCTTCATTTAATATGTACATACATTTATAGACGAATGTTATAATAATTATGCTACAAGAGCGAACAGCAGTTATTTTATAAAAGTGGTAGATTTTTCTTCCAATTTTAAAACAACGTTTATTTATTAACTAGCTTTCTGCCCACGTCGTTGCTCGCGTTGACTACAAAATTCTTTTTGTGGAGGCGCGCGCACAATGAGAGATTTTGGTCCGCCATTAGGCATAGGTAATAAATAACCATAGGTAGCTATAACCTATATATACGCAGACGCCGTCGATCTTCCTCATAAACTGTAAATTTTTATGTGAAATGATTAAATGATATATAATAACCATAGGTAATGAATAACCATAGGTAGCTTTAACCTATATATAATAACCATAGGTAATGAATAACCATAGGTAGCTTTAACCTTTATGGTTGCACACGCGACTAACTTCTCCCGTTTTCCCAACATTTTCCTTCACTGCTCTAATCTTATTGATTGTAGCGTGATGAAAAGTATACTATAACCAGCTCAGTAGTATGAAAAATAATTGTACCAAGTCTCGCTAAAATCCGTCTAGTAGTTTTTGTTTCTGTAACGGTCATACAAACAGACAACAATTTTACTGAATTGCATTTTTGGCATCAGTATCGATCCCTAATCACTCCTTGATAGTTATTTTGGAAATGTATTTCATGTATAAAATTGATTTATTCTTAGTATAATAATAGCTCCCCTGACCGATTTCGGCCATGGTGGCCAATTTCAACAGAGACTAGCCAGCTGCGCAGGAGATATTAAAGTGCACAAGTGTACGCGCGAACACAGGTGCACTCTCTATTCCTTTTACTCTCATAACCCGATGGGGGCAGACCGACACGACCGGAGAGAGTTCAGGCGCAGGACCGACGGCTCTACGTGCTCTCCGAGGCACGGGGGTGTTCCAACACCGCCAACTTCCAGACTCAGGGTCTATGATTTCTTTGTCAGAAAAATCCTAATAACACTTCTTTTTTTTTGGCCCCACCTGGGAACCGAACCCGGGACCCCTCGATCTGTAGTCAAAGATGCAACCACTAGACCAACGAGACAGTCATTTTCTAAGTATAGATTATGAATAAAGATATCGTGAAGTACTTAAGTTATCTTTGATAATAAATCTTGTAATGGTATCTTTCCGTACATTTAATGTCTTTAATTCAATAATACATCGACGGTTATACATGTTAATGATTTAAATTTTTTGTTCAATGCAACTAGATAAATATTACACGGTTTTTATTTAAAATGAATTCATGAATAGCTTATATATTAGTTTATGTGTTCCTGTTATAATTAGTTAATAACGAGTTAAAGGTAAAATTCTTTATACTTAAAGGTAAAAACGGTCTGTCCATCTGTCACTAGGCTGTATCTCATAAACCGTGATAGCTAAAGAGCTGAAATTTTCACAAATTATATACTTTCGTTTCCATTATAACAATTTGTGGAGGATGGTATTATTCCTCCAACGAAAAGGGAGGATCCTCGAGCAGTCCGAACCGCAGGACTGGCCGGCCGTTAGGCCCTGAGGATTGACGTTTGGAAATGGTATATATGAAAAATACTTTATATATACAGAAAACTCAAAGGTGACTGACTGTTTGACTGACAAAGTAATCTATCAACGCACAGCCCAAACCTGGAGGATCAGTCTGAAATTTGGCATGCAGATAGATAAGAAGTGGACATATAAACATACATACGCTCGAAAAATATAATAAAATGTGTTTTCGTCAAATGAATTAACAAAAGCATATGAACGAAGTGACTTCCCCTTAACAGACACTAAGTAAGAGGTATTGTAGCAATTTAGGTTAGAAAAAAATTACTTATTAGTCTTGTTGGATAGATTGTACTAAGATCAAGGTACTTTATTATTTTTAGGACACTAATTAATAAAAATAATGATTTAACAAATAAACGATACCATATTTATAATGAGTGGCAAATATTCTGGTGCTTTGAGACTTGTTTTTTACGTAAATTCCAGGTACAGTCTCGGGCAGGGTTGCCACCCTTAATTAATTTATTTATTTACATCAGTTAACAGACAAATTAATTTCTACCCGTGGGTGTCGTAAGAAACGACATAGGGTGACATCTTCAGCAATAAAAGAGTGGGAGCTGAGTATTGCACGATTAGGCCAAGCTCACACCGGTGTAAGTAACGCCCCCCCAGCAGATGATTGGCGTGAAGCAGTATTGCACTGTTTCGTACGGTGAGCGGGTGCCCGGAGGCCTGTATTCCCATCACATTCCTCTCCCATTCTGTTGTACTCTTCATCCATCCTATTTTACTCCTCTTACAATTTATCTTTAATCTTCTCCCTATCCCCACCCCTTCTCTGCCTAAGGCATCTTTGACACATTCCTGATTTCTTAAAGTACAAGGACGTCTCGCGTTTAATATCTAATGTACTGTATTTTTAACAAGTAGCAACCCTAGTTACAGGTGACATTTTAAAAATGAATTTGGCATTTCCTAGAAATAATTAATAAAAACGTTATCTTTGATTTTTAATTCAAGTTCATAAATAAGATAAAAATATGCATTTGAAATCAGGTTTAGTGTTTATTAATATAATAGCTGGTTTTGCTCCCGTAGCATAATGTTATAGCATATGTCACTCTGTAAAGATGCAGCTTTCTAAAGGTGAAAGAACTTTTGAAATCGGTCCAGTAATTTTGTATACAACATACCAAACAAACATATATAAAAACAGATTTCCAGTTTCTAGTTAAAATTAGTATAATTATATATATAGATATAACTTATTGTTTTCATGCTTAAATGTGAACGTGTGCTTGTTTGTTTGTCAGTCTTTCACGTCAAAACGGAGCAATGGCTTTATACTTTGTATTGATACTTCTTGATGGAATTGCATATCACTTTTATATAAAGACAAACACATTTTTATACTTTCAATTCCACTATATTAACACTTTAAAAAAACGGAGCAATGGATTGGGAGGATTTTTATGAAGAGTGACATGGGCTACATTTTCTCGAATTGTGAATGAATTTTTAAAATCGGTCCAGTAGTTTTGGAGCCTATTACATACAAAGTGTTCCTCTTTATAATATGAGTGTGCATTATTTTACATTATGCTCTGTGTAAAATAATATAAACCGCTATAAAATAATTTAAACAGCATTAACTTTGTATTAGTAAATAAGTAAATATAGTTATTTGCAATAAATACCTAATTCGCGATACTGGGTAATGTGTCGCAATGAACTAGTTTTGCGCTTATGTAATCTGCTTACGCACGGCGGGGCCAATACGACTATTTTAAGGGGGGATAATACCAATAAATTTACACCCTAACACATATTTAAGTTTACAAAAGGCCCTTAATAATACACACAAAATAGTGTACATAGTGTACAACACATAATAGTCCGAAAGTTCATCCAGAAAACTAGTAACTTTTTTTCCTATATCCATGGTTGCTTGGAAGAAATCGCTGCATAGCGATAAGGCCGCCGATTGTAAAATCTTTTTTTATAAGTAACTTATCATTTATTTGTTTAGTAAGTGTACAATAAAGTGTTTTTGTTTGTTTGTTTGTTTGTAATAAGTAAAAAAAGAGTTTAAAACTATTATAATAATACACTTGGCTCTCACCCTTGTATGTTATTATCCCAGTCATAATATTATGAGCTGAGACATCAAAGCATTCATAATAATAATAAAATAATTTATTACTCTCCAAATTTAAGGCTATTACAAAGAACGAAAGCATACTATTTTTGAGAGGCAAAAAGTCTATGGTTCAGATTGTAGTACTATGTTTCTGACAAATAAATATTCTATTCAACGTTTCTTTAAAGATATGTATGGACTGTATCAAGTAAAGAAAACTAGATAGATATCGAAGAAATTGTTCATAGAGATAGTTGGATGGACTATAAGACTTTGAATCACTAGACAAATGAAGTTACGGAAAAAAGCTAGTTCAATAATAAATAACAAAGTTTTATGTTTGAACTTAATACTGTAAAACGAATGCGCTAATTTTGATAAAATTTAAAATAAATGACATTATGGAATTCATTAAAAATACTGTGGTTTCTAAAAATAACATCTAGCATAGTTTCTTACTAAAAGAGAAACTAACATATAAAATAATTTCAAGAAAGTAGTGGTGACCGAATTTTTACTTTGATTGGCGCAATTGGGGATTTATCAGTTATTTATTTTTGTGGGTTCCGTATAAAAATACAATTATTGTATACTAGTTGGTCCATGGACTTTATTTATTAACTCTTTATTACACTATACAAAAAAGAGGAAAACACAGTTTCACACATAAAGGAAGTATAGCACCAAAGGCGGCCTTATCACTACACATTTTCGATTCTTCCAGGCGACCTATTTCATTCCTCGATTAATGGCCATCTAACCTGCCATTTCCCATTTTTAATTTTCTAAATAGATCAAAAAGTATAATATCCTGTTTATTTACTATTTAATATTGTATTAGCTCAGCTCCGCGGTTTCACCCGCATATATATCCCGTTTCCATAGGATTTTCGCGATAAAAACTATCATATGTTATTTCAAAAAATTTCTGTACAAAATTTTATCATAATCGGTCATATAGTTTCAGAGCCTATTCAAATAAACAAATCTTTCCTCGTTATAATATTAGCATAGATATGTATAAAGTCTTATTAAAATCTTTAAGCAAGATGATTCACAAATCTAAATAACTATATAATAACTTTGCATTGTGTATGTATTAATGTATGTCAGTTTTTTATTTATTTATGTGTGTGTGCAATAAAGAGTATTTGTATAGTATTGTATATTACTTTCACATAATTTTTTATACATGGAAATAAAATAACGACTTCTAATTAATTAAGTTTTATGGAGTCAAATATGCGTTCGATCATAATCACTATAGTACTAAAATTCACATTTCACTACCGATTGCTAAAAATTGGCATCATAATCAATCTGATTTGGGTAGAGTCAACGCCCAATAAGATATTTTATTTATAGGTTAGAAAAAAGGTGTGATTTTGTACCCGACTGCGACAGAAAGGGGGTAATGTTATTCGAGCATAAGAGTATTTTGGCGATTTCTCTGGCCTTCAACAGCCCAAACGGCAGGACCGATTTTCTTATGTGAGGTGTTGTTGGATTCGTTAGAATTGTGATAGTGACCACAGGCTATATAAGGTGGAGGGACTGATATTTTCATAGGCTTGGTTTTTTCATAGATAACTATAGCAGTTTTTTCGAAACGTTTTGGCGCAGGATGAAAAGATAAGGATTAATAGGAAACACCAGATAAATAGGTTAGGTAAAGTTAGAACTATTTGTATCTAATAATTCCTCTGCCTTATTTATATATTAAACGTTCTTCGCAGTTTTATCTTAATCCAATTATTTTTTTTATTTGTTAAATAGCGTATATTAATGCAGATTTTCGTTTAATAAATGTTATGAATTACACTCTTTGAAATAATAAAAAAATGTTTTTTATTTTTCTGCGGATCTCTAAAAATTGGCAACGCAATCAATTTCTTTATTTAGGTTGAGTCAATGCCCGCTACATATGAAGCATTATTTATTGGTTAACAATGATAATCAGCTATATTATCGATGATTCGTATAAAATAATCGAAATATGATCGTTTATAAAAACACCATATTTTAAACTATTTTTCTGCCATACGAAAAATTTGTATTGTTTGCAAAATTTTTTTAGTGGTAATATTTTTATAACCAATTTCGTGATTTGTCAAATATAATCAATTTTAACCAAGTTTGAAAACTTAAACTTTTGTTAAAAAAATTCTCTGCTGTCTAAATATAAATCAAAGTTCACTGACTGACTAATCTATCAACGCACAGCCCAAACCGCTGGACGGATCGGGCTGAAATTTGAAATGCAGGTAGATGTTATGACGCAGGCATCCGTGCCTAGTTCTTGTAAAATAAAAAGAAGTCACTTTACTTACGGACATTACAATATAGCTAGGCGTAAGTCTACAGCACATCTATAGAACTTGGCTTTAACAAAACTACCAAAATTTGTTCTTGTTGTACAAAAATTTATTAAAAATTGTTGTAAAAAATTACATGGGCTGCGGTCAGTCACTTAACATCAGGTGAACCTCATGCTCCGCTTGCTTGCTATAACATAAAAAAAAATCTCGATAATTAACAGAGAAAAAAAATTCGTTAAGTAATATTTTTTCTTCTTTCATCAAATCAAAATATTCTTGAACTCATCCTAGCGGCAGATATTTTTGAGCACATTATGCCCATAGTTACATATATAATATATGAATGAATTTTATGCACCAGTAGTACTTAATGATATTAGAAACATGAACTTAAAACTATATATAAATAGGGCGGTCTTATCGCTAATGAGCGATCTCTTCCAGGCAACCCGAAGGCAAAGTAGGTGCACAATACAGAGTATAGTATAGAAATAATATATGCTTCTGACTGTACTATTAGTTCATTGTACGTAAACGTACTTGTTCCAAATTTCAACCGTTTAAATATACGCGCCTTGTAAAAAATAAATAGGCACAAGAAATAACCAAGAATTATATTATTAATTCGAGAGGAAAATAAACTCATTATTTAAATTGTCTTTGACTCGATGATTGTTTTCTCAATTTTTTCAGAAAATATGATTAAATACTCCCGTATAATTTATGGTGAATACAATATTTTTTCGTAATTTAATCCTGTAACTAAACTCATACTTCGACATTAATAATTGCAGTACACTTATGGTCAGTTCCTTTAAATTTAAACTTGTCGTTTTACTTACGGACAGTACAATATACTACTAGGCGTAAGTCTAAAGCGTTCCTATAATAAACGTGGCGTTAACATAACTACCAAAATTTGGTTCCGATTGGTTGATTAAAATCGCTCCTTAATGAAAACGATTAGTTTGTTATACTATGACGTTCCGTCGTTTATAGAAACCGGGCCTTAACCAGTAAAATAGACAGACGTTTAAATTAAGTCTTATTGGTTTTAAATACGTGTGTCGTCACCCTATTTCTATCCGTGGGTGTCGTAAGATGTGACGGAGGGTAATTCTGCTGCTTTACATCTTCAGCAATAAAAGAGTGGGAGCCGAGCATTGCACGATTTGGTCAAGCTCGCACCGGTGTAATTACCCCCCCCAGCAGAAGAAAGGCGTGAAGCAGTATTGCTCTGTGATTGGTACGGTGAGCGGAGGCCCGGAGAACTGTATTACCATCCCATTCCTGTTCTGCTCCTCTCCCAGTTCCCCATAATTTATCCTCTCCCTATCCCTTCCCTGCCTTTCGGCAAGGTATCTGCGACACCTTGCTGTTGTAGGTATTCATGGGCTGCGGTCAGTCACTTTCAGATTGGTGTAAATTGGTCATTTTTAAAGTATTTAATTTTATCGCATTCACAATGACTATCAAAAAATTCACTTAGAGTAGCACAATAACATGTAACTGCAAATTGATACAGTTTATTTACAATTCGAATTATTTATAATTTAAACATAAAATATATGTAACATATAAAAAATCTGTACAACGTCATGGGTTTATCACGAAATCGCACAAGTATGGCGCAGAAGTTTTTGAGGACATATGTACGTTTTTACTTCTTTTACACGCAAAAACTGCAGAACCAATTCGGATCAAATTTAATAGTAATATAGCTTGATAATAAGTATGCTTCATTGTTGTGATTTTCTGTAATTTGGCCGCAAAACCACGGCGAAAAGCTATTAATATGCAAAAAATATTTATAACTTATGTCAAAATTATGAACGTCATGGGTTTACCACAAAATCGGCAATAATTAATACACACCTATAAAGATTCGCAAAAAATATCTTGTTATTTATAATATAACGTAATATTATTATAATGTATAATTATAGGCGTACATTGACGTAAGTATTTTTTCAAAGGATCATGCGGTTCACCTGATGTGTTCTACACATGAACATCCGTCACATAGAGGTGTGTCTAGTTTTTGCTGATTTAAAAGAAGAAAGAAAGAAAATATTTTATTTGAATTTTTTTTTATGTTATAGCGGGCAAGCGGGGCATGCGGTTCACCTGATGTTAAGTGACTGAACGCATTTTCAACATCGCAGTGTCGGATGCCTTGCCGGCTTGAAGGAAGGGGAGGGGATACGGAGAGGATTAATCATAGGGAGTTAGGAAAGGAGCAGGACAGGACGGGAGAGGAATGGGATGGGAATATAGGCCTCCGGGCACCCGCTCACCGTACGAAACACAGTGCAATACTGTTTCACGCCGGTTTTCTGCTGGGGGGGTGGTATTTGCACCGGTGCGAGCTTGGCCCAACTGTGCAATGCTCGGCTCCCACTCTTTTATCGCTGAAGATTTTATACAGCAGAATTACCCTCTGTCGCCTCTTACGACACCTACGGGTAGAAATGGGTTGGCGACACATGTATTCTAACCCTCGCCACACGGGTAAATACACAGTTATTATAAAACTAAGATAAAGGATATAAAGATGTGCTGTAGGAGTGTGCACGGCAAATAGGGCAGCCGCACAGCGAATCCTGCGCCACAGAATGATCACAGGGCTGTTTTTCAGTGGCCACCGTAGTTACACTACGATGAAGATTTGGACCAATTCGTCTTTTTAAAATAGAACCGACTTCCTAACACTCAAAGTAGAAAATAATTTCTATTTAATTTTGGTTGAAATGTATACAAAATCCGCGCTAAATCTTGTTAAATCAAAAATTAGTAAAGGCACCGATTTTATATAAATTTCAACAAAAATCAAATTATAGTTTTTTTCTACTTTTGAGTGTTAGAAAGTCGGTTCTATTTTTGGTAAAAAGTTATTATTTTTTCATTTTTAGTGACCTGTTAAGGGTTATCACATCAGAGCTAGTCACAATTCAGTCTCAGTGAAGAATGTTCCAAATCGGTCCATAAGTGCTGGAGATATGCGATAACATACATTAAAGAAATGAAATAGGTCAAATTAACAAACCCCTCCTTTTTTTTAAAGTCGGTTAAAAAGCGTGTGCTGTAATGGAAGGGGAGGTTGCACGAGACTTTTCTTAT
>LQNK01001193.1:0-10044 GCA_001586405.1 Phoebis sennae
ATGCGTTTTTTGCTAAAATAAATATTTTTTGAGATATACGCTTCTAAATTTGTAAATGTGTTATACCACGTGACAATATGAGATTTTGGTTGAGTTGCGGACATGCCTTTTTATACTTTAACGTATACGTTAAGAGTATAAAAGGCATGTCTATAGGTTAAGACGATAAAAACGCTTAATGAATTCTTAAAAACCTTCAAAAAATAACTAACTCTCCGCCCGCGGCTTCGTTCGCGTGGGCTAAAATTTTCAGTATTTTGAAGAGGCGCACGTACTGTCAGATTTTGGTCAAACCTATTTCTATAGAAAATTATAAAAAAAACTATAGACATGCGCATATAACAGCGGTCATGCGACCGTAATTATTTTGACTTTTGTTGTGCGCCTCTACAAAATACAGAAATTAGTAGCCCACGCGTGCGAAGCCGCGGGCGGAAAGCTAGTATTGATATAATACAAAACGGTCGAATTGAGAACCTCTTCTTTTTTGAAATCGGTTAAAAATGAAAATACGTAAAATAAATAAAATTCTTTAGAAATAATAGTAATCTACTACTAATCGCATCTGAAGGTGTACAGTTTTATATATTTAATTCGGATTTCAATTCTTCTAAAACATCTTCATCAACTTTCATTCCACTTCCTTAATATCCCCTATTTTTTCAAGAATACATAGTAAAACACCCGGTATATAACGAAAGAAGACTTGAAGAGTGTTTCCACTATTATAATCTTATTAGTTTAATTAAATTTGGGTTCATAAAAATAATAACCACATGACGTACTTACTCATAAATTTTATATCTTAAGTAATCCGATCATTACGTTGAAACTCAAACCAGATTCATATTAAAGAATCTTTATTGTCTTAATGTAAAATAAAAACAAAGCTCTCAAAAGCATTCGAATAAGCCCCGAGGGGTCCCATCTAATTGCTAAATAGTTTTTAATGTCTCTATTTGTAATATTATTATTTGAATGGTAATAAAGTTGTGGATATATGACGCGGTGCGCCCCTCCCACCAGGCTACGTCGTGTAAGTAATACCTTAATTATAGGAACTGTGTGCTGTAATAGTTCATGAAGACTCTATGTATGTACAGGGTGTATCGTAATGAGTGTATAATCTCATCTCTTTTTTCGTACGACATATATTGAGTTTGTTTGATAGATTATTAGTTCAGTTATAGTTCCCCAGGAGATGCTTCACTCATTAAGGAACTCCCTGTATATAAATTATAAAACTCAAAAGTGACTGACATAGTTATCAACGCATAGCCCATACCACTGGACGGATTGGGCATCAGCGAAGAAAATAATTTTGATGAAATCTCGTGAAGAAGAAGAACTGTAATTCGTACGGTAAGTGGGGGCTCGGGTGTCTGCATACCCATCGCATATTAATCGTCTTCCTATCCCCCACCTTCCTTCAGTCAAGATATTCACGGGCTGCGGTCGTTCACGTAACATTAGGTGAACCGCATGCCAAAAAAGCTGTTGATATAACACGCAATAGGCAATAGGAGATAGAAAGAGGATTGACAATGTCTGTACTATGGAGCACTAGCTTCCGTTCAAGGCTTCGCTACCATCACCTATTCTAGCTATACTATGTATACCAAATTTTATCAAAATCTGTTCAGTACTTGCGACGTGACTGAAACAAATACAAAAATATCCGAATATTCAAATTTTCACGTTTATAATATAAGTAGAATAACTGTTCTTTTGAAATATAACTGAGTTGTACATTCTCTACGTAACGAACGTTAGAAATTAGTATGTTCCTACGTACATGCTAACTATTTTGAAGTAGTTTACAAAAGCCACTAAAAAAGACCACCCGTAATCGTTCTTAATAAGAGATACACGGTTATTGAGTTGTGTATTTCTGTTAATTGTAAAATATTTTTGTTATTTTTTATTTTATTAATAAGTGCGGTTGCACACGCGGGGCACAACTAGTTTTATTACATTTCCCTTTTTGGGATTTTTTGGATAAAAACTTTCTTATGTGCTTTTTCGGATTGCAAACAATCTCTCTACAAAAATTAATCCAAATCGGTTCAGTAGTTAAGGCATGACAGAGAGAGTTACTTTCGCATTTATAATATTAAAAAAGTAAGAAAAGAAGTAAGTGTATTAGCTAGGACTTGATTTTGTAGGAAGAATTAAATTCTTGATACATTTTTTTCGTGGTCACATAAAATCTGTACATTCCAGTATTGGCGAATTTTCTATTGCCATAAGAGAGTAAATAACTAAATAATTATATTGAGTTCGTCTATATTACAGCAGAAACATGAAATGAAATGAAATAAAATAATATTATTTGCGAACATAGGTATCTAAGATGGTTTTTATAAATAAGGAATAATCCGACTACGTTCAGCTAAAAGGCATGCAAACCTTTTCATAATATTTTTTATTTGAACCCTCTTAGTTCAGGAACTACTCTGAATTCGAAAAAATACTATGAATTGATGGAGGTTATATAACAATATGCTACGGGAGAGAAATCGCACGGAAAGGTAAGTTTAAAAATAAAAATCGTTATTTAAACCTTAAATCCACAGATAAACATATAACTTTAATTATGAAAGTTCAATTAGTACCTATCTTTCCACGTACATGCTAACTACTCGATGTTGTGTTGGTAAGGAATAGTTGTAATAAAGACCACCCGTTGCATCGCTAAATACGTTAAAATTATGAGCACACGATTAGTGGGTACTATACTGATTACAGATGTGTGGAATTTCACTCCTTTCAATTACAACATCATTTGAGAAATTAGTTGGTAACTTTTAGCTTTTAGCTTAAAATTAGTACTAGTACTAAATAAACTGTATTCTATAACTTAATACGTAGTCTCTCAGTATACGAAATTTTATCAAAATCTGTTTAGTACTTGCGACACAAACTTTCACTATGATAATATGAGTAGTATCATTACGACCTATTACCTATCTTAGCTTCTGAAGTGTATTTAAAAAAAATCATGTATTTTTTTAAGAGTAGAAATCGGGCATTGCACGATTGGGCCAAAGCTCACACCGGTTAAATTACCACCCCCCAGCAGGAGATCGGCGTGAAGCATTGCACATTGCATCTCCCCTCTCATCATGTTGTCCTCCTCTTCCGATTTTCCATCATTATCATCTCCTTTCTCTCATTATCTCATTATATTATTATTTAACCCCCTCACAAGGTGCGTGAAGGACCGTCGAGAGGTTTTAGTCGATGCAAGTCCGACATAACCTAGTCGCTTTCTCAGGCGTACGTAGGCATATCCCCCGTTAAGAAAAATAGAAGAAATAGAAGACGTACTTTAGTACAAAATCATACATGTATACACATAGTATACGTTTGTGAATGAATTTTACAATCGCTTCGTTGGTTAATAAACATATATTTTATAAATAATAATGGATAATACTCGTATATATGTTTATTATTTTGTATAATATATGTTACAAGATTTACGACGTAAACGTATTTAACGGCGTAATTAAAATTAGGGGAATGTGGACGACGCCGCGGGGTTTCCTTGTTAATATATCATATTGTCTTACAAATGGAATGGATTTTCCTTTTAAATATTAAATATGTTTATGAATTTAGTGGGATATGACGTTAGAGTAGATAGAATAAGAAATACTCTTATAACTGATTTAAACGAATTTATTTCACGAGAAAAAATCTTACTATCCTATTAGTACTACTAATATTATAAATGTGAATGTATCGATGTTTAGATGTTTGCCTGGCAATCACGGGAAACTATTGAACAGATTTTGATGAAATTTCGAATATAGACAAACTAATTGTTAATTTTATATCCAAATCAAGTTTTAAATAATCTGTTGTATTTACAAATTAGTCCAAGAAAATTCTTTCGAACACAGTCATAGTAATTTAATATATCAAGGTATTTCTTAATTCGATGATGAATACTAATATATTCAAATCGGATAATCAAAGTACCGTTCCGATCGAAAATATTGACGCACCGTTCTAATTATTGTACGTCTATTAGTTCTGATAAACCACAATATGTGTTAGGTTCCGTACTAGTAATTTTTATTTAATTCTCTTTTTGTTAATTAGTAATATTATTTATTTTACTTATACTCATATTATTAATGAAAAAGTTTGGATATTTATATGAATTAAATTTTGATGAAATTTCGTGTAGACGTAGACGGTTAGGTGGTTATGTACTTTTTATTGCACAGAGTTTAAACCGAGAGAAACCGCGGGCAAAAGCGAGTAAATCATGCCAAACAAATAAAATGTTTGGGTAACTTATATTTGATTGATTTAAACATTTAAGTTATGGTCACTGATTAAAGAATAAAAGGCAGATGGAGTATTCCGAAGACTCGAGTGACGCTAACTACACGTACGTATACGCGCATCTGTGTGAGTGAAATTTGAAAATTTCGAAGCCTTCGTGATGTGTTATGTCAAAATAGAGGAACATTTTCGTATTTGCTTTTGAACTTTGTATTTGCTTTTCAACGACACTCAAGTCTTCGGCTGCACTCCATCTGCCTTTTATTCTCTAATCTGTGGTTATGGTTTGAATGATTGTTTTAATATATCTATACTTGTTATTGTTGTATTTTTATTTAGATAGCCCATTATCCAAGGAAGACTTTAGGTAATATATCATTATGCTGGAGCGGAGACGCGTGGAACACCTAGCCATTAATATTGTAAAGATTGAGTGTTATAAATATGTCTTAATTAATAAGAAATAAAATGATTTAAAAGTAGTAAACAATATATCAAAAATTATTCCAAATAAACTCATTTCTTCGGGACATCACATTTGATTCACTGCTTTATTTTCAAGAGAAGTATTTAATTTTTCTTATATGTTGTGTCAGATTGACAGATCTATTGACATATTATCTTTCGTTTAAAAACTTTACACTTAACACTGAACTTACGAGACTTTGACATTTAGAACAAAATTATTGAAATACGAACCAGTAATTCATTCTGCGGTATATTTATTACATTAAAAATCATACGTAACCCTAAATTTCTTTTATAGGGATCAAGTTCAAATCAACGTGTACATTAATA
Source organism: Phoebis sennae (assembly GCA_001586405.1). Lineage (NCBI taxonomy): Eukaryota > Metazoa > Arthropoda > Insecta > Lepidoptera > Pieridae > Phoebis > Phoebis sennae. The sequence goes on from LQNK01001193.1 coordinate 5,098, forward strand.
ATGATACTGTTACATATTTATAAGGTCGCAAGCCTAATGTCAACATAAATTAGTTTACAACTTTTTAACCAAAAAAGATATGGTTTAATGCGCAAATGGTGACTTTTCATCCATTTAATAGGTTTATATTATGAATAAACATTTTATTTTTATGCGTAGAATACTTATAGATAATTCAAAATCAGGACGATTCCAAGATTCTTTTTAAACCAGCTTCCCAGAATAGTCAGCCTTTAACAAATTGACAAATCTTCTGCGCTTTTCAAAGGATTTTAAAATAATAAACGTTTACCTATACTAATATTATAAAGAGAAAGATTTGTTTGTTTGTATTGAATAGGCTCCGAAACTATAGGACGGATTTGGATAAAATTTTGTACAGTGTCTTTTGAAGCCCTACGAATGACATAGGATAGTTTTTATCACGAACATAATAGGGACGGGATTTATTCGCGGGTGAAACCGCGGAGCTCAGCTAGTTAAATATATTTTTGTATACCGAAATAAGTCGGTTGCGTTTTGTTAAAAATTATAATATTTAAATTCTGTTACAAGATTAGTACTTTTAGGTAACATGTCATTTGTTAAACTTTAATATAATTATATTTCAAATTGTATTATTGTACAATATATTTTGTAAGAGATAAATTTTAATTATATTCAATATAAGTTCAATATAATTGTACACAAAATGATAAACTACGAAAAACACTAACTTTGTCATCAGAATCGAATTTCCAAATTCGTACATTTCAATTGCTTTATCTTATCTCAAACATTAGTATTGATCAAATGTTAACTGGCGGGCTGAGCATGAATAAGTCATTAAAACATATCGCTGTGACCCGCGACCCGTGGCTTCGATACACAAATGTCTTTACGAACATACGGGCACGTGGGGGGGTATTATGATATTTGCGAATTATTTATTATACGCTATACATACCAATTAATTTTTAGTATAGTATAATCTTGTGTTTGTTTTAACGCGAGTACTTTCCATTTTAAATAAAATACTGTTTAAAGGATTTTAAACGCGGTTTATTATACATTATTTTACATTATTATTTAACCCGACGTTTCGAGCACTTTACAGCGAGCGTGGTCACGGGAGACTGACGTTATTTTACATTATTATTTAACGTCGGGTTAAATAATAATGTAAAATAATGTATAATAAACCGCGTTTAAAATCCTTTAAAAAGTATTTTATTTAAAATTTTTAGTATTTCAAAAAAAAGAAGGTAAAAAAACAATATAATTTTTTTTTTATAATAAATAAATTTGAAAAAAAAGTATCTAATATGTTAAATAACATAGCATTAGAAGTACCAGTAGTAAACAGGACAACGTTTCGAACGTCGTAGAGGATTATAATGAGGAGCCTGTTATCATACTTGACGTGTTTTATGATGACTTTAATTGCAAAGTTGACTAAAACTGTGTAATTATTAGTCGCTCCAAGTGGAAACAAAATTTCATAAGAACTCATTCACTTCAATAGCGCAGCGACCCAAAGTCAGTCTTGGCATCTGATACAAGAGAAGTCTTGTGCCACCTCCCTTGGATTTCATAACAACTAACCCTGGTAAATATAAGTCAAAAATATAAGAGAGCTAGCAGAGTAACAAGTAACAAGTGGATGTGCCCAGATAATACAGGACATTAATAGAATCATTTTTACCAAGGGATGTTTATTATAAGAAAAGAATAATCGAACTGTTACAAAGTTATATTTTCTCTTTAAAATAAGTCCTAAAGTTGTAGATCAATTATCCTCTGCGACATTTAAATTATATGCTCATTACGATGTTTTTTCAGAGACTTATATGAATTTAAACTTAGTAATATCAAATGGCCTAGTTAATTTATCATTCTAAATTATGTCGAGTGTTTATGAAATAAACCTTTTGCTCTATAAAATCGTTAACCTGTTTCATGATCTTTTGGGATGGCACATTAAGGTCTTAGGTTTCCATAATAGGTACAAAGTAGGTTTGATACAACCGGAGTAGCCTTGCAGGCGGATTATTTTGAGCGACTAAAACGCGACTTGAAAAATAAGTCCTTAAATTTACACTTTAAAATTATCATCATGAAGAACCGGGTTTTAAATATACTATGAAAATTTTTAAAAAGTGCATGGGATTCAATGAAAATAAAGTCTGTATTATTCAGACAGTCATCATTGTCATCCCTTCATTCCTACTTTAGAAGAAAAGTCATTCGCTTTGAGAAGTACTAGAGTGAAAAGTCATTCGCTTTGAGAAGTAATATTATAACTGCAGATAGAAGATGACATGACGGTTTAATAAAATATATTCGATGTTCAGTAAAAGTTCATCGGTTTTGGAGATATTCAATTTTCGAAAATTGAAAAAAAATATGCCCTTTGTAATACTGTTTTGTGGCAAGACTGAATGAACAAATGGCTGAATTTTCAATCTGTGTTTTCTATTAAACTATGATTTCAGAGCATGCATAATCTTTTTAAACAGAGATTTCTAACTTCATGTTTTGCTTAATCTTTCCTTAAGCTTAACCTAACGTGGTGTAAAAAGAATATGGTCACTCGAGTGTCAAATTAAGGAAAAACTTGCTTTTATCCTCTACCTATAGGTGCCATACATCTACTCTACGCCACACCCTCTATTTTATAAAATAAATATACGTTTGTTTTATATAAGAGCAAGTAAAGTTCGACGCGACTCTTCTTTCTTAAGTCGCGTCGAACTTTGCTTTGGGTTAAAATGACTTAAGAAAAATCTTGAAAATTTGAGTGTACCTCAGTCGCTTGTGTGTATCCAGCCTGTGGCTTGTCGTGAGCGATCCGCCTGTCACAGTGCACAATAATTCTTGTATCGGATGTTACCTTCGCAGACAAATGGATGCTTTATACGGACGGCTATAGCTTTACTTGTTTCTTAATTTTATCGAATCTTAAGACTTATTTATTTATATATTTATTCATTTTGTTACATTCTTTCATTTGCAGCACAAACATATACCAACATGTACAAAGAATACAATTATTACATAGCTTGACTTAAGAATAGCGTACAACTAGCGACGAACGGTAATAGTTTTATATTAAATAGGTCCACCTCGGATTATGAGAGAAGTATATATAAATATGAAAAGAATAATAATTATCCTTGTGGATACAGAAAGAAAAAGGTTATAACATCAATCATGACAAATAACATTGATAAATAAACAGAATAAATAGAAATAATATACCAGAAAAAAGCTAGAGCCAATTTTCAATGATTATCGATTTTCAAAGTTTTCCTTTGAGAGTCGTGGGCCGTCTATTACATATTAATTCTATTTTGCGTCTCGTGGAACCACGTTCTTATTAGAATATAGAATAATACAATTCTGACGTAATTACCGTAAATTTAGAATTCCAGCTCTCTAATTCATTCTTTAAACAAATGACGATAAATTATGTCTCATCAAATAGTTAAAATAAATAAAAATAATGATTGTAATTACTCACTCAATTAGTTTTCCTTCAAATTGTCTCTAAGTGTATGAATTTATAGATCATTGTTAATATCCAGTGCAAATAAAGCATTCTTCAACATAATTTACAATTGGGTGTCAAGATTCCGCATTGTAACATAATATAGGTGTGAATAACGCGAAATATTAAAACGAAAACGTATTAAATAAATAAAAAAGCGATACGCCGTGATAACGGGCCGAAAATATAATTTTAACAGAAGTGCATTCCAAAGCTACGGAGAAGACATTATGAATAAATTTTATTGTTAATAAAGAGCTGTTTGCGTCGTTATTATTTGTGGAATAATTTATGAAGTATCGCGTTACATGATACACTTTTATAAGAGACCGTATCCATTATCATGTTGCGTTGCGGTGCGTCGACGACGTCTCAACGCTGCGACGTTTTACTTCCATATTTTATGATAGACTCCGTTAATGCGTTGCTGAACGCGACGCATCAAGGAATTGACGGACAAGAGATGAAGCGGAAGGAAAGAGATAGAGAGCGGTTTTGTACGATCGTTTTGACGTATCGAAGCAACGCAGATGTGGCATACAATGCGTTGATGAAGACGCGACGCAACGCAGTATTCTAATGGAGCATTAGTAAACCGGGCGTAATGTAATATCGCGGAGGTGCGGGCGCCTCATTCAATCGCGCTGTGAGCCCAATTATGATGGTTATTTAGTATGGCTGTATTAATAATTATGGGTGACAATTTATCCTTAATATTTTGATAAGTGTTTCTTTTTGTTGTTTATTTCAATGTATGTTTGTTTTTTACATATGCAGACACTTTTTCTCTATCTGTATTTACGCCTGAATAACCCGAATCAAGTTATGGATTTTGATACAGATACAGATGAGTTGTAATAATGTAATAAAATTTACACATTTGAAAGGTTAAATAGATTATTTTGCACTAATACTTTGCAGTTTCTGAGTTTAAACAAATTTTTAGTGAACCGTTATCTCTAAACATAAATCATAAATATATTTAATAGTGGTATTAGTCATTGGGCCCAATTTAGTTAGGTGTGTTTTAAATTTGGCGATTCATTCATTAAATAAAACCTGTTTCTACGTATATAGAATAGGCCTTTTTTAATTTCAACAAATTATGGAATTGATATGAATTATATCCTTTTTTGGTTGATTGTAATTATTCATAGAATCCACGTGAAATTGTTTACGTATGTAAAATATTGATTAATATTGAGTATTTCTTTATCATTTTCTATCCATATTTATATTCTTTAACGACCGTTTTCAATATTCAATCTATCCCTTGTTTTACTAAAGTCAGGCAAATCAATCTATTTGCACTTACTTTGATTTCAATATGTTGTCGACGGATAGCTTTTGTTATGACTTTTGTCAATCTGACATTAGATTTTAATCTGATATATCTGATTATAATCTGAGATTACAAT
>LQNK01001193.1:10218-32646 GCA_001586405.1 Phoebis sennae
GATTCGATATTTTTTCGTGCTTGCCCTACTGATATATCTGATTATAATCTGAGATTACAATCTATCCATAATCTTTGATACATTATTGAAAACGACCGTAAGTAAACTTGACTGACTCTACCACTAGTTTATCTATTCGATAGCACTAAACGTTCCGTAACTGTGTCAATTGTGTTTCTGAGCAACGCGTCATTGTCAAAATTCTTCTGAAATATCTGACAGTTAACATTAATGAAGCCATAACTATTGACAGTTTTGCTAAAATACTAAGAAACCGAGCGTTACTTACAAAGTTAATTACTAAAATTATAATAATCACTCTTGAGCTATACCTTTAAAATTTACGATGATTGCAGTCTATTTTACATTGTATTTTGTGAAAGATAGGGTTTAAGTTAAAAACATTCTGGGACTGGAGATACAGATGTAATTTTATTCATACAATAATAGTAGCGAAATATAGCAACAACTCGATAAATATAAGGCATAGTACAATAGTTTAAATTGCACCTGCATTATATGAACGTATAAATTTATGACTGCCTATTCATAACTTGGACATAAAGTCAAGATGCTAGTTCTTTAAACTAAATTAATGTTTATAATTTTATATTACCTGATGAGACCACAACTCAACATAATAGCTCCCCTGACCGATTTCGGCCATCATAATGGTAAAAATCTATACATATAATAAAACAGTAACCGAACCATTTCTGTACATTGAATATTTTTCAAAAAGAGTAATTGGTATGCAATATGTATGTTCTATAGATATCAAAACCATGGTTAAAAAATTTTTTTTCTGTTTGTCTGTTTGTCTGTTTGTATGTGCGTCAATCACGTAATAACCACTGGGCAGATTTTGATAAAATTTCACATGCTGATAGACCAATATTAGGTGCAACTTATAGGCTACATTTTATTTGAAAAAAATATTTTTAAGGGTGGCTCTCCATACATGTAATCGGAGGGTAGAAAAATAAATTCGCGAATACACCATTAAATGAGGTATTATTGGATAGGTCTTTGAAAATGAAATGCAGGTTTGTAAATACTTTTTTTTCTAAAATAAATATTTTTTGAGATAAACGCTTCTAAAGTCGTGAAAATGTCATACCACGTGACAATATGAGATTTTGGTTGAGTTGCGAATATGCCTTTTTATAATTTTAACGTATAGATTAAGACATTAAAAACACTCAATAAGTTATCAAAAACTTTCAAAAAATAAGTAACTCTCCACCCGCGGCTTCACTCGCATGGGCTACAATTTTCTGTATTTCGAAAAGCGATCGTCCTGTGAGATTTTTGTTAAATCTATTTCCATTGAAAATTATAAAAAAAACCTATAGACATGCGTATATATCAGCGGTCCTGTGACCGTCATTTTTTACACTTTTGTTTTGCGCCTCCACAAAATACAGAAATTAGTAGTCCACGCGTGCGAAGCCGCGGGCGGAAAGCTAGTATTTAATAATAATAATATTTATTTGCATACAACATGGTCAGTGTACAAGGGTCTTAAAGTATATAATAGCGAATCTCACGTAGATTAGCCAGTTGCGCAAAAGATATAGTGCACAAGTGTACACGCAAATAAAGGTGCACTCACTATTCTTTTACTACCATAACCCCATGAGGCGGAAGATATGACCAGAGATAAATCGGGCCCAGAACTAACAGCTTAACGTGCTGTCCAAAGCACGGGGCTGTACCAACAATGCCAACTTTCTGACTCAGGGCTGTTACTGAGATTTTTTGTCAGGAAGATTCCAATTTTTTATTCGCCCCACCTATTCTAACTCGAGACCCCCCAATTTGTAGTCGAAGATGCAACAAATAGACCAACGAAGCAAAAAGTTAGAGGTACATAAGCTTAAAGTGGGAATCGAGAACTTATTCGGTAGTAAATATTGTAATAATTTTAATGAAGTAACTCAATTTTATGATTGATAACTAATTAATACTATAATTTCAAATTATAAATCATGAGGTTAAGTTACCTTGTGGCTTTAAAACTGAGTTTTGCAGATCTACAACATAAGATACTAGCTGTACCCCGCGGTTTCACCCGCGTAACTTCTGATTAAATGACAACTCCGGGATTAAAAGTAGCCTATATGTTATTCTGAACCCTTATCTATATGTGTACCAAGTTTCATCATAATCGGTTCAGTAGTTTTTGCGTGAAAGAGTAACAAACATCCATACATCCATACATCCATACTTACAAACTTTCGCCTTTATAATAGTAGTAGGATAGTAGGATTCTCTTAGCGTAGATGTGCAAGTCTCATAAAGATGTATGTAAAACTCCACTTTATTGTATTGTATGTCTTAATGAAATTATTTGTGTTGTTATATTTAACATTATATATGTTGTTATAATGCTGTGATAATGTGTAAATACATGAAATGAAATTTGTTTTTACGACTTGCGGTTACATACATTTTGGCTCAAGATAATATTCGCACAATTCGCTAATAAAATGGCATACAAATAATATTACATATTACATAATTAAATTTTATATAATTTAGTCAACATTTATTTATTTATTTATTTCACACATTACATCTATCATTACAGATAAAATCCAATACAATAAGACACACACACAATATACAACTTACATGAAATGTTGCTTGAAATAAAATTAAGAACAATGCCATCAAAGTTACAATGTGGTGCTCTATTTTAATTTATATTGTTACATTTAATACATTGCAATTGAATAAAGGTTAACCCCTCCATATCATACTTTACTGGGGTGTGTGGGGCGTGGTCTGTATTCTAATTATATTCCTCATCCTGCCTTGTTCTATTCCTGTCCATATTTCCTCCATTAATCCTCTCCTTTATCCCCTACCCTTTCATAAAGTTTTAGGTGTTCATGGACGGAAGTCATTCATTTGACATCAGGTGAATTGCAAGCTCCGGTTAGGTGGTGAACTATAAATAAAACAATATAATTGACACCCTTTTAGAAAAAACTAGTTTTGTGTCCGCCTCTTCGTTCGCGTTCCATTCGGATAAAAAATCCCATCACCTAATAGCCTATCTGTATATGCAATTTCATCAAAATCCGCCCAGTATTCGCAGCGTGATTGATACATAAACATCCAATGATCTAAACATACAATTTTTCACGTTAATAATATTAGTAGGAAGTAGGATTAAAAATGGATAAATTTCTCCCATTTTTTAAACTAAAACTTAAAATATATATTTTTAGATATAGTATCTTGTATGTACATATGTACTTACGTGAAGGGATAGTAAACAAAATCACAAATTTGTAGTGATCTATGTACACGTCGTAATATATCACCCCCCACTGGGCGACTTTATTCTCATTATTTTTAACTTACACCGCAAAAAGTTGATATATATCGCGAATTTCACGTTCCTTTAGATTTGCATTTATATCGCAATAATCGTTTATTGTGACTTTGTGTTTTCTTGTGTTGTGATGTATTAGTTTGTACATCACAATGTAAGAAATTATGTAGTTTTATTTACGTGTAATGGGATAAGGTCAAAGAAGATTTATATTGAAAGGTAATCTATAAGAGAATAATTTTATAGTAATACATTTTTAAAACAAGCAAGTAAGTGCCATAGATTTCCATATTGTTAAATTGGATAATTACAATTTTGTAGATTAACAACGAGTGATATTTAAGGTTGCATCAATATACGTAGTAACATGTCAATAAAATAACTATTTTTTTGATACAGATATTTTTAAAAATTAAATATTGAATGTTATAATTTTTATACGATTAATAGAAATTTGTGCACGAGATTTATGCCCTTTTATTTAGCAAATTAATTTTTGACAAAAAAATTTCTGGAACTATTATAAATTTCCCCAATATTTTTCCAAAATTAAAATTTATCGATTTAGCAAAGAAGTGCAGTTAGTAAAAAGAAATTCTTATTATTATATCCCAAATAACAGACAATACCCTGCGCGTGCGCATCCTATAAATTATGGCCAATTAGATTCCATTACGGTCAAACAGTTATAATTTACGACGTCTGTCACAGCTCCATAAAACTCTTGCAATTCCATGGAAGGAGGGAAGGGGGGGAGGGTAATTACGTATTCAATACATAATGACCTATAACATGCTTATTGTAAGTTTACTAGTGTTACACAAGAGACTTGCGTTATTCTTGCTCCGAGGATTAAGATTCCTGGATGTGGCCTATAATAGAATAGAAAATATCTTCATACATATAAACATTTTTCAACGTACTTATGAATAGTCATATAGTACACCTACGAGTAACTAACTCCTTGAGACACATGCGTAGGTCTGTTAAATCTTTTACTATTTTGAGGACAGTAATGAAAATTAAGTAAGTATTTTTGTTACCTTCTTTATTGGATGTATGAAGATAAGACTTAGTAGCGTGTAATTCGTTTCATGATTTCTGTTTAAATTTAGTTTACGGTATGATAGGGCTGACGTTTATTTATTTTATTTATTTTATTGGTTTACCAACATTTATTTACATTTTTCTAAAAATATGACATGGTGACTTATACATTCTCCAATATTATAAATAATTAGAGGCAAACACAGCATGCATTTATAAAAGAGACAAGTTGTAAGACCCTAATTAAAACATAGTATAATTAAGGAAAACTCAATTAAATTAAATAAGCTACTGACATAGCTCAATAGCTTTAACTCCCGGATTAAAGGAAAAAGTAAGTATTTATATTATTAGTACTATATCTTCTAGTAACACTAACTCTTTGTAAAAGATGCACAGTGCGCCGGGTCAAGGAGTACCCGCTCACATGCGCTGGCCTATTAAAACAGCCAGTTTTACTATTTTGAGCACATCTGATATGTTCTTTATGTTATGTAACGGTCTAGACTGGTGGACATCTTCGGAAAGGTTAGTGAGGAGTTTGGGTTGGGTCTGCTTTATGGGTTTATTTATTTATTTATTTATTTATTTATTTATTTATTTATTTATTTATTTATAACATGCAAAGATTTCGCTATTATTTTCATGTACGTCCTCTCAATTTTTGATAGCATATATTCAAAAGTATCTTAGTATAATCTTGTGTTTGTTTTAACGCGAGTACTTTCCATTTTAAATAAAATACTTTTTAAAGGATTTTAAACGGTTTATTATACATTATTTTACATTATTATTAAACCCGACGTTTCGAGCACTTTACAGCGAGCGTGGTCACGGGAGACTGACCACGTGTGACTTTTTTATGCTATAGGCAAGTGGAGCATACGCCTGATGTTAAGTGACTAACAGCAGCCTATGAACATCTACGACGAAGTGTCGCAGATGCCTTGCCGGCTTGAAGCAAGGGGAGGGAATGAGGAGAGGATTAAATATAGGAAGTTGGGAGAAGAATTAGAATAGGATGGGAGAGGATTGGAAATAAAAAACAATATTAACTCAACTCGCTGATCGAAATCATTGGGGCAGTCTTGTTGGTCAGATGAAAGAAAAATACTCCCTTTTTTTCCAGGAGAAATTGGTCATCAAAAAAGTAATATTACCGATTCTTTTCTTTTCTATTCTAAATATATGTATTAAAAATTAATGAATGAATAAATGCTTTATTTTGCACCAAACCTTAAAGCTAAACAACATGATGGGGGAAAAGATATAGTACAAAATAGGCGGCCTTATCGCTAAGCGATATCTTCCAGGCAACCCGTGGTAAAGGATTAAGATACAACAAAGATAATGCGGTAGATACACAAAATGAGATACACAAAAATACACAAAAAGTTATCGAACCGTTTGTCTATTATTTTATCATAGGCCAATGAACCACCAAAAACCTTTCGACAATTAACTGCACGGATGCCTATTTTATAACAATTAAATATTGATGACATATAACTACGCATGAAGACAATAAAACAACAATCAAGTTAACAGCAGGACTGGTTCTCGAAGGTGTGAAAACTAGGAGTGGTTAACGGTCATTATGGTTTTCTGTAAATTTGGTTGTAACATTTTAGAAGAGTACCGTATTTTATGAATCCCTATTTATTACTTGATTTAGTACAAGGTATTAAATTTATTTCCAATGGAAAATCCATCCTTTAATGAGTTAAGGAAGATATCTTATGATTAGATAAGAACTTAATAATGATACTGTTACATATTTATAAGGTCGCAAGTTTGATGTCAACCTAAATTAGTTTAGAATTTTTTTACCAAAAGAGATATGCTTTAATGTGCAAATGGCGATTTTATTATTTATTTAAGAAAAGAAACAACTTATTGATAGACGTAGAATATTTTAATACAATGATAATTCGAAACAGGGATGTTCCAAGATCCTTTTTAACCACCTTCCTGTCCAAGTCGGCGGTTAACAATTTGACAAATGTTCTGCGCTTTTTTTAAGGATTTTAAGCAAGCAATAAACGCTAAAATGCATGTGTCGCCACCTTTCTTCCACCCGTGGGTATCGAAAGGGGCGACAGAGGGTAATTCTGGTGCATAACGTCTTCAGCTTGGCTAAGCACGCACCGCTGTAATTATTACAGCCCCGGCAGAAGATAGGCGTGAAGCAGTATTGCACTGAGTTTCATACGGTGAGCGAGTGCCTGGAGGCCTGTATTTCCATCACACTCCTCTACCACCCTGTTCTATTTTCTCACAATTTCCCGTCATTAATCCTCTCCGTATCCCCTCCCCTGCCCTCAACCCGGCGAGGCATCTGGGACAGTTTGCTGTTGAAGATGTTCATGGTCTGCGATCGGTCACTTAACATCGGGTAAACCGCATGCTCCGCTTGCCCGCTGTGACATAAAAAATATTAATGTGTTTGACATAAACATCGACCAAGAGTCACCATAAGCCTTGGTTATATATTCATTTTTAAACAACATTTAAACGAACTATTAGTATTAAAGGTAATGTTTACAATGTGGGTAATTATGTCCAACAAGCAATTATTATAACTATATAATAATAATATTTATTATCGGTCATCGAAGGTTGTCTCCTTTTGAATGTTCGTTTATTATTATTAACTATAAATTAAATTACTTTACATGTGATATTTTGTTTATATTCAAAGAAACCGTCGAATTTATGGAATACAATTAATTATTATCGGTCATAATTAATAAGATGACATTTAATAACTTTCGCAACTTCATGCAACTAAGTTTGAATATAGCTAAAGTTAAATAAAACTTTTTATATATCTGCAGTCCATATTAACAATGAAATTAATTAAGATGATTTTCGTCGTCCAATAAAGAAAAAATTATCTTCTTAAGATTTCAAAATTCGAACCAAGAATTGACAATTTTTTATGAGGAATATCAATTCATTTAGAATTGAACATGATGTATTCGATTTGAATTTAAACTATATTCGAATTTAACCCATAGACAAAATATAGAACGACAATTAACATACATAATTTTTTAATTCTAAAGTATTTTCTTTATTAGCTGTCAGTTCAAATTGTTAAACTGAAGAGGTGTCACAGATAATGTATTCTGCAGTATTGGTAACGTCAAAATAATTTAAGAAACCCTGAGCACGTGATGTAAGAGTATTTACAAATAATTGATGTACAATGATCTCTGACATACGTTTTCGTAAATGCTCAACCGGCAAATTGATAATGGCGGTGCAATTTATTTAGGATTACACTGCTATGCAATAATGCAAATTATGCGTTACATGTTATATATTCATTTGGATCAATTATTTTTTGTGTGTGCTAGATTATCATTAGGCTTAAGATTGCCCTGTAGTTCTGAGTATCTGCTGATAATAGTTTTGACTTCAATTGGGCTTTTGTATTGACAAAAGAACGATATTTAACATTTTAAATGATTTTAATTTAAGACGTATGTGCGACAGGTATTCGTTCGTCTCGTTCCTTTTTTCCTATTATTATTATCAATTCTTTTCTTTTCTATTCCGTCTCTTGAGTCCAAGAAAGAAGAACAATTTGGTGCTACAAATGCTCATTGGTGGCGGTAATTATTCAATATGACTCACTTGACACTGAAAGCTTACTTTAAAAAAAACTATTAAAAAGCTTTATTATTATGTGTACAGAAAAATTGTGTTTTGTGTACATATAGTTTAATTTTCGTGATCATACCAAAAATACGGGAAAATAATTTTACGTATTGTATATCTCAAGAATATTTCTCGCTTATTTGAATGCCAATTTGCACGATTCAGAATAATCCCAGGTGTTAGGTTATTATGGCGTTTTAATATTTATCATAATGTCCATGGGTTTGCATTAACCTCTGGAGTATAATCGAGTATTCGGAATTCTAACGATGTACGGAACTAGGACAATTTCAAATCTAAGAATTTGATATAGGATTTATGTTAAATAGAAGCCGTTTTCTACCCGTGGCGTGGGTGTCGTAAGAGGTGACTGAGGGTTCTGCTGCAAAACATATTCAGCAATAAAAAAGTGGGAGCCGAGCATTGCACGATTGGCCCAAGCTTGCACCGGTGAAATAATCACCCCCGGGCAGAAGATCGGCGTGAAGCAGTACTGCACTGTGTTTCGTACGGTGAGCGGGGGCCCGGCCCCCATCCCATTTCTCTCCCATAAGGCAATAATATAGGCCCAGCAGGCAATACATAAAAAACATCTGGCTATAAACTATTCCTTTCTCTGCTAACTTTCATCAAGTCTGTAGTTTTTATCTTGATATTATTCAATCTTTAGTGGGTATTCATGAGCATCAATGATTAATCAATGTCAGAGAATCTATGGCTTTTTCAGCAGCAAACCCTATCTTGCATTAAGTGGAATCGCACTAAGTTTGGATGTCTGTGCTTCAATCACGCCGCAACTTCAGAACGGATTTTGATGAAATTTCGTATATAGATTAGCTGTATTAGGTGATAGAATACTTCATATTGATCTATATTTACGCCAGCGAAGCCGCAGAATCTAGTATCAATTTTTTTTCAAATACTTTTTTAATAACTTTATTTCTCCGTGCGAATAATATATCAATGCTCCGTGGAATATTATTCTTAGTTTTAAGAAATACAAGCAGGTCTAAGTCGCCATGGCCGAAATCGGCCTGGATACCTATATATTTACAAAGAAATACTAAGATAAACATAGTGTGTTTTGAATTTTATTGTCTGCACAAAATATCTTTTTCTATAATCACAAAGCGTGGGTTCAATTCACGTACAGTAGATAAATTTTATCACAATCGCGTCGAGACAAGTGCAGCGATCATTAGTAACCAGTGAAATATGTAATCTATCCATTTTTGATTGTATCTCTGATTGTTGTCAATATCATTGTTTCTTCAATCGGTCCATTTATTATTGTCTCATATTACACCTAGATTTATAGATACTAAAATAGGTTTAAACTGAATCATCACAGCAGGTAATAGACAGAATGGATAGGTTTTATATAAATTCTGTATTGTATTATGTTTTTGCTTTTATTTCTATGAGAAAAATATTTTCCTTTCTTTCTTCACAAGACCGGAGAGGTCATGCAAATAATTTTGAAGCTAGAAAAATGAACTATGGTCTATGAGTTCGTTTACATTTGTAGGACAAGTTGTATGCAAAGTTGAGCTTTATATGGATAATGGTGTTGTTCCGATAAGGGATGATCTTCGAACAGTCCGAACCGCATGAGTGACCGGCCGTTACTCCCCGAGAATTTATGTTAGGAAAAGGTATATATGCTAGGCGACAAAAAAATGTCAACATCGCGATGTAGGAATTGTGTCATCACGTCACGCCACACATATCACCAGTAGTTCATAAATATTCATCAATGAAAGGACTAATTGCTTTGCATTCTTGTTTTTTAAGTGCTTTAAGAAAGTGTTTTTAATGTTTTTTGTGTAATTATTATTGTTGTTGTTATAATGTCCTTCACAACTTGTTTTCCATGTCCTTTCAGGGAATGGCCGATTGCGATTATAGGTCGTTATGGTAATAATGAAATAACACAAAACATCGAGTGCATGAATATTTTATTTTGTACGTCTTCGTGGAATGCATTTATTAAAACGTTCTAACTACAATACATTATTTACAAAAACATCCAAAAATACAATTACTGAGTATGTGTGAGACTATATCACATTGAAGTAAATAAAGGTTCAAACCTTGAGCAAATATATAGGAATGCAGTCAATCGAGTATATTCTTTATCTAACATACATTATTGTCATGAATTTTACATAGAGCTGAAATCATAGACACTATACGTAAGACTCAAAATAGAATATTACAAAAATACATTTCAAATATGGAACCGTATAAAAATATGAGAACATTTTATAAAAATAGAATACGCGTATAAAAACTTTACATGGCTTTAGAGTATAATGTCTATGATCCAGCTTAACAAATAAAAAAAATAAAACAAAAAACAATGCACCCGAAATACACTGGTTAAATCAAACACATTCAATTCTACTAAGGAATAAATTATATTCGAATACACTATAATTTCTTACGGAATGTCGCACCCGGCTGCCATTCTAAATAAACCGTCTAACTAACCTAAATCTTACGTTACAATAATTTATTATTTACACACAATTTGTACATCCATCAACCGGGTATAAACCAATACACTATGCTACTTATATTATGTATTTGGATAGACTCTTTATTTGATAACAACGCGCAACGCTCGTCCTACTAACAATCACAATCCGATTACTGGCCTTCATTTGCATGGACGGTGACGTCACACTTTGGTCGTTAGGTCTAGGGGGTGGAGTTTGATCCTCTTTATTTGCGAGTAAGACATATCCTCGTCTTCGCTGGCAGAGGCGCGATCGCTCGCTGATTCAGGATCGTCATTATCAGGGGCTAAAACTTCGCTATCGTCGGACCGGCGTCTCGCTGAACTAGATCTGCCATCAGACTTGACAGATAGATCCATTGGGTTCTCTTGTAACGGAGATTCTGAGGTTCTCCTCTCTGCTGGCGGCGTTGGCACAAATTCCGCTTCAGATATAACATCTTCTTGATGTGGTTGCGATCTTTGTTGCTTTAAGATTTCATCCAGGAAGAATCTTTTTGAAGACTCATTGTTGTGGTCGTCGATTCTTACGTCATTATTGTTTTCAGCGGCTTGCCGTAATGCTGCATGATCGAGCAACTGTCTGGAGTATATAGGGTGGAAACCCGGAGGGAACAGCAGGGGATGGCTCGGCGCGAACGGGCTGAAGGGCGGCGGTGGTAGAAACGGTGAGTGTGGGAAATGAGGCAAGGTCATATTGGCTAGGGGCAAAGGCATGAAGTCTCTAGGTGGGGTTAGAGGTCTGTCCGGCGGTCGGGACTGTGTGATGCGTGACTTCTCGTCTAGTTTGGGAGATGAGTCGCTGCGATGCGAGTCAGGGGAGACCGAGCAAGGTTTGTAGTCGTCTAATCCGAGGAGGGCGAGTTCTTCTTTTGTTCGTGGTCGGGCGAGGCCGGGGAATAGATGTGGGGGGAACGGAGGCGCCATGTGATGAGGGGACGGCGGCACTCTGGGGGGAGACTGAGTCTGAGCAGCCTGCTGCTGTTCTTGTAAGAGGCAGTGGATCTTGAACCAGTTGGAACGGCGGCCGTAGCGCGAGCCGGACTTGGACATGCCCACCATGAGGCACTTCCGCAGTCGACACGCCTTGCACGCGGTTCTGTTCTTCTTGTTGATCACGCACTCGCCGTTGTTCTTGCATTCCGTGATCGAGTTCAGGTTGTTGTACGACCGCCCGAAGAATGACTGGAAAAAAGAAAGATAAATGTTAAATATCGGTCATACTTATTTATTTAAAAAGAAAACAGTTTAAGATAGAGCATCTTCTATTTAAATAAATTATAATGTAGGATTGATTTACTACAGTATTCTAATGAATTATATTACGTGTTTGCATCATGAATAGATAAGTGTTTAATTATGTGTATAATTATGAGCGGTAAAGCTGTGTTTACACGGCCGGCTGGGCACCGACGGGTCTGAGAGTGAAAACGCGCCTTAATGTCTCGTACAGACGTCACTTCCGTTGGAAATAGGCCACAGGTTCGGTTCCAGTCGGTTACGCTCGTTTATAAACGGTTTCGTTTTTCGACCTTGAGTTTTCGTTTAATTTATTATGTAAGACTATTGTTTGCTGCGATTTGCAATAGGAAAATCTAGATAATTGGAAAACCCGTGTAGAAATATTGCAGAATGAGATCAATGTTATTTTTGACTTAGAAGCAGTCTGAAGGGTATGCAAATGTTTCGAGGTCTTTAAGAATTATATCATAATTTTAATTAATCTAATTAGTAATATTTGAAAATTGTTTAGTTGAAGGTTAACTTTTGCATTATTTAAAATAACCTCCAAGAATTACGAATATATTTTAATAGTTAATTATAGAAAAAATGACCCAGTAGGCGGTTAATAGATTATTTAAATGAAAATAGGAAAAATATAGGACAGAATGGCTGTAAAGAAATAAAATAATGAAAATGTCATTTTAATGGTCATGCAATTTAACATATAGTATATAAAAGTTCAATGCAATATAATGCTCTTTGTATTATTTATACCAACTTTCCATTAACCCAAAACAATATGGATATAAAAGTATTCCCATATATTACGAATTATCGAAAATGTATCGATTTCACAATTGAACAAGCAATATTGTAATCCAAATTGATCGTCGTAAATGTCAGTCTGTTTATTTAGTTCCAAAAATTAAATTTATTCTTGACACACAAATATCTTGAGAATCATTTACAGAAAGAATTCCTCCATTAATATAGGCATTCTTTTTCTCGTATTCATGTTTTATAAAAAATTCATATAAAAATTCATAAATTCTTCTTATGAGAGCGCATTTCAAAATGACGTGTTTTTAATTTCATGAACTAGGCTGGAATTAACAAACACTACAATGGTTAGTCTGTTTACATGAGTTCGGAACTGGTAACAAATAACTTTGACACTATTATGATCATGATAATGATAAACCGTGAAATCGAAGAGTGAAACTTTCACCGAAATAATTAACAACAATTTCTATACAAAGTCAGGAATTGAAAATTTTACAATGACGTTTAATATCAGTTAGGAGTTAGTTACTTATATTGCTTTTTAAGGTAATATACAGTATAAATTTTATGTTCTTGTTGGAACAAAATCGCGGGCCATTCAATTTGATTATTAGTTAGGATATTTATTAGATCACTGCGGTAGGTAGATGACCATAAAAGCGTGGCGTAAAGCCTTCTACCTTAGTTTACGATAGTCTAATGGTGTTGCAGAATTTGCCCGGTTTTATGGGGCTTACATTGTTGTGTTTATGTCTCTTAATGGCTTGCAGTAATGAGGGGTATGATAAGTGCCTGCAAGAATTTCTTCCACTGTTTTTTTTTTTAAAATGGCTACCGACTTTGTTACAGCTATGAATATATTATTTTGTTTTCTGACATAGGATATCAATACCATTGTTTTGTATTGTTTCATATATTACAGCTAAAAGATAATTTTCATTAATTTATACTAACGTATAAAGGGTAAAAGTCTGTTTGTTTAAACACGCGAATCCCGAAAACTGTCCGTAGATTAGATTTCCGATTATAACAGGCAGTTTCTCGAGGAATGTTCTACTTATTCTAACATTACGCTTCTACTTTGTTGAAACCGCGGGGCAATATAAAATAATGTATTTAAAATATACTAAGATTATTTGTTGATTTTACTATAAAATGTTATATGTAATGATGCACTGTCATGGTCTTTGTGTGTTTCTAGGTAATCCAATAAATAAAAAATATCTTTCCTTACCATATTTTACATTGTAATAAATATAACATTAAACTAATAGCTCATTGACCACAAAAACTCATGTCTCATATCTATTTTTAAATAATCGTGAGAATTGTAATGTTTGATGTTTATGTATAGAAAATGTTGTGTTAAATGAATTTATTGTCTATGAAATAATTTTTATTTAATTTATGGCATTTCTAAGTCTATTCGAACAAATATGATATGATGGGTATTGTTTGCTTCGGTTTTCATATTTCGTTCGATCTGTGGCGGTCTATTTGACATTTCACATAATTCTAACTTTAGCGATGATGTATAATATTTTTAAATTTTCCATATTTTTAATAGTACAGACTTTAAGAATCAATTACTTCACCTCTAAATTTGGTTAAGTTATTGATTATTATAATCGTCGGAAAAACGGATTAGTTGATACTAACATAATACATGTGCATTCTATTTTACATAAAATGTCATTAAATAGTTAATGGTGGGATATTTAATGACAAAGGCCAGTTTAGTGCTACCAACTGTTTGAGTTAATGGCGCGTTATATAAATGTGTTTACGATCAATATATAAACAGCTTATCTGATAAAGCGTTGGATTTAAATGGTGGTAAATTTTAAGATTTACCAGTACGATGCTTTATTTTTTATTAATTTAAGATTAAAAATATTTTTTGTAAGCATTGATCACAATGTTTCTAGATTTCTGTCGATATTATTTATTTCAATATACAATGTGATAAGTGATAGATATAAGATTCTATCTTCAACGAATCTTGGTGAATTGATCTAATAAGTATAATAATAATAATAGCTCCCCAGACCGATTACGGCCATGGTGGCCAATCTCAACAGAGACTAGCCAGCTGCGCAGGAGATATTATAGTGCACAAGTGTACGCGCGAATAAAGGTACACTCTTTATTCCTTTTACTCTCATAACCCGATGAGACGGCAGACCGACACGACCGGAGAGAGATCAGGCGCAGGACCGACGGCTTTACGTGCTCTCCGAGGCACGGGGGTGCTCCAGCACCGCCAAGTTCCAGACTCAGGGCTGTTACTAAGATTTCTGTGTCTCAATAACATTTTTTTTGGCCCCACCCGGGATTCGAACCCGAGACCCTCCAATGCAACCACTAGTCCAACGAAGCAGTCTTCCGTTTATACTGTACTAGCTGCGCACCAGGGCTTCGCTCCCGTGGGAATATCGGGATGATATATAGCCTTCCTCGATAAATGGGCTATCTAACACTAAAAAACACAAATCGGACTAGTAGTTTCTGAGATTAGCGCGTTCAAACAAACAAACTCTTCAGCTTTATAATATTAGTATAGAACATTCATATTTATACTAGTGTCGGTACCGATGTCGCAACCGAGCTGCATCAGGGGATACCGGTCCGGGCCACGCGTATAAACGCTGATTGTCAACTAGATATTATAATTAATAGACTGGCTAGAGGATGTTCTTTGCAGTACGTAGCGGACAGTCGGAAAGAAAAGTTCTTATAATTATATTGGTCAAAGATTACTCTGCTTACATTTTTCATTTAAAAATGCGTTTTACCTATTGTAAGCATCTTTCAATATTTTTTCTTTTCATAACATTTTTAATTAAAACAAAAATCTTAAATACTGTTTGCAAGTTCAGCAAAGATTTGTACAGATTGTACCTTGTTTTGTTTGTCTTAAAATATCTTATCGTCTTTCTTATCCAAAATATTTATAATGTAAATATAAATGATTATCTAAAAGCGTCTCGAAAGAGGCAGATTTGTAAAATAAAAAATTTGATTTTGACATTGATTTTGAATGAGAAAAAGAAGGTGGTGTAAATATTTGTGATAATATGACTAAAGAAATTTTAATAAAATTTGATACAAAATAGACGTATTTAGTCAAGAACAAAAGTAGAAATAATAAAGTAAAAACACGACATGTAAAAATGAACTTAACATACAAAAGACGTAAGACTGCCATACATCTTATTTACACAACAGTAAATACTCTCCGCGACATTACATAAAATAAGTATGTGCATAAATTGTGACGCTTGGCTAAGCGGGCACCGCGACCTCACACCTCTGACCTAGGGACGAGCGTTGCGAAAACCATTTCACTTTGAAATAAAACTATGTTTATGTATGGAATAAGAAAATCTCCCTTATGTCTAAATATTGAATCTTAATTCTGCCCTTTAAAGTTAAGAAATACTAGCAACTAGCCGCGGCTTCGCTCGTTGCTTATAGACTGCTAAAAGTATCCTATCACTTAATCCATTTAATATCCCATCTGTATACGAAATTTCATCTGAATGCGTTCAGTAGTTGCGACGTGATAGTGATGCAGACATCTAATCATCTTCAATCAATTCAATCTAATAAATAAGGATTAAAAATGCATTTTTTTCTCCCATTTTTTCTCTCAAGTTCGATAGTTTAATAGTAAACAGTATTTTTTTACCTTGAGTGAAAATATAGAAAGCGTTCAAGTAAGTTCAAAATTAACATTTATTGAAATAACTTACAATGAATTTTATTTTAAAATTGTATTTTAAAGGTATACGAGACATTTTTGGTAGTGTATTATATAAACATCCGTAACATCAGTGTCGGCAATGGAATGGGAAAGATTTGCAAAAAAAAGTATATTATAATTAAATCGTTTCGGTTTGCATATTCCGTAGCGCCGTAGCAAAGATATGCAAGCCGTAAAGAGTAAACAATTACATTGATTGACAGCTGTTAAAATGCCCTCTAACCATGTCACCTTCAACTTATCTAATCTAATCTTCGTATTAGGGATTCGAGTCGCGATCAGTGTATTGTTTCGAATTCCGACACTATGACGTTACTGCAGCGGTAATTTAGTATTCAACGCATGAGCGTACATTTTGGCAGCGTGTATCGATCGGTTCTCAATCATGTATAATATTGTTAACGGTTATGTGGTTCATATTTATTTACGATCTAAATGCAATCGATGTTGGTTTTCTTCCAAGTTTAGTAGTACTTTTAGATTAAAAATGTATTTTTTCTATTTACCAACTTAACAACTTACTTTTACCCGTGTGGCGACAGGTTACGGGACGGTTAGAATACCTGTGTCGCCACCTCATTTCTGAGCGTGGGTATAAGAGGTGACAGAGGGTAATTCTAATGGATGACATCTTCAGCCATAAAAGTGGGAGCCGAGCATTGCACGATTGGGTCAAGCACGCACCGGTGTGATTACCACCCCCCAGCAGAAGATTGTCGGGAGGCTGTATTGTACTGTGCTTTGTGCTCCAGTATTCCCATTCCATTCGCCTCCTTATTTACCCTCTCCGGTGATTTCCCGACACTTTAATGTTGTAGATGTTCATAGGCGACGGTCAGTCACTTAACATCAGGTGAACATGCTCCGCCTGCTTTGACATAAAACATCTCATTATCTTTTCTTCTTACAAAAGCAACTCTAACTGTTACAGATATTCATGGGTGACGATAAACACATATATTTTTGTGCCTATATTATTTCAATACCGCTGATCTTGTGACATAATTATTCTTTTGTATTTTCCCTTTGTTTGGATACATAACGACGTCAAACCATACTTATAGTTTCGCAATTTGAATAATCAATTCAGAATTACATTAAAACAAAGTCAATAGATTGCAAATGAATATGCAATACCAATGAAAAATCACATACGGAATGGACAGGCTTCAGAACTATATTTCATTTCAGAGTTTCCGTGAGATGACATGCTCGCCTTGGAATTACAATAAAGTGCTGGCATTAATCTAGCCAATGGTGTATCTGTCATTGTTGACATGTGTGTGTGATAATGTGTGGAGTGTGAGTGATTGGGTGTGTCTTACGGCTATTTCAATTTAGTTAATTTATGTTCGAATTTGAATTTGAATTTTGGAAATATGGAGGGGATTGAACGTAATGATCATAGGAGGACCAGGCGTAATACTTTTATATGTTATAGTCTCTGTCGTTAAGGGAGACGCTAGAAGAGAGATCTTATCGTAGAAGAATTTTTGAAATCCATCCAGTTGTTTTTGGGTGAAAATATTAGAAACGTTCATACAAAACGCAAATAATCATTATTTATTTCTAACCGGAATTCAAATCAAAGTGCGTGCATTCAAAACAATGATGCGTTGCTCAGAAACGAAATTGTCACTGGGCATTTAGCTCTATGGAATACATAAACTATTCCATAGAGTATAAAAGTGATAGTGATTATTTGAACCGGGCATAAATATACCTAATACATTTAAGTGCACAAACATCACTGGTGTATGTACTCACAAAAACATCTATTATTTACTTGCTTTTTTTTTGCATTAAGAGTGATATGACACGTTTTACGACCTGTGGGGGTTAACGAGGACGTCTTTAATCTTAAATAAGGTTAAAATAATCTTTATGTTTACCGGATTATGCTTTTTATCATAATTAATATCTAAAATTAATAAATATGTCTATTTTTATCGAAACAATCTCTTGCATCTATGTAAGCATCTTAATATTATAATTCCTCCGGGATTAAAGGTAGCCAATATGTTATTCTGAACCCTTACCTATATGTATACCAAGTTTCATCATAATCGATTCAGTAGTTTTTGCGTGAAAGACTAACATACATACGTCACAAACTTTCGCATTTATAATGAATGATGAGAATTTATTTATTTTTTATATTTTATTTCGAATTTCATAATAAATAAATGTAAATGCAAGCCGAAATAGCTGCGGGCAATTCAATAAAGTTTTTAAAATAAATGATACTTTAAAATTTTTAAACAACACAATCACATTGACGAATTATTATGAAGCTCCGACTAGACTATTCCATCATCCAGTTAATATACCAGCGTGTGAACTATCTTCGAACTCTAACCTTGGCTTAAAAACTTTCGGTACAGATATACATCCACTAATCAATAGAAAAACAACCCTATTGCAATTACTTATGGTTTCTTTTTAATTGGCAGCATCTTTAAATTTTAAGTTATCGAAATTCAACTCTAAGAGATACAAAATACGGTTCATTTTCCATTGTATATTATAAAGTGGTGTTATAAGAATGCGCACGCGTCAAGTCACATTTGTATCCAGAAGCAGCGACCTGTACAGGCAGTGTTTTGATTACGGCTGACATTACGATACAATCGATTATTCGATTAATCGGAATCGATGCATCGATACATCGATTTTTGTGGTCTATTTCAATAGTATTTTTAATTATAGGTTATTGAGCCCAATCTTCATCATTAGAATAAATTACTATACATTTCGTGCAAACAACTAATTATGTGTAATATGTAAAAAATAAGAAAAATACACACATCTTATATGAATAAATGATATAAATAGGAAATTTTGAGAGCATGTATGTATGGGTTTAAACCTATCACGCAAAAACTACTGAACCGGTGATGATGAAACTTGGTATACATATAAGTAAAGGTTCACCATAACATATAGG
Source organism: Phoebis sennae (assembly GCA_001586405.1). Classification (NCBI taxonomy): domain Eukaryota; kingdom Metazoa; phylum Arthropoda; class Insecta; order Lepidoptera; family Pieridae; genus Phoebis; species Phoebis sennae. The sequence goes on from LQNK01001193.1 coordinate 29,519, forward strand.
CTTTTAATCCCGTAGTTGCCACAGGTTCAGAAGTTACGAGGAAACCGCGGGCGCGGCTAGTAAATGAATAAATGAATAATAACATATTAAATTTATGATCAAATTCAATAGTCAAGACCTTTCAAAAGACAAACAAACACATAACTCGCGCAGGTGACACTCGAGTTACAATATACAAGTGACATTGTCATTTCGTGACCTGACTTAAAGCGATGTGCTCCAATAAGCCGATGTGCCAACTAAGGCTTTCAAAACAATAGTAATTAGGAGTTATAAAGGGACAGTTAATTACCATGAGATTGGTAAAACTATTTTATGATTATCTACTTTTAAACTGTTAATTTGTTAGTATTGCGTAATATAATACTATAGTAAACTTGCCACGTCCTCTGATCCCAGGGGAATTCCGGGATTAGAAGTAGCCAGTATGATATTCTGTATCCTTAACTATATGAATACCAAGTTTTATTACAATCGGTTCAGTAATTTTTGTGTGAAAGCGTAACAAACACGCATATCGACACATCCTTACAAACTTTCGCATTTATGATATTAGTAGGATTCATGTGGATAATCTTCGAAATTTAAAAGTTACAAACGTCAAAATTGCTAGTACATTAATTCAAATGTTAATAAAAAAACAGTCTTATTCTTATCATACCTATAAATAGAATTAGTATAGTTGAATTCTCTACCTCATTCACAAACTTCCAGACCAATAGCAGTTTAGTTTTAATTATACAGCAATATCCATAAAGATAATCCACTTTAATCAGAATACGCAACTTCCTCAACCGATTCCAGTAGTTAACCCAAGAGTCAGCCATTACCCAAGGACAGAAAGATATTCACAGAATTATATTCCGATTGAGAGCACTTCGAAATTGCGGTAACGCACGCGACCGTCGGTGTCGTAACCGCAATAAATCACTACTAATTTGTTTTTAAAGCGCGTTTATGTATTGTCTGTGCTTTGTCGTAATGAAAAGCGCGGGAGGCAAAGACGCCGTCGTTTTTTTTCTTTTTGTCTGTGGCCAGGGCAATTTGTCACTCGAGACAAGTGGACTGGATTAATTGTTCGTTAATTGGCTTGCGTTTTATTGCTTTGCTTGATTGTATTGTTGTGCGGTTGCATTTTAGTTTGTATTGAAATAAATGCATGAAGTAATAAATTAATAATTAGGCTGTAGATATCAATAGGATGGTTTATAATACGTAAGTAATAAATATTTAGGGACATTTAACACTACGCCATCTATACGCCGGTCGTCAAATTACATAAAATATCTAAAATTCCTAAGGTTTGGATACTGATGGATAATTAAAAAAGGTGTAACTCTCAAAGCAATAATTACATATACAATTCTAGTCAGTACTGCTATGTAGAAAAATTAACATTTTATTGAGTGACAACTATAAACATAGCTTTAAAAATGCATTCTCAAAAAGATCGAAGTCAATTCTCCCTACATCTTACACTTATGAATGAACGTTAATTCAGCTTCAATTTCGGCTTACGTTTGTCACAAACCCATGAAAAAGTATCGAAATGTACCGGTCCATTTGCGACGGCCGTCAGTTGAAACAATATCCACTTCGCAATGTTTACGCGCCAATCGATTCGTTGCGATCTGACGCCATGCTTGTTTGCTTTGATGTCCGTCGATATGAATGCTTTGAAATGGTTTTTGTGAGTAGTCATCATGCTTAGATTTATTGGTGACTATGAATGTGCGTAACACTAGTTGTTACGTTTCATGCCTAAAGGAAAGGGTAAAGAAAGAAAGCCTAACAATAAGGTTAACTAATGTAGGGAATATTATACCGATTCTCAGGGAATTTCTGTGAACATTTAAATGTCGTGTAAAAATGTTTTAGCTTATGACTTCATAACCATAAACGTTTAACGATATATGAATAATAGATATTATGAGCGCTGCATAAAAAACGATATCGTTTGAAACGATTTGATTTATTCGCTTGCCATATTACAGGACTTGATGAACTGACATTTATGGTCAATCGCAGCGCACTAAAAAAATAAATTAATCGATTTTTTGCGAACCTGTACTTCTCAAATTATGCAGGTGACGATATATCCGGGTATAGATTAAATGATAAATAAATGTTATCGAAACCTTAACATTTCGAATAAAACGTCTCGGATTATCGATTTTTTGTATTCATTTTAAGTATTGAGTATTGATGGCAATTAATCGAGTAATATTTGGATTGTCATGAGAAGGTTGTGGCAAGGTTGGGTCAAGCCGGTGAGACGATTAGAAGATTTGTCACGCCTTTAAATGACGTGATAAATGGATAATATATATCATGAAATTAATGCATGCTAAATAAATGTTTTAATGGACTTAACACGCGATTTAAGCTTTATTAATTGGCGAGATATTGACGCGTAGTTAGCGGTCATGGGTACGTAGACTTGATGTTTTTTACTTAGAAAGTTGATGAAATTTTATATACAGAGTGGGGACGACGTTATCGCATGAACATACTTTCATGAAATAGAATTAGTTATTAATAGTCTTTTATATTTTGTATGAAAAATATATATTTTTTATTTATTTGTCTCAAATAACTCTATTCTATTTATATTTGATGTACTGGATGTTAGGTTTTCTTACAAGATACCGTCGGCCTATGCAGTATAGTTATTTGCGATTCTTGCTAAGCTGATACAATGTTACAGGGCTATGCAAGCATTACAGTTACGACTCTGGACTATAGAAATAGTATTAAGCATCTAAGCTTATAAAAATTTTTATTTCTTAAAATTATTACCACTGTTTAATTATAAGCGTCATGTTTTAACCTCAAAGTATTTGATATATTTAGCAAGAATTTAGCAATGTTTTTCAATGTATCTTCTTATTATTAATTATCGCTTCACTTGAAAAATATAATTTCATATTTTTTTTTATAAATTTTATAAATTTTAATCCCTAAAATTAATACCACTGTTTAATTATAAGCGTTCTGTTTTAATATCAAAGATATATTTAGCAAGAATTTAGCAATATTTTTCAATGTAAGATTATTTCATATTTTTTTTAGTTTCAATATAATATTTTTTCTATTTTGTAATGCTCTTGATTTGATTGATGACTCTA
>LQNK01001193.1:33944-44550 GCA_001586405.1 Phoebis sennae
ATATTATTTCATAATTTTTTAGTTTCAATATAGTATTTTTTCTATTTTGTAATGCTCTCGATTTGATTGATGACTCTAAATGTAGCGTATGGTAACAACGGTCATGGTGCTTGACTCTTGGGCAAGCCATGGATTCAGATGCCGGAAAATTATTGAACTATCGAAACAGATTACAAGTTACTTAATTTGTTTATGTAATTAATTTGATTGTCTTGATAGATTGTATTGTGACTTGATGGAAATGCATTTTAAGAATTAAAGACTTTTTTACTAGTGTAAACTATTTATGAGTAAACCTGATTTAATTACATCGGAGATAATTTGTTACTTTGTTTTAATTTTTTTTACTATTATTTAATCTACTTTTTATGACAAACTAGCTGATCCATGCGGCTTCGTTCCCGTAGCACAATGTTATATATATAATTATATAGCCTATGTTACTTGTGGCGAACTAATAAGAAAGAGAACTAAAGTAATTGATACGTTACACCACAGTTTGAGACTAAAATGGCAATGGGCTGGCCATTTAGCACGCTACAGTGACAAGAGATGGACAACCAGTGTCACAAAATGGAAGGGACCATTCGGAGAAAGACGCAGGGGCCGACCTAACAAGAGATGGTGCGATGACATCGTGGCTGTAGCAGGGCAAAACTGGTTTGAATTGACTAAGGAGCGAAAATCATGTATTAGACTGGAGGAGGCCTTTACCCAAATAGGGGTTCCTGTCACATAGAAAGTATTTTTTTTATAAAATGTATGTAAATAGATTTTAAGTTATTGTAGATGGGAAATAAAGAAGGTTTTATTATTATTATTACTTGTGGATAATGTGACTTTCGAATGGTTTAAGAATTTTTAAAATTGGTCTAGTAGTTTTTGAGCCTTTGCATTACAACCAAACGATTAACAACTGGATAACAATTAGATACGCCACCAAAAAAAGTTTTCCTCTATATAATATTAGTGAAGATATTCCGGTAATATTTCACAAATATATGCTTATATTAAAAACGAAAGTTTCATTGATCGCTTGACCCTGTCAGCATGAACAATATTTCTCAACAGGATGTCACGGGTCGGACCGTCCTGCGACTGTCGCAAACGCATTGTTCTGTTCCACTTGATACAAATTGTTTTGCGTAAGGTAATGATGGAGATTTCTTTGTAACTTTTGTATATAATGTGTGTGACTTTTCTATAGGGGTTCTCAAAGTTTTTCAATTCGCGACGCACTTACGAAGTTATATGTTTTTGCCTTAGTGTATGCGAGGGGTGAGTTCTAGTTTCAAATAGGATTAAGGGGACGGATAATCGGGTCGAATTAATGGGGGGAGGGGAAGCAATGAAGTCATCGCGACGCCCCTCTATACTCCCTGCGACGCAAAGTTTGGGAACCTATTTTTTTTATTGATAGGTCTACAGAACTAAATTTACAGTTACAAACATTCATAAAAGAACAAAAGATTGGCAAACAATGGTGCAGTGTAAGTTCTTCTACGGAGTAGACACAGCATACAAAACGTATGCTATAGAGATAACATTTGAAAACGTTAGTCTAACCCTATTTATTCTATGCCATATAAGTTTTTAATATTAATTTTTAACTCGAATGCATTATTGAAATTGATATAACAAACTCTGATTTAAAGACGGTTTGACATGATCTTATCGCAGTTAAAAAATGCGTTCTGCATAATAATTCGTTAAATTAAATTTTCAGTAGCAAAAGGCTCTGACACTATTTTATACACCTTTATATGGTATTTTTACACACGCATGCAATGTTATTGACAGTAAACACCCATACGTTATAACATTATTGTACTTCCTTATAAGCAACTTATAACATAGTAAAGGTGTATCTAGAAAATATATTAAATAAGGCACAGCAAATGTCTTATTCTATGGGTTTTGTATATTTATTGAGGTTCAAATTTATAACTTGTTGGTATATTATATAGTAGGAGTAAATAGTGAGACATGGTTTAGTTGTGTAGTATGACGTGTTAAGTGGTAAAATAAAGCGAATATAATGACTGTAAGAGAGTTCTATACTTTTTTAATTAAGATTAAAAAATTAATTTTAATTATAATATGCGATAAAAATTGAGGTCTCCGTCCTACTAATATTAAAAATGCGATGTGAGGAATGAGGATGTATGTTTATTACTCTTTCACACAAAATCTTTTCAAACAATTATGATGAAACTTGGTATTCATAATTAATTAATAACATATAGGCTACTTCTAATCCAGGGATTATAATAATAATTCCCACGGGATCAGATGATAGATACGAGTATACGGTGAAACCGCGGGATGTGGCTTGTTTAATATAATTTTAAGTTTATTCAAATGATCGATTTAAGTCATTGCAAATTTTACGTTTTGTTACAGAATATGAATACAAAAAAAAGATGTTATATTTCTGTAATCAGTGATGTAACGAATTAACATTACGACGAGAAATCTATTGAATACGGTCAACAAAAAAATATAACGGATACATTGCGTGTTATATTTATCGACGTATATCTCCCGGACACAACTCGACACACGATTATTCTTACTAATAAACGAATTTTCCTAATAATACGGTTCAGATTTGCCTATCAGTTATACGATGACAGGATGAATCGATTCTAAATCGGAATCGGAACGATTAATGCAATTAATGGATCGGATATCGATTCATTGCAAATCTCATAAAAAATGCGTTTTGATATATTTACATTATATTTATCTACGTATTTTAATCATTATTAGGTTTGTGTTAATTACAATCGGTTCAAATAGTCTACGAGTATGCCCTTGATACAATTGTCGGGGTTTCTATTCCGATTTTCTAATTAATTTCCATTTAATGATATCACTGATTGAATTTGCGAATAATTGACTTTTAATACAATTATCTTGTTATTATAATTAGGTTTTAATTGGATAAATGGTTGTAATTTATTAAGGATTTTAAATATTTTTTATTATAGGTCTAAAGTCTACTATTTATAGTTTATAATTTTTGATTGATTGAGCATTGTTTATTATTGTTGTGTTTACTCATTATTTTATTAATTTGATGATTTATTTATATTCCTCTTAAAAAAGAAAGCATTCAAGTTTGTTTTAGTCAAATTATTTTTATAAAGAGCATAAGATTAAAACTATTCATATTTTCATATTAAAGTATACGTTATAACATTATTGATGTTTTCCTTACCTTACATCCTTCACAAGTAAAAGCCCCGAAGTGGAAGCCGGCGGCGGGCTCCCCGCACACTTTACACTTTTGGTTCATCTGGAATAAGAAACATTAAAGTTAATTATTTGGTTGGACCAATTATAAACATGTAAACATATATAAAAATATATTATAACTTAGGAATCGGAGCTCCTGCTCTCTTTATGCTTTATACAGGAGCATAAAGCAGATAGTCTACGATAGGCCGAAAAAACCACCAAGAAATTGGCGACCGGGCTCAGAGGCATGCCTTAGAGGCCTATGTCCAGCAGTGGAATGACAAAGGCTGATTAGGTAGGGGGAGAGAGTACGTAAGGAAGGTTTCTTCTATGGCAGAGAACGTAAAAGAATATACGTGTCATGCCGAAGTGATCGACATTGAACATTAGAAGTTTTGCAAACCTCAATGGAGAAGGAAATATGGAAGGAATTTTTGACTCTGTTATTTTATAGAGGGGATAAATGAGTCGTTGTTTCAGCCGTAGAAAACTATTGTTTTAAGATTCCTTGAAACATAGAATAGATGGAAAAGAGGAGCAGAGGGCAATTAAAGTATTAAAATTAAAAAATGCGGGGTTAATATTGAGATACTAAGTGAGTTCTTTTTTGTGTATTGCTTATTAAACGGAATACCTGAAAAATTGCTTCCTTCAGCGCACGTCCACATCGAAATATTCCAATTAAATTACAAAGTACGATAAGAGAATGGCACACAAACCCAATTCGATGTTAATATACCGTGTCCGATCTTGAGATTTCCAATCAAATGTGTTGTTAATTTCGAGGATGACGGCGCATGTTATTAGATGCTCGTAATAATAATAAAACGTAGGATTTAATGCACTTTTGCGGAATTTCCTACTAACAAATGGATCAGTTTCTGGAGGGAAATGTATGCTTAGATGCTGGGAGATGCCAGCATTTCGTATATTTTTTTTAAGTCTTGTTAAATATCTTTTATTTCGTACAAAATGTTTCAATGGGTTATCACTTTTTGCCTCATTTGGTAAGAGTGTTTGCACTCTATTTTGTTTTGCACGATATTTTTATGAATTATTAATATTTAAAGATAAAATTCGTGCATTTATGAAAATATAGAGGAAGAAAATATTCACGTTAATGTTAATCATGAAAGAAAAGACAGAAAGAAAAAATCATGTATATGACATAAAGACATGACGACAGTTAATTTCAATAGTTGCAGAGTTAACGCAACTTAACTCTATTTTAACGGTTTTGCATTATAGTTGTGTTGATAATTTTAATCGATTTTACTAACAAGTACAGAAGAATTGTTGATGGATTAATTTCTAATGAAAGTTTTATATTTTCAACAACAGACAAAAATAATATCGCTTATAACATGCCGTATCATTATGTAAGAGACACTACCGTAAAATAATAACTCCAAATGGGCCCACCAAAGGCTGTTACAAGACACCTTATGGCTTAAAGTACTCATACACAGAAAACAACCAATAACGTAATCGATATCAAAAAGAACACAACGAATTACGGTTGGGACCATGTTGAGTTTCATGCTGCGTTTACACTTGATACTTTGTCTGAGTTTGATTGCGTGTGGAATTTCGATTGTATGCAACCAGTTTCAATGGAGCCAAAGAGTGCAGTATCGATAAAAGTTCAGGGAAAGAAGTACTTCACTTTAATTTCAGCCAAATCTGGAACAGTTTACAAACGAGGAGCAACTCGACGTCAAGTGCCTATTTCGCGTTAGAGAGGATGGTCGCTTTTCGAACCACCTCAGCTCCTCCATGAAGCCCACCAGTCTTCTAGGATTGATGAAGGCCTCAGGGAGTGATCCGGGCTCACCAAGGTGTTTTGCTCTGTAGTTCGCCACCCTGGGACATTTGCAGAGCCATTTCGAATATGTATTTGAAATGGCTCTGCTAATAGGACTATCTGTAACGAGTCTGAGGCATATAACACGTGGCTGTGATTAGCCTGGCTTAGCTTCAAATCTCCGCATGTAGTGCAAGTCCAAGGCACACAACACGTGGCTGTGGTACAAGTGTACGCTGGGCTTTAATCTCGGGATGCGCCGGGTCCCCGCTGCGTGATGGAGGGCGCGCGCGACGACGGCTGTGATGCCAGATTACCTCGGTGATGTACTGCGCACTGTAAGATAGCGTTTTGTGGATTCGAACTTTATTAATTCTATATTTGAACATTATTTCTTCGCTTCCGTGGACGGTTACCCAGGCCTCCGGACCCGCGTCATACGTCGCAGCCTTAACGCGTGAAATTAGTTCTAATTTTAGTGTTTAGTTTTTATGGACCGAAGTTTTAAGTTATGTAAGGTCTATTAACTGTAACTACATGATGTCTGATATAAATAAATAAATAAATAAAAAATTAAAGAAAAGCTGATCCGCGCTTCGCTCCCGTAGCATAATATTAAATACCTATAAAATGTAGCCTATGTTACTCGTGGATAATGTAGTTATCGTATAGTGAAAGAATTTTTAAAATCCAGTCCAGTAGTTTTCATTACAACCAAAAAAATAAACGAAGTTTTCCTTTTTATAATATTAGTGTAGATAAATTTTGGTTTGTTTTGTTTAAGCGAACTGTTGTTTGGGTGTATTTAGTGACTGGATCTTAAGTAAATCTGATCTCATAGGTTATCTAATGTTGCTAACAAAACATATAAAGTTTACATGTGTTTAAAATAAAAATAAATATATAAAAGTAAGTTCAGCTAGCTTCTTTAATTAATAGGATATCCTTATATTGTAACATGTCTCTTTATATACGATGCAACTGATTCTATTTATTTAAATATAATCCATTTCTTTAACGAACCTGTTTAAAAAACATTAAATCAGTGCATTAATTAGATATTATAAGATTTACAATATCAGATTCAATTAGACGCACAATCCAAAAGAAAAAGTGGCATTCTTGTTACTACCATACGATTTTGTAAATACTACTCGTTTATGCGTTTACAGATAAGTTCTAGATTACATCGATAAAAAGCATTAGCCGTTCGCGCCGTAAGCGTCATAAAGTAAAAACGTACATCTGTTGTGGTATCCATCTTCAGTTGAAGCCGCGTACGATTTACATAACGATCTTTGCGATATTGAATACGTATTTTGAAAATAGGCTGGGGGTTGAGCATAGTCAAGTATTTGTGGTAGTCATTTTACATCCAATTGCCTATGATGTTAAAATATATAGTTAGGTATGATTTTTGGACAAAAATCGACACGAAACTACTTAATAAAGTTTACTTACAAATTAGCAATATTTTCGATTGTCAATAAGAACCGACATCTTTTGGAAGTTCGTTAAAAATACAAGTAGTCTATGCCCTCAGAAACAAAATTTCTCAAGCGCTGTATTTGCTTTCAGATAGATGTACTGTATAGTTTCATTTAATAGTAAGCTAGGATCAATCACTTGCAACGCTTCGTAGATACAAATTTCATAGAGTCCATTAATCCAGCGCTTTGTGAGGGTCATGTCTTCTACGATGATAAACCCTTACATTGTTTCCTTAAGATGCGTTCTTTGCGTTTATATATTTATAACTATAGTATGAAATACGGGAAAACATAAATTTTACGGGTGTTCATTTGTAAGTTATATTAAATAGTTTGGATATTCTGTGGTAAATCAGTAATCTTTTCTATACTAATGTTAAAAAAGGAAACATATGTAAGTTTGTAATGTTTTCACACAAAAACTACGGGACTGGTTTCAAAAATTCTTTCACCATTAGAAAGCTAAATTCTCTCGGAGTCGCAAAGACAAAATATAATATAAGTTATATAACATTATGCTACGGTAGCGAAGCCGCGCGTGACAGCTAGTTTATAATAATACTACGGTAAAATACGTTGTGGTAATGCGAACTTTTTGCATAAATTAAAGGTATTTAAAGAATATGATATCAGTATGATGATGTCATTCATAAAGTGGAAGTTGAGATTCAATGCGTAGATATAATATATGCGTATGGGCATTTTGCTATGTTATTAATTTACCCGATCGCGGTAAAACCTAAAGGAAAACTGATCATACTAACTGAATATAATTAAACATTTATTGCAACACATAATTTGTTAGTAAAAATAAATTAAAAAGTCGACATACGCAATGTAACCTTTATCATCTTATTTGTAACCCATAAAAGCGCTGTAAGTTACAACAGCCATTTAAATAAACGATATCATAATCCATTCATAACCATTAAAATTATAATCCCTTTTTAATTATTTATAAATGGCTACTGTTATCGTAACTTAAACGTATGTAAAAAGTGTAATAACAATATATTGGGATAACCTTTCAGCGCAAGACGAATAAAGTAGCTTTTATTAAAATTAATCCTGCAGTGAAGTGTCGGCCGTGTAATTATATTCGTTGTAACCATTATCGTAATTTTTAGACGATAATAATACAGATATCGCGGTAGGATACATATAATTTACTGGATTTACGACGGAGATATGTCTTCGCAAAGTTATGTTGTTGAAACGGGAGATTCACACTTTGGACATTTGGCATAATAAGTAATACGTTAAATATTAAATATTAACCTTAATAGAAGTCAAATCCTAATAAGTGAACTCTATACTAATATTTTACAGAAGGCAAGTAGAGCATGCAGTTCATCTGATTTTAAGTGACTGACCGCAGCCCATACACATCTACATCAAAGTGTCGCAGATGCCTTGCTGGATTGAAGGAAGAAGGATTAATGATGGGAAGTTAGGAGATGAGTAGAACGGAATGGGATGGGAATACAGGCTTCATGCCGATCTTCTGCTGGGGCTGGTAATGACACCGGTGCGAGCTTGGCCCAATCGTGCAATGTTCAGCTCCAACTTTTTAAAATTATAAATAAGTTTATAATATTAGTAGGATTATACGCGGGTAAAACCGTCCAGTGCAGTGTTTTTATAAATTTGAACGTTTAAATCTGCATTTTTTCACAGATAAAAAATAATTTATTCAAAATGTGAGTTCGTTTAAATCAATTCCAATTCACACCTTCCTAATTAATCCGGATTCGGAATAAAATAAACAAAACGCGAAATAAGTAATTAATATGATAATTACATGTCTAGATCGTATTCGAGATAAATTATTACCAACCCAGTGACAATCCGCGCCTTTTTATACGTCACAAGTTTTCAGCGAACATGCTCCAATGAGCGATTAGATAGAACGTGCAAATTTGAACTTTATCATATAGTGTTAGAGTTTAATTTTGCATGGTTTAAAAGTCGTTCGCCCGCCAAAATTTGCGAGCAAAACTGACAAATTAATTAAATGGCGGAGTAAGGGAATCGATGTGTTGTTTCGAGTTATATGCTCGAATACACTACGAGTAGAATCGGATGCGTCCAGGCGAGCGATTTTGCCCTTTTTTTGCTGTTTCCCGCAGGTCACCGACCTGGGTTGTCATTTTTGGCAAATAAAAGATATGGCGATTGTCTTCACTATAATTGAGATATGAGAATTAAATGTTTACTCACGTGTGAAATAAGCTTTTTGTGTGTGACGAGGATAATTTTTGACTTAGAATTATTATTTAGGTGCCAGATTTTAATTGAAATTTTGACAATGGATCAAAAATTTTCAACGTTTTTATATCATATCTAATTTTGGAAATGTAAAAACTAAAATTAATTCGCCTTAAAAATTAATATATAAGTATACCTATATTTTTTACACTTTGCAGTCATAAATCCTTGGCTATTCTCGATGCAGTTGGATTTTATAAAAACCTTATAGCAAATAAATCCTTCAGTCGTGCGCAATGTAAAGATAATATTTGTAAGACCATTCGATATCAAACGCATAATTCTCTAGTTATTAGTGCTAGCCCTCAGCCGAATTTTATCCAAGTCTCATTCTTCCGTGATTGACTAATAAAATACAAAGTAACCTTAAATTTTATGTATTAGTAGTAATAGAATTAGTCAGAACATTCGATCAACAAATGCTTCTAGTCTCCGGTACTTCCCACGAGCGGCGCCGCAAATGACAGAGCACGCGTTCACACGCTCGCTCCTTCGGTCCCGTTCGACGCCATTATCAATTGTCACTCGTTTTAGGATCGATTGTGTACACGCCCTTATTCCCTATAATATTCACTGTCATTTTAAAGCTATTTTTGAAATGACATTGCTTCTTTAAAAAAGCTTATGCATTTTACAAGAGAATTCACGATTTTAAAAGGTGCTTCATTGACAAAATTTGAATTACGTTGAATATTTTTCCTAATTAGCATTCGTTCCATTTTCACTATATTCTTATTAGAAAGTCCCACAAAATTTTCTAAAGAGAATATTTCATATTCGAACCTGTAGGTAAAACATAATAGTTTAATTAAATAAAATACTTTTAAAAGGATTTTAAAGGACTTTAAACGCGGTCTAAAATCATTTAAAAAGTGTTTTATTTAATATGGAAAGTACTCGCGTTAAAACAAACACAAGATTATACCATAATAGTTTAGTGACACTAAAAATCATTCTTTGCCCTACCAAAAAAAACCTTCATTATAATATATGCCATCCGCGCCAAGGGCCCGAATGTCAAAACTTGAACGTTCGAATTTTTCGCAACGAATCGTACGCGAAGATCTAAATTCTACACATGGTTTATTTACAAAATGAGCCACGTGCGCTGGGTACTGACGCGAACCGGGTCTGAATACCAACTTTCATGTCTAATGTTTAATCTAGATCTTTTATAAAGTTTCAATAAAATGTTATTATACATTTTTAGTTCGAACACTTTTACAACGAGCGTGGTCACGGGAGACTGAGATGGCAGTTGTATTGAACGTTTCAAAAATTGTCTGTCTACCACCTCTTGTTTCCATGAAGATGGTATTTGAAAAATTGGCACGGATGTTTGCAAATATGACTTACAGTGTCTTCGTTTTGGTATGCTTCATTGGGGTTTTAAATTTTTTAATAGAGGGTCCCAGGTGTCTTAAACCATCTTTTCTATTGAATGTTTGATGTTCTTTAATTTCAGTAGCCTCGCGATCATCTGGCTCCCTTTTCACAAATCCTGAAAATCGGAACGAATTCATACAAATTTGACAGCATCGTCCAATTTTCGGAACTTTCCGATCGGAAACGCATTTGTGAATAGGTGGCCTGCCAGCCCTAGTCACAAAAGAAACAGAAGCTAGAACAAGCCCTACGTCCTAGTGCTTCTATATTTAGTTTCAACTTAATGACCTAACGCTTATTAAACGCCGATATTTACGGTGACATTAAAAGTAAATTTATTTTATCACCTTTCGATTAGATAGATAGATAGATAAGAAATTTATTCAGGATAAAGGTACACAACACACAATACATA
>LQNK01001193.1:44666-88647 GCA_001586405.1 Phoebis sennae
TGTATCGTAAGTGAGCGCGTCCAATGTGTAATGGCGGGAACTCGAATGCCACAGATAACAAATATTTTTTACTTTTTAATTTATTGACAGCTTGACAATGGTCTGGGATTTAGAATTTGGAACACGGTGTTTGTTTTATTATAAATTTAGAATAGTTTTTTTAAATTTAAAAATATGGCAGATTTTAATGAACACGGTTTGATATAAGTATACTTATCTTACTCAGATATATTAAATTCAATAACAATAATGACTGTAACATATCGTTTTTTGTAGTTTATAAAACGAAGCGAAGACATTTTAAAAATAATCAAATTACATTTATAGCACCCTTAGAATGCGTTGTTAAAAAATTTACGTGTAATAAAAATGCAGTGCCATAATACCCGATATAAATCGAATCAGTAATACCTCCTTTGCGGTATCCTCCCTGATTTCATTTTGATAGATGTTAATTTGTTATACTCTGCTACACCATACTTATTGCCCGATTAGGTGCAACGTTTTTGCAGCTATATTATTAGCGGTCACAGTTTGAGAAGCTATCATAGAATGTACATTAACGTGAGTGGAAAGGATTTATTATGATACCATCAATTATTTTCATGTTAAAATCTACTTTGACTGCATTATAAAATCAAATATTATTGAAATATAGCACAAAATCAATAACACAGACGTGTCATAATTAAACGTCAAAATACAAATGACATTTGGACGTCACATTTCGATCGTGGAATCATATTTCAAATGTAGAATTGAAGCGTGCAAAATTCAATAATTCAAGTGAATTTTCGCAATTGCGTTGTATCAATTCATAGGTTATGAATAGTGTAATGGACCGTAGACCATAGGTTACATTTGTGGAGGTTACATCGAAATTATACTCGTTATTATCGCGGACCCGGCTGACCTGATGAATTTGTTCTGCAATACGATATATTGTTGCTAAAGTATTATATTGATATGGATACGTACGTGTTTTAGGTTTATCTTGCTAGATTAAAGATGACGGTATAAATCGCAGATGTACTTAGCAAAATTGCATTATGAATATATGCTTATCAACTGCCATTATATTTAGCTTTATAAAAAGAGAGTTATTTCATAGACGAAGCGAACTCTTAGTTAAATAAGAATAATCTATACAATTAAGCAGAAAACGATTATTCATCGAAATGTTTGACGTTTTGAAAGGGCTCACCTTTGATCTCAAAAAAGGATACAGTTATAGATTATTCGAATAACGAATGATAAATTGCATAATCGATACCATTCCGGCCCCCGGGACGCACGTGACACGTCACTATGACGGGCAAATTTTTGACAGCCGTGACAAATTGATATGACAAAATATTTCAACAGTTGCGTAAAATGATTTGGGCGAACCCTCATCAATTATTGAATCTCACGTAAATCTATACAAATTGTTGGACTAATCGATTCATCGTGGACCTAATGGATATCACAATAGAGTCCTGTTTCATTTGTGGCAATTGTCAAGAAGGCATTAGCATATGAAATGCGTAACGCATTGCAGGTCACGAATGACGTAGCGTTCTGAAATTACAAATTTGAATGAATGAATTCAAATAAAGAAATGAATGGATCGAACGTGAGCGATTTGTCGAATGACTCGGCGAATGAATAAACATGAATCAAATGTGTTCGTATACATAGCATCTGCTCTCAAATTAAAATAAATATATAAAATTGCTAGACTAAAGAAAACGCCGCTTTATTTTTATTACAATGAATTACAAATATAGAAACGTTTAAAGTGAGTTGTTAGCTTAGGTATGCCATTTATACTCACAATGTACTAATTCTCATAACAATCATCGAATTATGATAATTGTTCGTCTTGATAACACAATTATGTTCACAAAAGTGTTCGTGGAATTCCGACGTACCAGAGACACCACAAACATTTAAATAATAGACTAGATTAAAGCTTTCTTCGTTTTTCTGACCTCTGACATACAAATCAAATCGATGACTGGTCAATACGAAGCTATCACCGTTTTATTTATAATAGTACTATTGTTTGTGATCGCTTTTGATGCGGTATCGTCTTTAATGTATTAATGACACCTTTGTGGCATTTTAAAAAAAAAAAAGTGTGGAACTCTTTGGTCATTTCGTAATTTTAAGTGTAGCAACACCGAAAAGTAATTATGGAAAATACATCAATGGAAACGCGTTAAATATTTTTCATAATAAAGGTCTATTACAGTACATTATTTAAGAGGTTTTATTACGTTTTACATAGATGTGACATGATACCGCTGTCTCCGACCTCCTAATTGGAAATCAGTTGAAATGGACATTCTATAACTCGAAGCCATCAATTCTTTCATTTGATGAGCATTTATAGATCAGATCATACGATATTTATAGATATCAAAACTGAACCGGCCTACGTAATTTTTCGTCTTTTCGTAAATTATCATAAATTATAAGGTGATAAGATTAGACGCCTACGCACATTTTTAAGTAACGACATATTAAATTATTGCTTTCGAATCGTGTCGTGTGATGTAAATTTATATTTTTTAAATTTGATGTATGGCGGGAAAATTAAAAAACAAAATTTTATGATTAAGAAAAAGTAATGTTTTATAACTCTAACGGAACTAAGAATTAGACAGTTATAAAAGTTTTATAGTGCTATAAAGAAATTGTTAAAAATCAATGTTTTGCAAATGATACATAGACAAAGGATTTGCTTTGTTTATTATTTAACACTTTGACCTGATTCTATTGTATCTGAGCTTTGCAAAATATGTATTGTATATGAAGGGTACAATTTGCTTTCTTTAAAATAATCTAATTTTTTGTACCAATTGTTTAGTCTTGTATAATTCAATATAACGTTTTTAAATGGACAATATTTTTAGAAATTTTCCAGTTTACTTGTTATTATTCTTTCGATAAATTTGTAATCAATGCATACCTATGCGAATTTTATTTGTATAAGAATTTAAAAACCATTGAATTCACCCGTTCAAAATCCGTTACAACCCTAAAATTAATGTAAATACAATGCAATTGCAACATTAAAATAGAAAAACTTAAAAAAGCCAAACTGCATAAAATACAAAGAGCCGACGAAATTATCGAAACAGTTACGTATAAAAAACCGTTCGGCTCAATAAAATATAAACGTGCCTCATTGGCAATAAACTTGCGAATAGTCAATGAGTAAGACTAATTGCAATAGATGTTAAAAAAAGATAAAAAATAGAGCGGCACTTCAAAAGAGGTTTCAAAGGAACACCGACAAAGCTGGGCCGTAACTCTCCACTTCTTCGGCGAAAAGAAATTTTGCACAACGCACACGTTATGCAAGTTAAAATTATCATAAAAGTTTAACTAGCATTTCATAATTTAATGTATTCTATGAGGCGACGCAAATTTGTTTTTAATTTCTGTTGTATAATGGTTGACAATTGTCATACTTTGTAAATGGTTAAACTTTGTGTAGAAATTTACTTTTTTAATTGTTTGTGTTTGACAGATTAGTTTTATAGTCGTTTATGAAATAACAGATAAGTTAGAATGGAATCATAACGCAAAAATACAATGGCGCAAAACGGTCGTCAAAATTGAAAATGGAACACAAAAAACAGTAAGCAAACAGAAGTTAAATATTTAAATTATTGACTATTAAAAAATCAATGTGAAAATTTTGAAAATAGAACACAAGCTGGACGAAAATAAAATAAAATTGGGATAGTTTACAAAAAATCGAACGCGTTTTAATTGCTTGTAGGTAACCAAGAAATGGAGCACAAAATGACAGATTCGATAGGTATTTAGCGGCGCGCATGCGTGATCCACTAACGAACGATTGGTCGTTTCCGCCCCGCCTTGTATTACGTAACTATATAGATCAAATTATGCGGTTGACACGTCGAATCAACGCTCTGATAAATTATGTGGCATTTTGCTTCTGTTAAATGCGTTAGATATCTGTGGAATTTGTTGTGTGATTTGTAATTAACTAAGCTGTTCAGTTGGCAATTATCTGTACTTATATTTAATAGATTTGATTTTTGTTTGAATTGAATGGGCTCCGAAACTACTGGACCGATTTGAATGAAATTTTGTACAGATATTCTTCGAAAACCGAGGAAGGACATAGGATAGTTTTTATCCCGAAATTCCAATGAGATCGCGAGATATATGCGGGTGAAACCGCGTAGCACAGCAAGTTACTCATGACAAAATACAAATCTTTTAATTTAATCAAAAACACAATTTGAAAAAGAACACATTCATAAAGAAGGCTATCGATACGCAACCTCTAATTAGGGTATATAAGTAATATACTATGGTGAAACTACAGGGCAATGCTTGTAAAATTATAAACAATTGAAAAACTTAGGTTAAGTATATTAATAGCAATTTTAAAATAAGTATAGAAGCGAATGCAAATAATAATAATAGTTTTTAACTCCTGTTAAAGATACCGAATTTAATAATAGCGAGCCAAGAAGCTAGTATACAATAAAAATGCATTATTAAACTTAACATCTACTTATAACACGACCAATTTAGAAGTCCACATTCCGTTTCGATTTTAATACACTATTAAATACATTCGCGATGGTTAAATTGTTCACTGTAATATGTATTTGATGTTCAGCTATTAGACGGAAGGTCGCAGGACGGTACAATCGGATACAAGGTCGGTCAAAGGCCAAAAAGCCTTTGCGAAATGTGCCATAATTTGACGCTATTTGTATGACATTTTGGGTTTTGCTAACGAATATTAGCTTGCGAATACGTTGGTATTGTTTATCATCAAGTACCTATAATATGATTTTTGTTTAGATTGTAAACATTTGTTTAGATACATTCCAAAGATTCGATTCGATTTCGATTGGCGCAGTGGTTATACCAGTGGGTTTTGCGCCAGAGGGTGGATTCGATTCCCATGAGTAAAAAATTATGATTTGATGAACATTGTAATTTTCTACTGTCTGGGTGTAGATTTATCTATAGTATGTATGTATTTAAAAAAATACGTTTAAGTATGTTTATCAGTTGTCTAGTTTCCATAGTACAAGCTTTGCTTAGTTTGGGACTGGATGGCGATGTGTCAAATGTCCGTGAATATTTATTTATTTATTTATACCAATCATCTTTGACGTTCTAAGTTCATCTAAACTCTCCGGGTTAAATTTAAAACCTTCAAACATCCTTACATTATCTTCTTTCCATCTTTAGTGTTCCAGTCTCCTTGATAAACAGGACGAAAGTGTCAGCCAGACTATGTCTTTATAATTGTTATAAATATGTTGCCTTCTCTCCACCCACGGGTTGCCTGGAAGTGATCGCTTCATAGCGATAAGGCTGCCTTTTTATACATAGTGTAAGATTTTATTTTCAATATTTTTTGTGTGCATATAATAAAGAGTTTTTCATTCATTCATTCATTGATATTTCTACGGAAAGACCAATATCGTCAATAAACATTACGGATTTTCCCAACAAATAAGAACCTCAAACAACATTTGTCATTACAATTCATAGAATCAGAAACTGAGAAATTAGCTCGATCTAGATCACACAGCGCCGATAGATCATAGATCTTTTACGTCCGCGATCTATAGATCAAATATGGATGAGTGGCGCATTCATGTGTCAAACGGTGCGCGGTCAGATTACGATCTACACCACCTCGACCGATTTATTTTATTTATATACAGGTGATATGGTAATAGCTCAGCCGCTATTGATGAAACAAATACTGTTAGATGAATTAATGATGATTAGACATAGGATTTAAAGGTCATCTAATTTTAAAGGTCAAAATTGTAGAATATATTGCTAGCGATTTAAGATATGTACTCATCGCTACATCGTATTGGAACTAGATTTTTAGCAATAAAACCTTGTTTGTCGTATTAACAGTAGTGTTGTATTAAGTAGTGTTAAGATCTCTTTCTTTAATTGCAAATTATTTATCTTCCATCGGCACATTTTCCTAAGTTTCGAAACTAGGAAACTTACTTTAAAATGTTCGAAATATATTTAATAACCAAAACATTGTCTAGTTCTACAAACTTTGATCTTGTGTACATTTACTATATTATATATTTAGTTCGCCTATTCTGGTTATTAATAGGGTTATTTTTCAACCCAAAAGTATTTAAAAACTAATTTAGGTCTCCCATACCACTTTGACTCGTAGTACCGTCTTTAGGTCAAGTTCTTTATTAGCTTGTCCTGTACTACGTTGTTACTTTCAATACCGAAGAGCGTTTAAGAACCAATGCACTTGCCACACTGGTGCACACAAATGACAGTAGTATTGACACACATCCAGCGGCCGTCGCCGACGTCCGTCTTACAACACTTCCGTTGTACCAGCGTGACTGATTATAATTGTGCGCTAATAGCTTCTGTTTTGGCAGGCAAAGGTTCTGTTTTGGCTAGACTGACTATTGTATAAATGTTATTGGAATTTTTCTGACAAAGAAATCTCAGTAAGTCCTGAGTCTGGAACTTGGCGGTGTTGGAATACTTCCATGCCTCAGAGAGCTCGTAAAGCTCTCGGTCCTGCGCCTGATCTCTCTGCGGTCGTATTGCCAGTCTGCCGTCCCATCGGGCTATGAGAGTATAGGAATAGAGAGTGCACCTGTGTTCGCGCGTACATTTGTGCACTATAATCAATAATGTCTCCTGTTGTAATGATGTATGTAATATCACTCTGTTGAGATGGCCACTGTGGCCGAATTCGGTCAGGGGACCTATTATATTATATTTTTGGTACATAAGTTAATGCTTTTGGTAGAGGTAGATGCGGCCTTGTTTTTGGCAGACTTGGAGTTAGCTTCTGTTTATGGTTTTTCAATCTTAGATTTTGCTTAGTAAGTCTCTGATTTTTACTGATACGCTTGAGCTAGCAGTAGTAGTAGCTGTTGTATTTTTTGCTAAACTGACTTGTGCAGATTCTATTTTCGCAGAGTAAGTTATGATAAAGGGAACTCTGAATGCAGTAACATCCAAGTTCAATAAACATTATACATTCAAAGTTATCATGATTATGAACGTGTTGGTCCATTTTGTCAAAGGTCAATTCAAACTACAATTAAAACAATCTTAAATCTTGATGAACATAAAAATATGAGAAATAACAAGCTAAAAACATGCATTCTCGTTTTAATTAAATCTTAAAAGGAACAAGTAAATAAATAATCCACTATCAAAAATTACGATTACTTATTCAAGAGGTTAAGGAGTCAGACTTTCTAGATTCATCGCAGGTCCATATTCTTAGTGCCTTAGTATAAGGTGGAGTTTTCCTTGCTACTTTCGATTGCGGGATGAGATATCGTTCGAAAGTGTGTTTTATTGGAAGATGTTAGGGTTGAAATTGCAGTGAGGCTGTGTTTAAAGGTGCACTTTCAAGGGGTCACGGGATGAGCCCAACCTTTCACGCGTGGTTTGTTCCACAATGGGCGCGGTTATTTAGTTTTACTTGCATTGTACTGAGATTTCAGTTTGTTGATATTTTGATAAAGTATGCGAGAGAAACGCATCCGGGTTGTATTGCTTGTCTAGGAGTCTGAAAAGATGTTAACCTTAAATGTAGAATTTACTATCATTATTATTAAATTGATTAACCCTCTGAAGCTTGTCAATATTCATTATACTTAATTATACTACACATTCATAAGTTAATTTTAAGAATTCCGTTCCAGTAAAAATATTGTTACAATATATTCTTTTAATAATTTGCACTCGCATTTATTAAATTTTACTTACTTTACACAACCTAAACCTTCTTATACGAAATATCCTTAAAAAATAATTAAAATATAAAATAATGTATAAAACCGTGTCCATTATAGACGAGGCCGGGGTTGCCATTCTACATTTCTTTCATCTCAAGTTTAAGAACAGCCACATTTATTGAAAAGCTCGGATTGTATGTTAATATATTCTGAAGCAATGATATCAAGCTACATTGGAAATCTATCAATCGAATAAAATATATCCCTTTCTTAAGTAATGGATTACCTTATTGCATTAGAACAAAAAATTACTTGTTAATTTTATTTGTAAAAATACTTGCAATAAATTGAATGATATTATCAGAAAATATCATTCGTTTAAAGTTTATGATAATTGTATCACACAATCGCCATTGAAACAATATTATGCAAAACAAACACAAAAGTCCTATTTAAATCTACAAGCAACAAACGCAAACAATGCTTCTAAAATATCTCTAAACATAAACTAAATTAGTTATTTTTGCGTTAAGGGCGAAGGTTAAAGAATTATAACGACACTCGGTGCAATAATTCGCGAAATAATTGGCCCCGAGATTTACAATAAGGCCCTTGACCACACGCCCGTATGTTACCGTATGCTAATGCGAAGATATTTCAAATCTATGAACTGTTTATTGTGCTACGATTTCATTCTATTTTTAAAAATAAAAAAAAGGTGTTATGTTAAAATGACCTTTTTTGTCTGTATTTTTTATCTGTACCCATACGTCACGCAGTTGTCATTGTGAATGACAATTGGGCACAAAAAGGCGCGTTTCGCAATGTCATATTGACGGGGTCAACTGATTTCCTGGCAGGTAATAATAGTCCAAACTTTTGGCACAGATTAAATAAACTACTTAAATATACCTAATGTGTTTTTTGTCGTTCTTTAAATCGCTACTTGCAAGTAATAAGAATATAGATATTATTTTTCATAATGATAGTAACGACTTCATAAAATATTATGTTATACTTAAAGTTACCATTAAATGTCTTAAGTGAAATTATTAGTTGCTTTTTACATAGTAAACAATCAGACTGTGCAACAAAAAACTAAAATATGTTACGACAGAAACTGAAATATCTGATATGTATATTTATTAAACGTTAATGTGTATTTCTATTCATAAAAATACGTTGGACTACCATTTATCCGATTAAAAGTAGAAACACATGTCTAGGTGGCCTTTAAATTTATACTAAGTACCCGTACGCTCATAAAATAAAGTGCAATATAAAAGACCTGCAATAAACTACACTAATTCTTGATACTCTGCACGTTTCACTTTATTTTTATTTATTTCGAATTTCGTATTATTACTATCATCGTGATTATAATCTTGTGAATACATTTTTGACGTTTTTATTCGAATTTATGCGATTTCGTGCGACCCGGCTCATATATTATTGCGCGTGAATAATTAATTTGAAACCTTATTGGGTGGAAATAAAGTCGATAATGGAGAAGTGTCTGTCAGCGGCTGGCAAAATAAAATTTGTTGAAGTGACGTCGTGTGATCGCTCTAAGATTTTATTATTTTAAAAATTGATATTTTGTTCTCCATATCGCTTTGCTAACGTTCACCGCGGGTGGGTTATATTCTGCTGATGAAAAAGATACTTTAGTACCTTTAAATAAAGTTGAATTTGTATAAACCAGTTTCGTGACCCAAAGGGTTTCAAGGAATCACGGCGCGCGTTTTGTTTTCGCTGTGGGACATTTTGATATGATCAACGAATGCGCTAATAGTTATTTTTAAAGATTTATTGCTTTCGTAACTAATAAATTGAATTTTCGAGGACATCTGTTCGTTTTTATTGGATCGAGATGCATAAAAAAATTATGTAACGATAGTCTTTAAATAATAAAAATGAATTGTTAAGCGTGGTTTATTAATTGATCTGCATTACATTTGATGGTCTTCACATTTAACGCGATACTTTAGAAACATTGGCTTGAAACAATTTATATAATTTGATATTAAAATATATCTACGTTCGTTTTTAATGCTAGATCAGAGCATGCGGTTCACCTGATGTTAAGTGACTGACTGCAGCCCATGAACAACTGCAACATCAAAGGAGGGGAGTGGATAAGGAGAGCATTAAAGATGGGAAATTGGGAGAGGAGTACAAAAGGATGGGAGAGGAATGGGATGGTAATACGGGCCTCCGGACCTCCGCTCACCGTACGAAACACAGTGCAATACTGCTTTACGCCGATCTTACTTTGGGGGATGGTTCTTTCACCGTTGCGAGCTTGGCCCAATCGTGCAATGCTCGGCTCACACTCTTTTATTGCTGAAGATGTTATGCAGTAGAGTAAACCTTTGTCACTACGTAAGAGATACGTATTCCTAACCCGTTACCATACGGGTATATCCTCTGATCCATATCTTATAATTTAATTCGAATTTATTCTAATATGCTCCATAACTCCGTAGTTAGAAATTACACGACTAACTGTGCTTATTTATTTACATTAAATAAATCAGGTGGCAAGATTTTTATCAGAAAGATCTTACACTATCCGGTTTTACACGCCCCACCGGCCAATAAAACTTAAAATTTAAGATGATTATCTGTTATTTATCTATGATAAATATCATTGATACATAAAATTGAAATATACACGAAATTTATGTGATGCGATCCATTTTATCATGTTAAGATTGCGCATACCGTTTTATTTATGATGTTTTAATAATATTTACAAATTGCTAATGTTTTACATATATTTTATATAAATGCAGTTTTTGACAGATAACAATAAAACATATACAGAATTCAATTCAGTTTATGCATAGATTTTTTTTTAATTTGGTAATTTTTATTATTATGGTAATCCTTTTTGTTAGATTGAAGAGCAGTATCCATGGTTATGAATAAATTTAAAAAAAGAAGAGCAATGAAAATATTCCCGCGCTTTTCGTTGTCACTAATAAATGTCAATAAAAAAGTCTGTACGCATACTTGTCTTTTGGTTTTTTAATTGGAAAGCAATTTTCAATGTTGCCAATATTGAAATTCGAAAAAAGAACATATCGCACAGATACAAAATAACTAGAACTGACATTTATTGGTAAAGAACAGTGGGAAAGATAGTTCGCTTCGAGCGATTCGTGTGCACTCTAATAGTACCATCTATGGGAATCCTAATTGTAACTTCTGGAAGCATTTACGATTCAAATAACCGTTGTTTAATACCCGCTCTTCTAATGCTAGAGTTTTAGCTTTTATGACCACATTATGAGAGTAATAGATTATTTTCTCGATCTATTTTTCTATGAATTTTATGATTTATTAGATATGCCCCGCGGTTTTCCCTGCGTAAGCCTTTTTACTCATATCTTTATTTTAGGAGAACTTAGAGTCGTAGCGTATGATTCTGCCTATTAAAAGAAGAAATAATTTTACAAATCCATCTGGTTTCCAAAGATAAGCGCATTTTAACAAACAAACCTTTCCACTGTCTTTGTTTCTTATTTTTTTCTAAATTAATGGATTCATAAAAGAATTCGCATTTAGTGGCGATTAAACACCAATTTGTATTTATCTAGAAAATATTTTTATCCACTAATAAGGCTATATTAATTGAACAACTGGCTTGGCTATACTATGTAATAGTATCTCGAAAGAGACAATAATTCAGGACTCCAATAGTCGTATAAATAATCGGATATACTATGTAAATGGTTCTTGAACTGGTCTCGCGGTTGTGTCAACTTAAATTATATGAATAATTGTTAGTTAGTTTGATAAGGTCTATAAATTTTAGTATTGTTACATTGTTTTTATTGTAATTACCATCTTTTTATTATTTGTAATCTCCACAATCACATTTGTGTACAATAAGGAAGATTTTAGGAGTATTTATTTGCCACCCATATTTTCCAGGGCCAATGATCAATTTGTAAATAAAATAAGGTGAACCGTATGTTTCGCGAGTTGTTAATTTCTTCAATTAATATGTTAATATTGTAACATTGAAGACTATTTTTGATAACTTTCGGCTGAAGAACTACCTACTACTTATTCCTTAGTCCTTACTAATTTATAATTTAAGCCAATTTAACCAATACATATTAGTTCATCCGAGAATATAAACCAATCGCTTTTAAAATAAATCAAGATTAGCTTCAAATAGCAACACAGGTAAATTTAAACGTATTAAATCAACGACCGTCGTGCTAAATGTAGCTAACATCTTAATATAAATAACAAAGCGATCAATTATTTAATTATTCACATTCTCACCTCAATAACTTAACTAAACTTAGGGAATATTATCGTCTACGAGAACTTAGTGTAAGATATGTGTTAGAATAAAATTTTGTACTATTTAATAATTTACATTGCCCGTATTATGAAAGGCTGGGATATAAGTTAATGTGGTTCATTTTTAACCGACTTTCAAAAAAAAGGAGGAGGTTCCCAATTCGACCGTATTTTTTTTATGTATGTTACCGCATATCTCCGGCGTTTATGGACCGATTTCGAAAATTCTTTTTATTTCTTTGCATTCGAAAGAGTGTGTGTGTTCCAGTGTGGTCTCATAGAAATTTGGTTCAAGTCTGATCACCCATGTGGAAGATATTCCAGGGAACTCCTCGAAATTCAACGGAATAAGGTCTGAGGTTACGGTTTAATGATGTATAATGTATATATCAACTGAATTGTGACTAGATGATGTAATTACTCTTCACAGGACACTAAAAAGGGATAAATGAAAATTTTTGCCAAAAAATAGAACGGACTTCCTAAAAAAAAATAAAATAACTTTTATTTTTTTCTACTTTTTAGTACGAGGAAGTCGGTTCTATTTTTTGGCAAAAAATTTTATTTCGTTTAGAAATCATGTTATTAGTTACCAATCCATGGAAAAAAAATCACATTCGTAACTATTTTTTTCATTGTTTCTAAGATTCAAATGTATATTTTGAATCTTCAAAACATAGTCAAAGAATATTTGATTTTTTATCAAACTTTACATTATATGTATTCAAACTGCATTAATTTCGTAACTTTAA
This sequence comes from Phoebis sennae, assembly GCA_001586405.1. Taxonomy (NCBI): domain Eukaryota; kingdom Metazoa; phylum Arthropoda; class Insecta; order Lepidoptera; family Pieridae; genus Phoebis; species Phoebis sennae. Next base: position 57,490 of record LQNK01001193.1, read on the forward strand.
TTTTTACATCTTGACTGACTAATAATCGTAATATTTCTAATTAAAATAATTTCAAGTACAATAGCTCATAGTCTAAATAGAATGCATGCGTCAGAGCGCGTGGGCGGTGACGTGGGAACTGAGTTGCTTTCAAAATATTCACTCTAGCTCATACTTGAGTACTCAATGTTATTGCAAGGCTAATTAAGGCTTTGCTGAAGTGAACTCAATTATAAAAGTCGTAGAGTTCCTTTTTATATGACAGGATAGTGGTATGCCAATTCTTCCATAATATGTGCCAAAATTTTGTAAGCTCGAAGATTTAACGAATGTTGTCCTATTGGTTTATATACCAACAAAGGTTACCCATCAAGAAACTGGCCGAGATTAATGTTACTTAACCTGCTGTTCATTTATTTATATTTCGTTTTGTTTTGATTAGAAGAAGATCATCAGTAATTTTTAAATAAAGTAATCAGGTCTTATATATGTAGTCGTGAGAACACGCAAGTCGTTAACTTAGTTTTGTTAAAAAAAATTCGATTTTTTACTAGGTGTACATAAGAGTCCTTATGCCTTGTTTTGAAGCTGAAAGGCAGCAAAATAAAATGCTAGTGCTAGTGATCACTTAACATCGAAGTCCGTGTTCCAATATATCTCCCTCTAAAAAACTAACTCCATATCAGTTGTATCATATAAACCAAACATTTAATCACGATCATGCTCATAATTTACATAAAACATCCACTGATCACAGATTACGAATAAAAAATATAACGATTAATACGCATATCTGATACCGAAAGCTAGAACAATGGGAGATAAGAAGTGGGCTGTGTAGGCGAGCTTTTCACACGTTATTGATTTTGTTACACAATACATGTCTCACACACTAACATTCGGTGATGAATTTGGCGTTTTAAAAATTTAAATTACGTCATACAGATTGATGTTTAAAAATGGAATGAGATGACGTCATATTGAAATTGAAAATGGAACGGTAATTAGAAGATGGCGTCGTTGCATTGTAACGGTTTTTTTTAATTATATGCGTATGATTCGTATGATAGTATAGTAATGAAATGAAATGAAATGAATACACTTTATTGTACACCCCATTAAAGTAATCATACATGTAACATAGATAAAAACTAATATAGTACTAATGAATATGAATAAATAATATCCCCATCTTGGGCTTGATTTACTTTTATTTGGCTTAAATTATTCTCTTATTAGTGACAACGCCTGGAATGCTTATGCGAGGAATAAAGCTCACATGCTTGCTTATAGCCATGAAACTTAATATTTGTTTAACTAAATTTAGAAGAAATGATGTTATAGGTAATAGTTCAAAGATACTTATTCTATTGTGACCTTATAATGCTTTGAGTTATATCTGTAAATTACTTATGTGTGATGAGAAAGAAATAAAGAAACGCCTAAGCTTATGTTTCTCTAAATAGTTGAACTTTTCTTGTTATTTTTTATAACTAAAATTCCATAATTTTGCGACACATAGTAATTGCTTTCAGGCCTTTTATTTTAAGGCTACACATAGAATATACAACACATAGTTCAAAGGTTTAAAACATTGACTGGTCAATAATACCCCTTCACACTGTAATATATTTGTAATAGAGTTAATTCGAGCCCACGGTGATTGTATGCAATTACTGTTGATTACGGCTTAACCTTTATTTAATCATAATTATCTCCATTACACACTGTTTAGTTTCTAGGCTATTTTTTGTGGATTACCGATAAATCATTGTATGTGTAATTCCATACTATTAGAGATGTTTAGCTTGCTATAAGAAGTTACGATAGTAACATTTTTGTGCAGCATTCATTTTGAAATATCACTCTTTTAAACATTAATAATTAATGTTTTTTTTTATGAAATATGTAACTCAATTTATAGCTTATGTCACTCAGTAAAGATGCAGCTTTCTAATGATGAAAAATCTGAAATCGATTTAGTAATTTTTGTGGGCAAACATTACAAACATAATATCATAAATTATTCCCGAGTACCTAATTTTACTAATATTATAAATTCGAAAGTGTGAGGATGTATGTATGTTTGTTACTCTTTCACGCAAAAACTATGAAACCGTTTATGATGAAACTTGGTATGCATATAGTTAAGGGCTCAGAATAACATATAGGCTACTTTTAATCACGGAGTTGCCGCGGGATCAGAAGTTAGCGGTTAGTTTATAATATTTCAAAATACCGCAATTTTATTATTCCTTTAATACAACGAAAATCTCACGTATACTTGTAAATATATCTATTTATTAAAATTGATTGATTACTGTTTCTTTAGTGTTATTATTATTACAATTATATACTCTAGCGCGTATCATCTATTTATCACATTATATTAAGATTGAAAACGGTTCTTCACAGTGCAGACATGAAATATCGTTAATAAGTTTTATACGATTTAGCAATAAAGTGTAACGGTACGTGAAATGGGACGTGTGTTAACTCCTTCACACCTAATCGTGGGACATTAAATGTATTGATGAAATTATCCATTACGATTATGTGGTGATGAAGCCGGTGCTTTATGCGCTTCTAGCTTATGGAACACGTTAGTTTGTTGAAAGAAATGGTAGATTTATTCTCTAAATAAATATCCTCTAACCATATATTGATTAGGTGTAATGAATCGATGCGAAAAACACGACCATATTAATAATGGAATAGGTCTTGTCTGTTTCCATAGATTATATACATATAGATTGATAGTGATTATTGAAATCTCTTTACCTAAAAAAAATATTATACATTGTTTCCATGTAATAAATTATAAGATTACAATTTTACGTCCGTATAAATCGATTTTTGCAAAAAAACCGTTTTGCAAAAATTCTTAAAATCATATTTAACTTACGATAATCCTTTGCGAAATGAAGAACAAAAAGTATATTTTACTATGTATGGACAAGCTACCATGTTCAATTGTCTTAAATTTAGGCTTAAAACAACTAAGCCTCGAAGTAACTCTACACGTACAATCACAAAGACAAACCTGAAATTCATCTCGCAACATAACATACCTGTATTTTCTACAAAACTGTACCCTTGGTTCTCGACATTAGACAATTGAGGCATATTCTATACTCCGCCGAGAGGGATGACCTCTCGACCCGACTGTACTAATAGAAAACGTACGTTTTTCGTTTAAAATTAACCTCTATGGCAAGGTAAGAAGGCTCAATTTAATTTACGAATTAGGAAGAAGATGCATACCTGTTTGAATATTCTAAGAATTATATCTAAAGATAACTGTATGTGCAGATTATAACTAGGGTTTTGAAAATATACCGTACTAGGTTTTCGCCCTATAGCTGGGAGGTTTTTCTTGGTTCCCATGCTCACAATGTTGCTAATATCACGTTAATATATTAGTAAATAACGAATAAAAATATAATTTTTATGTTTTGTATAATTGAAAAAAAAGTAAATAAGTTTTTAAGTTAGTTAACACATTTTTATGCAACGTGCATTCAAAATGACATTACACTGACTAAAAAAGGGTTAAGTGACAAAAAATAAAATTATAAACATGAAAAAAAGATGACTTACAATTCATACACGACAACAAGATGATTTATGAAGACATTATTACCTGTAATTAAAAATATCACATTTATAAACTTGTTTACCAAAAACATTAACAACTAGATCACAGCGTGATTCATTATTTATACTTATTAAAACATCGATTTCGTATCATAATGTCTTATTTAATTTAGGTTAATTATCGATCAAAAAACAACATTAAAAATTCATTTAAAAAACAGTGGCATTTAAATCATACGGACACAATTTAGTTTAAATCTCTTTTGTTCAAAGTAACTGTAAAAACCACAACTTTGTTATTTAAAGATTGATTTATGAGTGTAAATATTTCTATCTTTTATCTTTTGTTCCGAGGGTAGCTGCAAAAAGATTAAGATTTCATTGTTTTGCACTCAGTATGTGGTGGATTATTACTATTGTGTTTTTAAAACGCATTCTTTACTGATTTGAATATTACGTCTCAAATACCAAAAGGTGTGGATTTGTAATTAATAAGGAAGGGTTTAAAAATGTATTCACAGGATTTTGGCATGAGACTGATAGACCAATTTCTTTTCAATGTTAACCAAAATGTTAAATAGTTTGTATGGGTTGCTCCAAACATGTCATTATTAGCATAAAAAATGACAAAAGCGTTTAATTTAAAGTGATCATGATAGTTAAATATATTTTCTTTCTTTCTTTTAAATTAGTTTCATTGAAATAACAATAAGTGTGAATTATTTTTTTTTATCTTGATTCCTTACATTGTAATGCCAAATAATAAAAAATGTAAAATGCGAGATTTTTACGGAATAAAAAATATTGTCAGCGTAATCTAGCCGCACCCATAGGTTCCAATAGTTTAAGTGTCGTGTTAATATATTGACGGACATACGACAAAATTACCGACTGTTTTGTTGGTTTATTGTGGGCTATTTCTTAGAATCATTTTTTTTTTTTTTTTTTTTTATGGCAGAGCAAGCAAAGGAGCAAGTGGGTCACCTGATGTTAAGTGATCACCGCCGCCCATGAACACCTGAAACACCAGGAGTGTCGCAGGTGCTTTGCCGGTAATGTAAAAACATGTTTGAAAACGAAGATTTTATGAATTAATATATAAGATATATTAGATCGTTGGTTTTTGGAGAAAAAATTTAGGAGAATTCAACAAAGGCAGAAATGTAACATTTCATGTCCTAGCATTACTAATGAATACATGATTTATTATTTATTAATATAATTTTAATTATTATAAAATATTATCAAGCAATAACGATCTAAATTAATTATTAACTCGAGACAGGGTTTAATACGTTAATAATAATCGTTGTTTTATATCTTTGAGTCTAACATCAATATATCTACCTATATTCAAAATTGTATGTGGTAACCATTTTTTTAAACGTTCCCGAAATAAAATTCTAAATTCAAATTTAAAAATGGATAAAAAGCCATTAGTCGATAATACCACAGATAGTGTAAACAAACAATAAATAATCGGAGGGAAAGTCGCGTTTCCAAATTAGCACGTGTGTATAGTGGACGAATTAGCGGCGCCCGTGGTCACACGCCGGCGTGCTCAGTGACCATGAGTTGGGAGTTTACGGGATTTATTTATTTATTTATTTTTATGTTACAGCAGGCGGGGCATACGGTTCACCTGATGTTAAGTGACTGATCGCAGCCCATTAACATGTGCAATATATAAAGTGTCGCAGATGCCTTGCCAAGCCGGCAAGGCATCTGAAAAAGTTAGGTTTAAAGCAACGTTTAACGTAGTATAATGTTATATATAGCCTATGTTACTCGTGGATAATGTAGCTTTCAAATGGTGAAAGAATTTCGAAAATCGGTTCTGTTTTTGAGCCTATTTATAACAACCAAACAATCAAAGTTTTCCTCTTTATAATATTAGTGTAGATTCAGGGTTTCATTAATTGCTTAATTATAAACGTATACATATCAAAACTTGATAATTTTTTTTTATAAATAAAAAGGAGGAGGAGGGTCAAATAGGTGAATATTTGTCCGAAGATATATGGAGTATAGTTTATCAAAGTTATTATTTTGTACGTAACTAGTATATCAAATGAAAGTTCTTGATTTATATGTAACTATGCGAGGTATAGTCTATTATAGAAAAATGTAAAAATAATATGTCCATATTTTGACAAAAGCCATACCTTCCCTAGTCACTTAGCACCGCATTGCGCCGGAACGATAGTGTTAGCACCCACTTTTACATGCAACTGATTTACGCACACGCCGAGATAGCGGGCCACGCATATTGTTATAGCTTTTGATAACGAATTCAATTTGATTTTAGATTTTTTTGTTTAAAAGTAAAGTATATAGATCAGTCAAGAAATTGGGTTTTCGAAAGAACCGACATCTACACCGTACATGAGATATCCGTTAAAGGATGAGTGAAGATATTTTAGATTAGTGTTATCTACTACTATTATAAAACGGAACTTTTTTGACTGATTTTAAAATTCCTTCAGCATTCGACATAGCGACAAGCTACTTTATCTACGAGAGCAAAACCGCGCGGATCAGCTAGAAAATCCCAATTGATGTAAGAGCACGCACAAATTCTGATTATAATAATATGCAGTTTTTTGTGGTTATCTTAAACTTATACACGCGGAACCGCCGGGCACATTCATTTATATAGGCTCAAACTTCCGACCCAAAGTTCGCCTTCTACATAAACACAAAGCCTAGTTTTAAGTGTTTTCCTTTTCACTTAGAACCTCTGTATTGACCTGTCAACAAGAGAGAGTCCACCTAATATGTTCACCACATATGTTCCACTTTTACTTTTTATATATCACTAGATAAATAGCTTTTGTCAAATGTATTGGTAAACAATGGAAGATTTCTGCTTGCTCAATCCCTTCTCCTCCCCATACTCGACTACGCCGATGTTAGCTATCCCGATCTCACCGAACTGCAACTAGATAAACTCGATCGATACCAAAACCTCTGCATACGGTTTATCTTTGGACTACGGAAATACGACCATGTGTCTGCTTTCCGTGCCAAACTTAAGTGGCTACCGATCAGACATCGCCGGAATGCTCATATGCTGCATCTTTTATATAGAGTGCTTTTTGATCCCAGAGCTCCCGCTTACCTTAATCGTAACTTTGAATACTTGAGTACACATGGGCTAAATCTGAGATCAAACGACACACTATCCCTTAGCACTCCTATCCATAAGTCCATATTCCTTAATTCCTCTTACACTGTGAAAGCAATTAGGTTATGGAACAACCTTCCTATTGATATCAGGAAAGCGCAAAATTTAAATTCCTTCAAAAAATCTCTCCTTGCTCATTTTCTCGAAATGGATAACTAGAATTGTTAACTTTCTGAATTTTTGTTAATTTTCTACCTTCTTATTTATTTATATAAAATTGTAATATATTTATTTATATATTATTATATAGATATGTATTTGTTTATTTTTAATAATGTATGTATTTATTCATATCTATTATCTGTTTAGTATTGTGTAAATTTTATTGTATAAAATATATGGTTTTTCTAGATTTTACAGTCTCCTTCCCAGCTTTTACGCCACCTACTGACAATTTTCTATCTGTATAATGTCTCTATATCTGTAAATGGTTGCCTGGAAGAGATGGCTCAATAGCCATAAGGCCGCCATATGTGCATGTATTTAATCTTATTGTGTTTATTTGTATATTATGTTTATTTTGGTGTGTACATTAAAGTGTTTTCATTCATTCAAGATTTTTAAAGGGTATAACTATCGAACGGTTATGTGTATGCTAAACTAACAGTTACTATTGGTAAGTTTTTCAAATGAAAACTGTCTCTATTTGATGTTGTCCTTTACAATGAAAAACATAAAAATCATAGACAAACCTTCATACATTGAAAATGAATGCTTTACACATGTTTAAAGAGGTCTCATTAAAAGTTCAAGAACTGGCCACTGGCCGTTTATAAAAAGTGCAGGTTATTCGAAATTTCAAATAAAGAATTCTTTGCCATAATGCTTTTTTTGTTGTTGTTTTGTTTTAATTGGTACCAGTGCACAGATTGTGTAGTGACTAGTGACGTCATCATAAAAAAAAATCATTATTTAATGTACAAAACATGGTTGATGTTACATTTGTGTTGAATTTACAATAAAAGTAATTTAGTAACAAAAATAATTTAGTATACAACAAAATTATCACTAAAAATATTAAACATCATTTTAATCATATTACAAATTATATAAAAAAATCCTTGTTCGATATGAACGGCTTTAAATATAATAGTGAAAAATATTTCACTTAATTTATAAACTAAATCAAATCAATATAAGAGGCGATAAATAAATTCACTAGGCCGATAGAACAATATAAAATTATCTGTAATCTCGATAGTGGTTTTAAATTTCACACAAATTAAAATGGTTATTGTTAAGATGAATGGCGAGATATGCGTCGTTTGCGGCTGGGTAAATATGTGTTTTATTATATAATTGCTAAGGTTCATAATTAAAGGTCAGATTTTGTAATGTACGGTCAGATAAATAGGTTCATTTTATATGTGTATTTAGTATTTATTTATTGAGTAAAAGCAACTTGATTAATGCGATAATGTCATAGTGACCAAAAAGTATGGAGCAAAATTAAATCAAGAACCCTCAGAGAGTAAAAAGTCAGAACCTATAAGGGGATAATGTTTAATAATAATGCTTATAGCTTATGTGTATATATTTAACTAGCTGCTCCGCGTGCCTCGCTTCCGTTACATAACATGCCATGCCATACAGCCCATGTCACAAAACCAAAATCAATTTTTTTTTATAATATTAGTATAGATTGTTTTTAATGAATTATTGACCAAATAAATAGGATCTTTGCATGCGTGATCAACTTTAATTGCAGTTATGGAATACACCTCTTAGTTACAAAACTACGCCCGATTCCCACTGAACTAGCATAATCAACCGTGAAATTTTTAAACAAACATCGTTTAACAATAAAGCAATTTATTAATATTTTGTATAATTTTTCACGGTTCGCCTTTTATGTTGTCTGTACACGCGAGTTACGAATGGTCAACGGTTTGTAATTTTATATTGTTTGTATAATAATTGCGATTACGCTGTTACATGCGTTGTTGGGTTCAGTGAGAGTTTACATAATATTTTAATACGTTTTTTAAGGAGGTTATATCGACACGGTGCTTCCGAAGTATACATAAATCTTGAAGAAAAGTTTAGGTTCGTAAATCGTAACAAGGTACCAAATTTTTATTTCACTCTTCTTTATATTTTCATTTTACGATACTAAATATTTGTCTTTATTAAAAAAAATCTATCGTTATTTTAAGTTTATTGGCGGCTAAGACTTCAGAACTGATGTACACAGGGGATATATTTAAAACGTATAAATTTCAAATTCCAAGCAGAATTATCTTTTGATTATAGTTATTTTATTTTATTTTTTTTCTTTTATTTTTTATCTGCAGAGCAGGCAAAGGGGCGAGTGGGTCACCTGATGTTAAGTGATCACCGCCGCCCATGAACACCTGAAACACCGGGGGTATCACAGGTGCTTTGATGGACAAATACGCTCTTCTCTTGAAGGCCTATCTATAATGATTAATCGCAATTGTAAATGCTTGCTTATCCTCTCTTCCTCCCTTTTAACACATGTTTTAACATACTTTATAAACTGTATTGTCACATTGATGGAAATGTATTTTGATAAAATATAGAATTACTTTACTGAGAGTGGTATCGTCTTACGGTCACCCCTCCATCTTGGTCCCTTGGGTGGGACTCCATTAATCGTGTTAATGAGATGTAGGAGGTATTAGGATGTTACTCGTTAATTGTAATGTGCTTGTGAGCAAGACGTGATAATTGGAGGACCCGTTCTATGGTATGTTCAATTAGACGATCGGGTTTCATCGGTTTATTTGTGACTAGCTGATCCGCGTGACTTCGCTCCCGTAGCATAATGTTTAGCCTACGCTACTAGTGGATGTAGCTTTCGAATAGTGAAAGAATTGTCAAAATCTTTCCACTAGTTTTTGAGCCTATTCATTACAATTAAACAAACAAAGATATCCTCTTTTTAATATTAGTCTAGACAAACAATATTTTCTACTCGTAGGGAATAAACCCACACCCTTCGGCGCAATAGACCATTGCTGTATCCACTACACCAATCGGGTCGTCAACTATAAATAAAAATATTTACAGCATTTGATTATCAATTATCACATTATATATAAAACGCCGGTGCAGTAGCCCTAACTGATAAAATGAAGTAAATTTGACACAAACACGTTACTTTAAAACCTTAAGCAATAAACAACCTAGCATACACTCGACAGGAGCATTATGAGCTAATAACTGATTCAAACAAAACGTTAGTATTTCGAAATTGATCATGCAACTTGTGCAAACACAATTGAAGCTTTGGTACTGCGCAATACTGGCTGTTTTTAAAAGTATACATTTTTTGTAAAATTTATTAATGATTTAAGCCTAACGTGTCAAATATTTTTTCCATGAATCTGAATTTTTTGCGAACGTGAATTAAAGTTTCATCAGTAAATAACGAAATTTTTTTAATATGTATTCTTGAATATTAAGTGTCCTGATTGGCGCGGTAGATATGTGTAGAATCTATAATAATATTACAAAAAAGGTATGTTTGAGTATGTCTATCAGTTATCTAGTCTCCATAATACAAGCTTTGCTTAGTGGGCCTAAATGGCGTAATTTAATGTCCCTGAATATTTATAATTTTTACCATCACAAAATAAAGTCTCAAAAGAAATAGAAAATTTCCTCAGTGACCTTTGAAACCGCTTGACCTTTACACCTAGGGTCGCACAGGTAAACCACGTGTTACGTATGACGTATACGTAACGAGTAAAAAGTTACCGCTCCAGTTCTCACGAACCGCGTTCAATGTGGTCTAACTCAAGAGATACAGTACTTTAATATTATTTAGAATATTGACGAAGACAAAAATTTTTGTACTTCACAACTAGTTGATGCGCGGCTTCGCCTTAATAAATATTATAATTATCTTCTTAATAAATATAGCCTATGTTACTCGTGGCAAATGTGGCTTTCGAATGGTGAAAATTAATGTTTAAATCAGTCCAGTAGTTTTTAAGTTATAATATTAGTGATTATTTTCATGTTAGGGAATGTGAGGCTTTTTAGATATATCTTTTATTTATTTTTTAATTTAAAAGTTTTCCCTAACGCCATCTCTTAAGGCCAGTTAACCTTAAACATTTTTTTTGTTAAACGGTATGTTAATAGACAATGATTACATAAATTCGGTATAAACGCGTTACTGTTAAAATAAATAATGCTAATAAAAATAAAGCAAATATCGCTTGGCTGTGTAATTTAGACCGTACCGTAACCTTGATCTTGGTATCGCAATTATCCACGGGCTGCGCACGCGCCGGTCGTCGTGAAGAAAAAACTTACTACAGTATTTTTGAAAAGTTTAAACTCTAAGGCTATCAATTAGCTAAACTTTAGATTTTACGTTTATTATTGATGTTGTACTCATTTTAACTAATGTTTATTACCTTTTTAATTTTTTTTGGTAAAAAAGGCAAACAATGCTTTTAAATTTTAATTTAAATGGCATTCTAAGCCATTTTTTCCCAGTTGAATTATCTGTAAAGTGTTATAAAATTTGTTTGAATAGTTAATTCTTTCTAAACCTTCTTTATTTTATCAGTAAATGGGCAAAAATTTAAATAATTTTTAAGTGTGCACGTGGGAGAAACGTGAATACATTTTAATTTTTCCACTTATATTTTTTCTCAGCAGATATAGTACTCAAATATGCAGATTAATAGAGTAAAATAATTATATTATGTGGTTACGATAACCTCATTGCGTACTATAATTCGGGAAATGCCAAACCCATACTAGATAAAACAGGCTTTTAGGGTATTCCCTTGCTTAAATACTAATCTAACAAGCAATTTTAATGTATAAATTCTTATTAAAGCACCTTGATCTTGAATTGTCGTATCGCAATCGTGTCGGTTACGTCGCGTGCCGGTAATAAGGTTGTTGACTTAATTATTGCATTTTATGACTACGAGCAAAAAATTTGCGTACTTTGTTGTTGTTTTAAATATTGGGATGTTATAATGATAGTGTTTTTTGGCGTGGACTCTTAGATTAGTAAAATTTATTTGACAATATTATAAGAATTTGCATTAGAGAGAAGTTTTTAAAATAATAATTACTGATAAAGTTAATTATAATTGCACGTAAACAATTAAACCACCAACCATATTATACAGGAGTAACAATTTAATTATAATGGTTCACTCACTTAGTCTTAATAACTTCAACACTTACTACTCAATGATTTTTTATTCAATCGATAAATTAACAAGCAAAGCCTTTCACACCACACGACACGAACACGTAATACATTTGAAACGCAACAAATTTCACAATCAATAAACGCAAAGTAGAAATCACTCAGAACATAAGCATAATCTTTAGAGATTGACAGTACAATGTGTTCAGGTGTTATTTGCGAAAATCAATCACGCAATGAACGACAGGCCGCTCGTAAAACCGAAATTCTACAGCAAATGTCACCCGAGTTATGGCTACTGCTGCGTGCGGGGACTTTAACATGCGACAACGTTTACGACGCGATATCTATATATTAGTGAAGCAATATCTTACGGACGGAGGAGTCCGAAATTTTTTTTTCACTTAAAATTTACGTACAAAATTGGTAGAATAACGATCAATGGGAAAGCATTATTTTTGATAAATAGATAAGTTTAAACGTTGAATACACAATTATGCTGAATAAAATCGGATAAGATAAATTAAAATGATCGTTCGTTACAATGTTTTACATTTATGGAACATCCTGACTCAGCTTTTGCCAAAGGCATAAGACGATTTTGCGTTTGATATTAAAATTACAATACAATATCATAAAGAAGCAGCGAACTAGTGTGTGAAAAAACTATTTGAATAACCATGACACACTTCAATTAAAATGATATATTACCCTGATTCAAAAATTAAATGTTCTATTTGTTTTATTTTACCAAAATTTAAATATGCAAGAAATAGTAATTGTTTTAAGTTTTTGCTGTATATAATTAAGTATAAATTTGTGATCATGTCATATAAGCTTAATTTATATTACAGTTTCTTATTGCATGGTTTTAAAAATACACGTGAATTTTATATCATAATAATATTATATATTCTGTTAAATTAGATAATAAAAGTATTTATATTTATTAACTAGATAGATCCGGTTCACAGGATGGAAACAACGATTTTTTAAAATCATTTGTCGTGTATTGTAAATAGTTTCGCCTGAAGAGACGAAATAACGTCTGCTTAATAGGCAATCTGAAGTTTACAGTTATAGTAATTTGATTTTCTTTTAATTACAAGCACTTAGAGCAGATGAAAGGGTACAGAAAGTGACCCGTATTGAAATATGTAATTAGAAAATTTGTGACTAACACTTATTATAATTTATGTAAAGAGCAAGTATTGAGTTTCTTGCCGGTTCTTCTCGGTAGAGGTCTTCCGAATCGGTAAATAAAAAAATGTATGACAGTTCAAAAGCGCCTCTAATGAGGCCTAATTGAATGAAATAAATATCTGAAGTTTATAAAAATCGGTGCTTGCTTTGGTAATCCTGCTAATCTTATAAGTGAAAGTTTGTGTGTCAATCACGCAAATAAGGTTGAATTTGAATTGAATTTAGCTAACTTGCATTGACACGTACTTTCCTCCCAACATATTGAGACGAAGCCATGGCCGACAACTAGTTTAAAATAATTAAGTCATCCTGACGCAAATTACTCTTTTGAGAAATGCACCATTTCATTTCTCTGAAAACCCAAATAAATCAAATTTACATCAACACTTTTTGCAAAGCATCGTTTCGATTATATTCACTAAAAATCAACGGCTTCTCCGAACTGAATGGCTACTTGACATTTAAATAAGGATCCGTTACTACAGACGATTTCCTAAAGGCACGCATAATAACGACCTGTCATTGGTAACATTGACAAATTAAATATCAACACTACCATTGGCCAACGTTTTTGCGGTCGTAAAAAGTCCATGCGAACATTTTCGGGGTTTGCGCGTGGTGTTGAAATTTCGCCAGCGGTATTAAGTTTGTTTTTGCTAGTGTAATTAGAGATCGTGTGATGTAAGGGGTCATGCGAATGATAGAAATCATCTTCGGTTTGTGTGGTTCGAGGTATGGACTTTACCGGTTAAAGCAATCGAAAGTTTTGTCTGTTCTTCTCTAATCTTGTTGGTATGTTTGATAAGAAATTATTTTGGTTATTCCATTCGCTTATTTTTGTCTTTTAAAGCGACTTTTGACAGTATAAACTATCCAAAATGGAATGCAAAGTCAACATAGCCCAGGCATAGCTAGAATAAATCCGCAATAAAGCAAAAAAAAAAGCGTTGAAAAATTACTTTTTGAATGTATGTCACGGTTCACAGATACGTCTTAGGCCCGGTTTCTATAAACGACGATACGTCATAGTATGAAATATAGGAATCGTTTTAACGAGCGGTTATAATCAACCAAACGGAACGTTAGTTATGTTAAGGCACGTACATTATAGATACGCCTGTACTGTCCGTAAGTAAAATTACTCGTTTTATTTTTATAGGAACAGTGATGATCCAATGAGTTATGCATTATTTACATCAAAGCATAGAAAAGTAAATCTATCACAAGAATTTTCAGCAACGCTACATTTTATAACTTGAACCACACAACAATTATAATATTCAAGTTAATTAAAATTAATAGTCGTTAAATGATTCCATAATGAATGATCAACTATAAGCTACTTAGTAGAGAGAAAATAATTAGTTTTTGATTCGTGCTATGAGTGATATTAAATTAATGCTTTTGAACGGTATGGATGGACTGTCTTATGGTTGAAATGTATGGATTAATTGTAAAAATGTTAGTAGCACTTTATTGTTCGTTACAGGTGGCTATCATTTTATTATAAACTGTACTCGGCGGTTGCACATAGAAAGTCTTGCTCGTAAATCTGTCCATGATCAGGAAGAACTCTGTGTGGTATGTGTCGCCACCCCATTTCTTTTTCCAATTTCCCATAATTAATCTTTCAATCAGTCACTTAGCATCAGGTGAACCGCATGCTCCGCATGCTATACCATTAAAAGAAAGATTTTTCAAATTGTAAGTTCGAAGATAAGCGCAATATAAATTTTCAGTTTTATAATAATAGTATGCATGATTTATAATTTCTACTAGTTTTATGAAAAGCGGCTAATACCTATTTGTATTTATAATTTCGAGGTACTTTGCATACCAATCATTCTTATCGGCTTATATAATTATAATAATTTATTCATATATTTATTTTCAACACAATTGGAATTACAAAATAAATAGATTAATTGCTGTACCAACAAATTGCCTATTTAAAATATACGTTGATTTAGTTAGGGTCAAGTTTAATCTTCGTTAAAATCGTGAATATTGGTCAAGGCGTTTAAATAATGAAATATGAATCGAATATATAAGTTTTTATCATAAATATTAAATTGTATGGAATTGCTTACAAATTTGGTAAAACAAACGTCTATAGTTTGATAAATGGTGGTTATGGATTGGAGACATCACGAAAACCCAATAAAATGTAAGTGCCTTTGCATCGTAAACAAGTATGTCGTCTTACTACGAGATAAGGCGAACTATTCTGTTGCGACACGACTTTAAAATCGTAGGGATGAGTATTTCCTTTATTTATGTACTAGCTGATCCACGCGGATTTGCTCCTGTAGCATAATGTTTTAAATAGTCTATAAAATATAGCTTATGATACTCGTGGATAATGTACGTTTAGAATGGTGAAAGCATTTTAAAATCGGTCCAGTAGTTTTAAAACCTATTCCATACAACCATAGTTTTCCTATAATATTACATCTCTAAAGCGGTCATCTTTGCCTGTTTGGGGGCAATTTTTGCCTTTTGCAAAAAACCTTAGTATGCATATGTTTGAAAATGTATTTTAAAACAACTACAAGCTGGATAAAACTTTTTAAAATCGTATGTTGGTTGACTTTGAAATTATTAATTTATTTAAATAAATTAATATTTTATTGTCTTCTTATTTATTTATGAATTTGAGATTTAAGTCGCATAAGTCTGCTAAGCAGAACTGCCTTAATATTCGATACACAACAGAACAGTGTTCTTCGCAACTTCTCACGACCGAACCCGAGTGAAGTTGTAGTCTTTGATACGCTACAGTCGTTATGTCTAACATCCAGGAACATTCATGTTACCCTCGAGCAGAATCAATTGTTTTAAAATATTTTTTGTTTATAAATAACAGCGTTAAATCCTCTGCTGTAACATTTATGCTGAGTCAGTAATCCCGTTCCCTCAGGTAATACAGATGTAATTGGAATATAGTTCTTACCTGTTACATACTATTTTTTTTAGTAATAAGAATTGTTATTTTTTATTTATGTTTTCTATTCTATTCTTTTCCCCGTGCAACCACTATTTCGAAATATTGTTTGTACTAAAAACATTGCAAGGAACTCAATTTATATCTATATAATTTAGTTCTGGAATATTAACATTAAAATAAATAATGAATGTCCTATGTAACTTTGAATTATAAATTGTAAGGTATTTAAACAATGCAAAGAACGTTTAAGAATTCGTTAGAAATACCTATCAGACAAAAGTCTTATAAACTATATAAAATTACATAACATTATAAAAAGAGTTTTAATGAGGAATTATAATATATTTATTACGTTATCGATTTTCGAAAAGTATCAAACGTTTTTGTTAAATTAACAACGAAATAAATTATTTGACTTGGCTTCAATATAAATATGAACTCATGATAATCCAAATGCAATAAAAGAGACCATTTCTGCTTTGTTTGGTTTTAGAAATTATTATTTTATTCATAAAACATACTATTAGAAATACTGAATATATATTTATATAGCCTTTAAAAACTTTAAATTGATTGATCAAATATTAAAGTCAAATAAATATGTATGTTTTAAATTTAAAATATAATAAAATTAGTATCTTCTATATGTCTTACAATATATTTAAATTTGATTCAATCGATTCATAATATAACAGTTCTTATTTATTTAGATGATCGAGAATTAATCAATTATTTTAAATAATCAACGCATCATGTTTATTTATAGCTCAAAATTATTGTTATATATTTATCGAAGCATTTTTAGTCACATTTTTCTATTAGAATTTGAATCAGTTTCGTTAGGCTATATTATTTTAATATCCTTTAATTTTAAGTATTGCTAAGATGTGATGTTCATCTGCTTTTGCATGATTGAGTTACATATAAACGGAACGTCATATTATAAAACGAATCGTTTTCATTAACGAGCGGTTATAATCAACCAATCAAACCAAGGTTTGGTTGTTATGTTAACGCCACGTTTATTGTAGATACGCTTTAGACTTACGCCTAGTAGGATAGTCTACTGTCTGTAAGTAAAATACCTCGTTTTATTTATACTTATAAGACATAAGATAAATAATATTGCACTATTTTTTATTATTAATGTAAACTCTAAAAAAAATTACAAATAATTTCATTTATGAATACTCTTTAAATCGATAATATATTTAATATTATATATTACAACTGTTTAAAAATACATGTCGATATAAAGTTGAAAATCATTCAATTCTCAAAGCCTATCGAATCAATAGAATAATATCTATATTTTCCTGTAAGTAAGATGAATCAAATAATTCGAGCTGGTGTGAACGGTACATGATTATGATGGTCGAACCCATTACCCGTGAGAACTGGAGTGCAGTGGCGTGGACACGACGGAACGATCTTATATTCAATCTATTTTACCTTTATCAAGAATATAAACGTTATTTTTACCCTTAACGGCCTTTTTCAATATTCTATCTATCCCTTGTTTTGCTTACTAAAGTCAGACAAATCTATCTATTTGCACTTATTTTGATTTCAATATGCTGTCGACGGATACATTAGCTAAGACTTTTGTCTATCTATTGTCATATATTTTGACAGAACAATCTATCCATAATCATTGATATATTAATGAAAATGGCCTTAAGTCAGATGTATTAGTGACGAAGTAAATCATTTATTATGTGTACATTAAACGGGTGTTTTATATTAAAAAGTGGTTTGAACTTTTGTTGCTATTTTATTTTATTTGAGAAAGCAACAGCTAATATAGCTATTAACTAAATGTTTGTAAGAAATATTTAAATCACAATTTGAACACACGAAGACTTGTTTTAAGTATTAATTCAATCTTTAAAATTATTACTTATGAAATCTTTTTAAAATTTTAAATATTCTATAAATAGATGTAAAGCAGAGATTTAAACAGATGCAAGAAAAGTTTAATTACAGCTTAACATAAAGTTCGTATGAGTTAAAAACTTTAAAAATTAGTGTGAATGGTGAATTAAAATACATAACAAATGTCCAATGTTTCTCATTGTTTTTTACACTTTATTTTATATAATGTGGATCCTTATTAGAAACTGTAAAGGAATATAATTTCGAAAGCATTACTATGGTTCTAGCAACAACTTTATAAACGTACATACGTTAGCAAAAAAGGCTACTTATAATTAAGGTTATTATAACTAAATCCTTTGCATCCGTGATACCGAAAAAATGTACATAATAGTTTAATTTAAATTATATTTAAAGTATCTCCGATGACGAAACGGCGTAAAAAATATAATTCCGAAAGGATACATTATATATAACGACGCATAAGAAACATTAATTGAAAAAGTCTTAAACGTTCGAGTTGAAAAATGATTTCACTCAATGCTAATTTATTGAGTCAATTTGGAAAATTTATATCGTTTAAATATTTAATTAGAATATTAATTAAGAATTTTACTCGCATGCTATCTATATAAATCGCGTTGGTCTGATTTATATTTAAATAAAATTTAAATTCGCATAAATTATGTAGTGTTTTAATTAATGTGTTTTGTATGCCATAGATGGCGTTAGGATCGTTGATAAACTAGATCGATTTAGTCCTATATCGAGCGCACTTTTTGCTTGTTGGTAAATGATTGGTTTTTGTTGACTCGGCGGGAAATACCTCCACATTATTAACACAGTACGGCTCCTATTAGGAATTACTTTTTAAAGGAATAAGAGCTTAATGACACATGTTTTGAGAAATGATTCCGTTTAATGCGTTTCCTATTTTATCGTTTTCCTCTTTGTTTTTTTGAGTGTTTATTTGGTCTGGAGATAAAAGTTTTTATTTATGTTGAGCCGTCTTTTAATTTCTTTATAACCATGAATGCAACATTTTAACATAAACTTTATAAGGTGTAATGTGTCAGGATATAGTGTAAGACAAGTATTTTGTAGTTATTCCAAGTTAATGACATTTTTTGCTCCAGTTTAATCTTAAGTTTAAAATTGTTATATATATATACATAGCCTTAAATATTGGTTAAGTAAATATTTTGTGTTTATTTGTAAAGTAAAATGCGTATTACATAATTAAAGTTAAATTTAAGCAAAAGCGATGCGTAATTAAGTGGAAAAGAGACATACAGACATATTAACAAAGCGTGGTATTATACTGTTTAGTGTAAAAAAACATAATGGCTTTATTTAATGATATTTGCTCCGAATACGTAAGTTCATAACAATTACTTTGACTTTGATGGATTGCTAAGTGAAGAAAGTGTTTTGCTAAGTGTCAAAGTGTCACACTTCACTTAGTGTGTTAGTGATAAGTAGATTTCAGGAAAGTGAAACATTTTAAAATTATTAAAATCTTTAGTTATTTAAGGTTGAAATGTATATTATAATGCGCAAAAGAAATGTTTTGTTATATAACATTGTAATAATAAAATTGTGTGTTAAATTTAATAGTTTTTTCCTCTTTCAAATATCCGGTGTTGATATAAAATTGCATATAAATTAATGCATGTAATGTAAATCAATTAACTATTAAATATCAATAGTAAAAGTTTCGAGTAATTTACAACTAGATGGCGTTAAGTGTATTACATGTTAAAAATTAGATAAATCTGTTTATAAAGCTCGCGTAAGAAATTATTCTTGCATTAAAATGTACTAGTTTACTATAAGATACTATTAATTTCTTGATGTACAATTACGTATACAATTGAGTACTGGTGAGTATTATAATAAATTCAATTTGTTGCTTAGAAAAATAAATCATCAGATTAACAACTATGTTTTAATAGGCTAAAATCTTTACAATTGGCAAAGTTATGGCTATTTTAAGGTTTTTTACCAAAACCGTGCATGATTATCAAAACCCTATGTAGGTTTTAGACAATCGTCATTGTATTACAGAAGCCTAGCTCAAAGACAGTTTTTGCGGAGTCAGGTCCGTGGGAAATATTCCCACAGCATTATACAATACTTTTATATCATTGTGTTATTAAAACGCATTATGAACATAATGATCAATTGTTCAATAGAACGGAATAAGGAGGTCATATGTCCTTTCGATGGTTTGATAAAGCAAAGGTCTACTGAGTCACCTTTGTTTTGACGTGTTGTCCAAATATTAAAGTTATGCATTTTTAGGAGCTTAAATAACAAATGTCACTATAACGAAGGGAATAAGATATACATGTACATGATAGTTTGTATCGTGACTTGATGGAAATGCATTTTAAAATATTGAATCAAAGATTTTTTACACTATTTCCAGAATTAATTAGTGAACTTTATTAAATAACTAGCTGATCCGCGCGGTCTCACTCCCGTAGCATAATGTTATATATATAGCCTATGTTACTCGTGGATAATGTAGCTTTCGAATGGTGAAAGACCTTTTGAAATAGGACCAGTAATTTTTGAGCCTATTCATTACAACCAAACAAACAAACAAATTTTTCTCTTTTTACTATTAGTGTAGATTATACTATTACAACAGTAAAGTTCCGTTTCTTAATGGTAGAGATGTAGATATAAATAAGTTGTTTTGAAGTAAATTCTTTGAAATAATAATCGTTACATTGAAGTTAGTATAAATTTGATTTTCATACACAATTACAATAATAGTGGATTATGGTGTTCTCTTTTTTCCGATATTAAGTTAAAATGGAGTTCTATTCGTTTTTCATGGTTTTTTACGTAAGATCACTTTTCATATTCCTTACTAGATGAAGACATTTTGATTAAAGTTTCATTACTTAGGGGGCTTTTTAATAGTTTAATAGTTTGAAACGGTTTTGGTTTATTCTACGAAGTTGCGGGTTTACCCGTCGCGAGCGTATTATAATTATCGATTCTCAAAATTATCGGTTAATTTATTGTGTTAAGTTTAGCTGTAAGTATTCTTTGGTGTTTAAGATGATTAATAATATCGGATTAAAGTTAGGACTTATACTAACGGGTTTGTATAATCCTCGAGAAAATCTTAGAAGATTAAGGGTTAAAACAACTGTATCTGTTTAGGATTAGATTTTACAGATAATATTTAGCTTTCAATGTCTTGAAAATTATTAATTATATTTTGTAGTGACTTATGCGTTATTCATGAATGAATAGAAAATAGAATAGAATAGGAGAATCTTAAAGTTAACAAAATAGGCGGCCTTATTGCTAAAGAGCGATCTCTTACAGGCAACTCGTGGTTAAGTTTGAGAGAGAGAAAGACTCAGAGATTAACAGATAAGCTGTTTTCAAATGTGTTAAAAATTTAAATCAACTCATGAACATATATAAATAGTAGATACTTAGTAAGTAATTTTATGTTATATCACTATACTAAAATTGGTACTTGCTATAAAGTAGACAATTAAATATATTTAAAATTGCGTATATAGAAGTTAATTTGAGCGTTTTTTTGTTTTTCACGGCTCGTTAATCTTTCACGGCCTCGTTATAAATCTGCTACTGAATTTTATATTTCAGGAAAATTACTTAAACTGAATTATTTAATTAAAATATGGAGATAAAGCTTAAAATAGATATTGATAAAAAGATAAGTGATGCTGTTACGAAATTCTTATTAAATGATGAAGTCGCGCGAAATATATTATAGCTGTTTTATAGTTTCGGATTCTTTCTATGTTTTTAAGTCATTTGTAAAGTAGTTTAAGTAACATTAGAGTATTGCGATTTATATTTTCAAAATAGAGTTAGTAAGTAAAAAAAAATAATTTAGAATTTATTCTCTCTACTTGACATTAAATATTAAGGTTTTAATATCAATTGTTACCTTCAATAGCATTTAATATTAATTCCCCGTAATCGACTCCCGTTGAAGTCTTTTGTTATCCGCACAACGACATAAAAGCTGTTTTTCGTATTGTTTCGAATGAGAAAAGATTATATTAATCCATTTAAATCCTGAAGTTAAGTATTATAATTCAAATAACTTGAAAAAGTTAAGTGCGTAAAACTGCAATTGTTTAAATAGATGATTAAATTATTTAGATTTTATCATGGAATGTTTAGAGTATGGAAACGTTATTGGATATTTTAATCCTTTAAATAATGATCTAAGTAACGGTAATTATTTTTTAAAATAGCAGTAAATAAAAGTATAATATGTGTAAAAAATGAATGTTAATCTTTAAAAATATTTTTATAAAAATACGTAACCCTATTTGTCTATGTACTTCAAAACAATTTATGCGATTTTTTTTAACATTATCAAAAACGTAAGTGTAAAAATTAGGTGACAAAAATGATTTGAAAGATCACATTTAATTCACATATATACGCTATTTCAGTTTCATAATACGACCTTTTACGTGATACATATTCTGTTTTCACGAGGAATTAGCGATATTTGTACAAATGCAAGAAAGTTACAAAATATAGGTCGTGTTTGGTTTTTCTTTTAAATGATAATTGGTGTCTAAATAACCTTTTACTTTTAATATTTACTTTTATATTATTGTGTTTTTTGCTTCGTATTTTCGAGTTTAAAGCGTTAAGGAGGTTTTATTGCATTTTAATTGAGAAAATTTTGATAAGATACGCGTATAAAATTTTATAGTTTGATAATGGTGTTCATATTAATGAGTGGCGAATCGAGATAAAATAGATATTAAAAATATTTTTGCGTTTGGTTTTATATTAATTTTATATAATTATGGAATTGTAATTTAAAATTATTAACTTCTTGTATGTTTTAGTAATAAAAATGTTTACTTTAAAATTTGTTTTCAGCACATTTTTTTTTAATAATCGTAAATCGATTATTAAATATTAAATTGTAGCTGCATTTTTATCATTATTTTAACGCTACATTTACCTACATAAGGATGTATTTTATTGTCATATAAATAAAAAAAAATCCTACCTTAATCTTTGGTGATCACGAACGAAATCCACACTCACAACACTGCGTAAATGTCAATCACAGATCCAAGTCAATTACACAAAATGTCAAAAAATGTCAATCAGTCACTCCACTGCACAACACATCGGAATCATCGTAAAATTGGTGTAATCGTAACGCGTGCGGTGTCAGCGGCGCGCGCGCACGAATGCTCCAAGAGGTGTAGACTTTGCCTGATCTTTTGGGGGGCGTGGTTACCCGTGCACCTGTCCCCCTCCCACAAGTTGTCAAGGCTATAGCCTTCTCGCTCGCGAGTGCGATACCGTTGAGTGGGGGGTTTGAACTTTGCTGGATTAATGAAATGATTGCAATGATTGTTTATGAGCCGACGCATTTTATTCTATCGTTTTTCTGTGCTTGTCGCATTTTGTAACCTTTCGTAATGTTTCATTTTCATTTTCATAAACGTTTTGCCATTTTGCTAGATGATCACAGAACCTTAATGTCTAACAAATAATTTCCGAGTTAATTAGTTATTTTCAATCGTTAATACTCTATAAACAATACGGCAAAAATTATTTGAAAATTCTAAACGAAAACGTAAAGATAGATAAAACCTTTTTTACAATTAAAACTATAATTAAACAACTAATTGGTTAAGATAAAGGATAAGATTACTGTCTAATATCTTATTTAATTATTTTGAATTTCGATTAAGTACAAGAAAAAGTAACAATCTGTTTGGTTTTCTTAACTTAGTTTGATTTATTATATTTACCACAATCAAAAGCTTATAAACTAAATTATAAAAATGGAACTAAATAAATTATAAAATACATAAAAGTTCAAATTATGTTAATATTAGAATAACAAGTTGAGTTGAGTTAAGTAACATAACATAGCTTAAAAGTAACCTCTTACAATATCTAAGTAATACATAACAATAATATCTCAAAAACTAACGATGATATTCCAAAGGATAATAATTTCATAGGTTACAATTACATATTTTACATTATGATAATTATTATATTTTTCAAAGATTAATAATATTAAGGAGCGCTTTAAGTAATGCAACGTAATGCAAAATGTTGTTGAACTTGTCATTGGGATGCTGTATAATTGTCAAATGTCTAACACCCGTATTCAAAGATCTATCCTTATCTATCCTTAATTTTACTTCCACTCAGGTTACGTCAAGTATGATGTTTGAAGAATTTCAATCGAAAATTCATAACATAAAAATATAATATTTTAATAAATAGATCGAACAAATGGAGGTGTAAAATTTTCTTCTCTGAAATTTTCATAACGTGAGTGGACGTGAGTTAGTAGAGTTTTGACTCAGAATGTAAATTTTCGTTGAGTCATATCGAGGAATGCTCGAGGAACGTATTAGAATACGGGTGTAACAGTTTTCTTATTTTGTAAGCAAAATACTACAATATTAAGGTATTTCTGGATATTTCCGCTGAAGGACTTGAAATTTGGCATCCGTGCAAAGTTGGTACGGATTGCTAGTATATAAATATTGTAAACAGAACACATAATTGTTTTATACTAAAATCTTACGAAATTAAGCAGATATTGATTATGTTGAGTATTTATTTTTGAGTTATGATTAATTACATGCATTGAAGATGCGATTTTTGCACCATAATTTTAAGCAAGCTATTTTCATGAACATAATATGGTGATAGAAATTGGTATATTTTACTAATTCAACACTTTTATAATTATTCCCTTTGCCGAAATTATTAAAAAAACAAAACGCAACATCCTTCTAAAAAACTACAAATACAGTTAACAAATAACCATAACGACCGTTAAAATTCTACCAAAATTTCTCCAACAGTTACCCTAATTACAAAAAAGATTGCGATTCTATTGCGATCTACAATTATTGCACAAGCTCGAAAAAAATATAGACAATAGTAAAAAATTCGCACAAAGTGTACCGACTTTTATTTGCGCAAGGTAAAAGTAATAGGGGTAATAAAGGAATAGTTTTATGGTCTTGGACCCTTGGCCTGTGACGTCAGACACCGTTACGTATTGTTTTGCAAGCAGTTTCACAGCTATTTACGACTTAAATTATTTTGCAAATACAGTAACTTTTTTTCGCAAATTGTGAGTGTATTTTTAAGTTGTATTAATAATACATAAATATTTAGGGAAAAACTACGCCATCTAATTCCAAACTAAGCCATGCTTGTACTTTGGATATTAGGTGACTGATAGACATACTTAAACATACTTTTTTACATACATACTATAGATATATAAACACCCATACAGTAGAAAATAACAATGTTCATCACGTCATCATCATCACGGATCGAACCCACGCCCTTAGGCGCACTAGACCGTTGCCACATCCACTGCGTCAATCAGGTATAACTATTTGAAATTTTCACTTAATTTATGTTATTAGAATAAAAGTAACTGAAGTTATTGAGTCTCTAATCTCTATCGACTTAGGCCCGATATGTTTAAACGACGGAACGTCATAGTATAACAGATACGAATCGTTTTCATTAGCGGTTATAATCAACCAATCGGAAACAAGTTTCGGTAGTGATGTTAACGCCACGTTTATTTTAGATACGCTAGACTTACGCCTAGTAAGATATTGTACTGTCAGCAGGTTTGTCAATATGTATGACAATTAGGTTGTATATAGAATCCTTAAGTAAACACAACCATAATTTACATATTGGCTACTTTAATTTATTCGCGTATGTACATATATTTCAAATAAGGTTGGAATAAGTATGGTGTCGGGCTATTGAAAAATATAGAGATTTAAAAAAACAAAAATGTAACGTAAACAACAAAGTATCAAATACAGAGTAATCTAAATAACGTGATATCGCGTATTATCGCGTGATACATTATGGGAGATAAAAAAAAGAATGCAATATCTATTTGTAAGTGGGCTATGATACTTGCGACTATACGATTAAAAGTCGCATGTTTTACCCTATTAATACTAAATAAGATATTTTGTATAAAAGAAATAGAATTCTCTATTTTATTCATGGGCTTTGAGAATGGACTATGTCAGTTCCATAGGAATTTTTTACGTTACAGCAGGCAATCAGAGCTTCATGCTCAACTGATGTTAAGTGACTGACCGCAGCCCATGGACATCAAAGTGTCGCAGATGACTTGCCAGCTTCAAGGAAGAGGAGGGGATAAGGAGAGATTAATGATAGGAAGTTAAGAGAGGAGTAGAACAAGATGGGAGAGGAATAGGATGAGAATACAGGCCTACGGGTCTGCACTGATCATACGAAACACAGCGGAATAATGATTCACGCCGATCTTCTGCATACATAGTATAAAAGCTTAAAACTATTCTAATAAAATCTACTGCGTAGATATGTAGACTATCTTAGGCTCAGTTCCTATAAATGACGGAACGTCATAGTATAGCAGATACGAATCGTTTTCATTAACGAGCGGTTATAATCTACCAATTGGAAACAAGTTTTGGTAGTTTTATTAACGTCACGTTTATTATAGATACGCTTTAGACTTACGTCTAGTATGATATCGTACTGTTCGTAAGTAAAACGAATCGTTATTTTTATTAGCTACATCCGTGTTAGGAGTGGAGAAACTAGTCTGAAATATACCCACAGCAGCTTGATTCAAATTTTATTATCTTTACAAGTAAGACTTAGGGATAAATATATATTTAACGTACCATTACCACCGTATTAATTTGCAAAATTATATTTTTATTAGGACGACTTCAAATGTAGAACGAGTACTGTAAAATGAGTCCTCGAAAAAATGTTTAGTCACGATGTTATGGCAAATGTGAAAATAACGGTAGTGTATTATATAGTTATATTTGTAAATGATATTAAGACGCGTTATGATATATGTCAAATGGTTTTTAAGTACTAACCGGTTGGTTACTATCGAAAACTTTCCGATAACTTTATCTATGCCTTGCATAAAATGTCTTTATGTAACTTGCTGTATCGCGCGGGTTCGCTCGCATAGCATACTGACATATCACCTATATTTATTAGGGATAATGTAGGATTCTAATGGTAGAAGAATTATTCAAATCGGTCCAGTAGTTTTGGAGACTTTTCAATAAAAAAATGAAAATATCTCCTCTTTATTATTTTAAAGTAAAAATTGATGCAAACATTTTCTTAAAAATTTTGCACATCAAATACATATGCAGTTTTTGAAATCTATATCTATGTTTAAATATTATATTATATATATTACTATATAATTCCCAAGACTCACGACTAAAAATCGTTCTACTTACTGGCCCATCCACCCTAATAGGCGACATATAAAAATAAATCTATTCGGAGCGTAAATCACGTAGATTAGATCTCGTTCATACGTCTTAATTTTAATAAATTTATCGCCCGAACATGTTTATCGGTGTACCTAAATACGTGGCACTGGGATCCAATAACGGGACACTCATGTTTTCGGTGGTTGTGTGTGTTTTAGGTGTGTGTTCCGTATATTTGAAAATCGTGCTTTTTCCTCATAGTTAGGATTTGGTTAAAGGTTAATTTACTTATGTAATACTAAGATCGAATTGTTTTTATCTACCATTTTTGTGATCTCAATGCTTACGGTTTGCTGTTGGTATTCATACAGGAAACTCGATATGAAATTGACATAAATTGATATGATATGATAAAAAGCAACATCAGTCATCACCCATTCTTAATCAAACATAAAAAAATTAAATTAAAATAAGTACGTAACAATGTAAGCAGAAACAATTATTCTTTTTTTAACTATTCATAAGCTTGTTTTTTTCTGTTTATGTATAAATTCAACTAAATGGAAAATAATCTAATGTTTTTGAAAATTCAAATTGTAACTCTTTATGTATGCACCAACCCACTCAAAACAATAAGGTAGTACCCATTCAAAACAATAATATATGTTTTATTCGTAAATTATCAAAATAATTCACTAGAATACAAGTACAAAGTATAAAAGTCGAAAATGCAATTCATAGAGATCTTTACTTGAAAGTCTTATCTTAAAATAATCCAAGAGATTCATTTAATGTAATTGTTTCGTTTTTAATTATTTTAAAGATAACCAAAATCTTATGTAGTTTCACAATTTTACATTAACACAATTTTATTATATCGTCACATTTTCTAAGAAACCCCACGGAACCCTCCAGACACGTATTAACACGTATCCCGATATCGTTTCTCCATTTAGAGACTGTTAATCTGATCCGAGACGCTTTAGGAAGCACCTCACGATTTATGCGCTCCTAGTACTTTGATTTATACATGTGTATTGTATGTTGGGTGAAGGTAATTTTCCACCGGTTTTTAATCGGTTTTTTTATCATAGAACAAGTAAAACACTTCTTTAACTAAAAAGTAAATGCAATAATAATACAAGGTATTCCTTTGGTTCAGCATTTACATCGATTATAAATTGGAGGCACTAACGCCAATAATTAATATATTACTTCGAAATCTCTTTTGAAAAAAGGTGCTATTTTTTCTTCCAACTCTTTTGTATATAAATATATAATATTCACGAACATATAACACTACGCTATCTAGTCCCAAACTAAGCAAAGCTTGTACTATGGAAACTTAATAACTGATATACATACTTAAACTAAATTACGACATAATTTTTCCTATTATTAGAAAATAACCAAATATACACGTCGCGTAGTCTGTCTTTCTCCGAACTTGGCTGACAAGCTGTCGTTGATATTAGTGATGTTTGGACCATATGGAAAAGATTTACAATTTAAATAAATTAATCCAACCGCAGTACAGGCGCCTCCCACTGTTACTTATCTTCTTTAACGAGGATCAAATTTAAGAATGGGATCTTCGGAATGAAATAACGGTTATTGTAGTTTTGTTTGTAGATTCTTTAGTTTTGAGAAAAATATTATGGGAATTATAATAGGCTTAGTAATTGTTTGTATCAACATGAGTAATATAGTGTTTCAACATTTCGTAAGTAATCCGAGTATCGCACTGCTATATTATTAATACTTAAGACCATTGTGTCTATACCATATTTTTGTAAATTAAAATGATTACTTACTTAAATGATTAAATTGTCTAGTAGATATTAAGAAACAGAGTTTTCATTTTGCCAAAAATTAACAATTATTTTTTTTATTTTATTGTATACTTTTTTAAGTTATAGTCTTTTTTTATTTTTGTTCTGTGTGTTTATTATATTATTATTTTAATGTGTGTGTTACAAGACACCATACTCTTGTCAATAAATGTATTTTTATTTTTTTTTTTAAAAAATTATGATTCATAGTTATTGCTCATGACGTGATCGTAAGTTTTATTTATTTCATATATGTAAAAAGAAAATTTACTATGTCAAGTTTAATATATAGTCTTATCCGTTCCACTGCAATTGTGTGATGACCAGTTATGTGCAATTTACATCGAGGAAACCAAATTATTCTCTGACAATACCAAAAATTAATTGCTCTTACATGCTTCGTTTACATTTTCCGTTACCATCGTAAATATCATCATATTTATTGAAAGTATTGAACTATTCAGTGATATGCTTGATAGACTGTATTGTCACTTGATGGAAATATTTTTTATGATTTGTTTACTACCTGATGATGATTGATCGAAACCGGTTGTAAATTAAATAAAGTTTATTAATAAATGTGAAAATAGTGTAAAAGAGTTTAATTCTATAAAAAAATATTCAGTGATACATTAATTGTTTAGCTAGATTTGTGTCCAAAGGCCTTCCCAAACACTTTCTATTAATCGCGATTTTTTGCCATCGGGTTACTAGTTTCATTTATCAATTTAAATTTCAACCTCAATAATTGTGGTCGGAATATTTATTACATAGAACATTTCTCGAGGTGGAGGTTCTATTTTCTCTCATAACTTGATGAGATGGCAGACCGACTCTACTGAAGAGAGATCAGGGGCAGGACGGTGCATACCGGCTTCACATACTCTCTGAGGTACAAAAGTGTACCAACACAACTAATTGCCTGACTCTGGATATTTGTGTCACAAAAATCCCAATAACATTTGTTTCGGTCTCACCCGGGATTCGAACACATCACCCCTTGATCTGTAGACAAAGAAACAACTACTAGACCAACGAAGCAGTCGAGTTTCTAAATATTACGATATCGTATCGTATTGTGTAACAGAGATCCAACCTTTAACCTGGCTAGAATAGTTATAGCGTTATTATGACCATCCACAGATTACATTATTCAATTAGATAATACACCCGTTAGATTGAATTTCATTTAATGTTAAATTTATGATCGTCGCGGGGTTAAAGTGGTGACGTTATTGCGTGCTCGCGCTTGTAATTACGGGATGTCGTGGATTTATGTGCTAAATAATGCTAGTAATTAAATAATGGCTTTATATGTTTGTTTATTAATTCCTAAATTGGTCTAGAAATTTCCAGTACAATCAAATCGATGGAATTGGTTTATGTGAATAAATAAGACGAGAATACAAACTTGAAACAATTAGTTTTGCTACTTGTAGTCAGTCAGTCAGTAAATAATTTTTCTAATTCATTATGTAGTTTCGAAGATTAGGACGTTTAAACAAATTATCTTTATTGTAACATAATAATACAAATTGTTTTACTTTCTTGGATATAATATAAATAAATAAATATTTAAGGACATGTAACACAACACAAACACACTAGATTAGTTCCAAACTAGACAGAGCTTGTACTATGGAAACTAAATAACTGATAGACATACTTATACATTTTTTTGTAAATGTATTCATACTTTAGATAATTAACACCCAGACAGTAGAAAATTACAATGTCACATCATAATTTCTTATTCGTGGTAAACGAACCTACACCCTCCAGCGCAACAGACCACATCCACTGCGCCAATCGGCTCATATTAAAAAAAAAATTCTCAGCTTTCCAAAACGAAACATCTAAATTAAATCCAAGAATGTAAGGCCTCGATAATTACTACAAATTCCCAAACATTTGATAAATTTAACGAATTATTTTGTTGCCTTATCTGGAAATCTGGAATTTGTTCCAAATGATTGTCCATTTATACCAGTAATTATGTAATATGTAAACTCATTAATTATGGGTTAGTGACCTTTTCAATTACGTGCTTTTATTGGTTACACAGTTTTGGTTTGTATGTATGTGTGATTATAATAGTTATT
>LQNK01001193.1:89867-108952 GCA_001586405.1 Phoebis sennae
ACGACCACTGCAGTAATATGCAATTTCAAATTATTCTCTGACAATACGAAAAATTAATTGCTCTTACATGCTTCATTTACATTTTCCGTTACCATCGTAAATATCATATTTATTGGAAATATTGAACTATTCAGTGATATACTTGGTAGACTGTATTGTCACTTGATGGAAATATTTTTTATGATTTGTTGACTAACTGATGATTGTTCGAAACCGGTTGTAAATTAAATGAAGTTTATTAATAAATGTGGAAAATGTTTAATTCTATAAAAAAATATTCAGTGATCGATTTATTGTTTAGTTAGATTTGTGTCCAAAGGCATCCCCAAACACTTTAATCCCATTTTTTGTCATCGGGTTACTAGTGACATTTATCAATTTTAATTTACAAGAATGTTTCATATGTATGTGTCGACAACTTTAATGATTGTGATCGGAATATTTATTACTTAAAACATTTGTCGAGGTACTATTTTCTCTCATGAGATGATATGGCACACCGACGATATCGGAGAGAGATTAGGGGCGGGAAGGTGCATATTGGCTTCACAGCCTCCCCGAGGTACAAAAGTGTACCAACACCACTAACTACACTAACTGTAACACTAACAACACCTGTATCTGGACTCTTACTGAGATATTTTTATCAGAAAAATCCTAATAACATTTGTTTCGGTCTCACCCGGGATTCGAACACATCACCCCTTGATCTGTAGACAAAGAAACAACTACTAGACCAACGAAGCAGTCGAGTTTCTAAATATTACGATATCGTATCGTATTGTGTAACAGAGATCCAACCTTTAACCTGGATAGAATAGTTATAGCGTTATTATGACCATCCACAGATTACATTATTCAATTAGATAATACACCCGTTAGATTGAATTTCATTTAATGTTAAATTTATGATCGTCGTGGGGTTAAAGTGGTGACGTTATTGCGTGCTCGCGCTTGTAATTACGGGATGTCGTGGATTTATGTGCTAAATAATACTTGTAATTAAATAACGACTTTATATGTTTGTTTATCAATTCCAAAATTGGTCTAGAAATTTCCAGTACAATCAAATCGATGGAATTGGTTTGTGTGAATAGGAAAAAGACAAGAATTTGTTTTGAAACAATTAGTTTTGCTACTTGCCTATGTAGAAATAATTTTTCGAATTCATTATGTAGATACGAAGATTAGGACGTTTAAACAAATAATCTTTATTGTATGATCAAATAATAATACAGATTGTTTTACTTCCTTGGATATAATATAAATAAATTAATATATATTTAGGGACATGTAACACAATCTACGAGTAATCCCAAACCAGGCACAGCTTGTACAGTAGAAAATTACAATGTTTATGACATCATAATTTCCTACTCGTGGTGATCGAACCCTCCAGCGCAATATACCATTGCCACATCCACTACGCCAATCGGCTCATATCACTACATAGTATAAAACAAAGTCGCTTTTTCTGTCATGTGTCATGTTGTATGTCCCTATGAACGCTCAAATCTTTAAAACTACGCAACGGATTTTGATGCGGTTTTTTTTAATAGATAGAGTAACTCATGAGGAAGGTTTTTATGTATAATATCATCCATTAAACCCGTGCGAAGCCGGGGCGGGTCGCTAGTTAAAAATAAAACAGTCTCTCAGTTTCAAAACGAAACATCTAAATTAAATCCAAGAATGTAAAGCCTCGATAATTACTACAAATTCCCAAACATTTGATAAATTTAACGGATTATCTTGTTGCCTTATCTCGAAATCTGGAATTTGTTCCAAATGATTGTCCATTTATACCAGTAATTATGTAATATGTAAACTCATTAATTATGGGTTAGTGACCTTTCAATTACGTGCTTTTATTGGGTACACAGTTTTGGTTTGTATGTATGTGTGATTATAATAGTTATTGCACTTTAATTGCAATTAAAATTATATACATTATTGTAGATATTATCTTTATGTAATAAAATGTCATCTTGGTAATTTACGCTAAAATATATATATTATAGTAT
This sequence comes from Phoebis sennae, assembly GCA_001586405.1. NCBI lineage: Eukaryota > Metazoa > Arthropoda > Insecta > Lepidoptera > Pieridae > Phoebis > Phoebis sennae. Next base: position 91,892 of record LQNK01001193.1, read on the forward strand.
TAAAGGATGAGAGTATTAATACAGATTAAATAAAAGCTCCGAGTATTTATTAGTTCGGTTTGCTTTTTAACCTATTTATAAATGAAACAAAGAATTTTTTTTCCTCTAGTAATACAAAATTAAAAGGGAGGAAAGGGTTAGTAGTTGATTAAATCATTCCTCCTCTCTCCTGCCTATTCCTGTTGATTTTTCTTTCACATCTTTTTTTCTTTACTTTACTAGAGCTAGTAAAACAGCTGCGTCAATCGCAAGTGCTCATACTGTCACTAGGCTATGGTAATTGCCTCACATCAGAACCGCAACTGTAAAAAAAACAATACGTTTTATCTAAAATGAGCACCCAAAAACGGTATATAGAAAAAAGTGCCCTTCAAAGCATTATCAAACTGAATAGAATCAGAAGTCACATAAGACATACAAATGCCCATACTTATCTATGGGAATCGATATTAATATTACGTCCTAACTGCACCATAACTTCGACACGTAATCCGGGGCTGGAGTTAAATATTTTGATGCAATCGCGGCAGATAAATGTCGGCGATTTATCACGATTCTTTCGAGTTGCCGCGATACAGGGGTTACGCACTGTGATATGACGGAATTAGAGGCAAGAAAAAAATGGTGAACACTGTATAAATGTGGCTTGACATTTTTCTACTATTTTTTAAATAAAAAATTATATTTGCACGTCAAAACATGGCTAATGCATGGCATAATTGTGACTCCAAAAATTACAATTTTGCAAATTAAAATTTTTAATTTGACGATAAAAACCTAGATTCAAATACACCTGTCACGAACTTAAGATGAAGAGGTATTTATTCCTCTTCTTAAGTGAATATACAAAATTAAAAAGAAAAGGCTACTATATTTCCTCGATTTCTTCTTCGCGTTATAATGATAAATTAACATAAAAATAATTTAAATTATTATCTTTTTGCATGGAATCAGCATGAAGCAATTTATGACTTTATGGACCTATGGACAACAAATGCCTAGATAGAATAGCGTTATAGCAATGTTTACTTCGTCTTATAAAACAAAAATAAATCTAAATCTTTGTATATCATAAAGCTGCATGCACATATACCGTTTATAGAAAATGCTAATCAAAAAATTATAAAATTCGCACAGTGCGTAACTTCACTCGATACTAAGCTAATCACTGACGAGATCATACCGATTGTAACACCGGAGCCGATAACATAAAGCTATGCACATATACCGTTTATAGAAAATGTTAATCAAAAAATATAAAATTCGCACAGTGCGTAACACTCGATACTAAGCTAATCATTGACGAGATCATGGCGATTGTAACACCGGAGCCGATAAGCTAATCGACTGGTATTTATCAACATTATGCCTTATTTTACCCATTGTTGAGGGCGCGATGGATGACAAAAAGTATTAAGAAGTAACGGGGGATCTAAATGATAATGTGATAGGATTGTCTAAGAAGGAACAAAGTGATTAAGTGACACATAAAATAGTATTTCCTTCATAACAATAACGTGAAGGATTTAGTATGACTTAGAATAGATCATAGTGTAGAAAGAAGTGATTGTTTATAATGTGGTGTGTGTTAAATAGAAAATAATAAATACGACATTCGTATAGTGCGTATCAGTAATCTAATCTTGGTACCAATTCACAAATCCGATTCGCTTAGAAACGAAGAGGTTTTCGAAATTTGTATGAATTTTGTTCTATTTTCGATTCTTTTCGATCGAATTCGCATTTGTGAATAGGGGCCAGAGACAAGATCGTGGTGGTGATTGTCAAGCCGGAGGTAAGCTAATCTACTTGTATTTTTAAACATTATGCCTTATTTAAACTATTGTTAAATTTGGACACATTAAACAATGTCAGGAAGTGTGTATCTAAATAATAGTTACTTAAATTTGGTAGAATTGATCTATGAAGAAAACGGTTGGAATTCTTTCATCTCCAGTGAGCATGATTTATCACAGACAATAGTTATTGCCGAGTTTCAGAGCCTGAGAGGTTATGTATAAAATGCATATTAAGAACTCAACCAAATCGGATTTTATAAATTTATGAGTGTTCAAGCAAATAATATTATTAAATCATTTAATTAATAACCACGATTATGCAATCAGCCGATCGAACGACTTCCTTATCGAATAAAATTCAACTGTCATCGAGCTTTATATTATTGTAATTAAATCACTAATTAAAAGGCGAGCATCAATTATGTCACGTTTATAGTTTTATGGTTAAATATTTTATGTTGACATGAGCTTAATCGTTCAATAGCTTAATTAGAATGAGGCTCCATTAACACGTTGCGTTGCACTGCGTTGTTTTCGCGTCAACGCTGCGACGTTTTTCATATATGGTGTATGATAAGCTCCATTTGTGCGTTGCGTTGTCGCCTAATGCAACGCATCAATGGAATCGTACAAGAGATGAATCGAGAGGAAATATGAGGGGCTGTGCCGCACTTTTGTTTCATTTCGACGCAATGTATCTACGTTGCGGTGGCTAAGAGGCAGGCGACACGACTTGTTGCGTCGCGGGATCGCACAGATTTCACCGTATAAGCGGGCACATGGACGGTGCGGCGCCGCAACGCTGTTTCGTCATAGCTACGCCGTGGGTGCCACAGTACCTCAGAACCACTGGAAAATCTGCGGTACGGCTCCGACGTCGCAACGAATGTACCCCTCCCCACCTCGGCTCAGTGGTTGCAAGTCCGGTGCAACAACGCAACGCATCGTGTGACATGCCACAGCGACATCGCTATCGCGCCGCGCCGCGAACGCAACGCACCGTGTGCTCTCACTCTTATTGTAAGGTTTATGGCATGTAAATTATGAGTAGGTCTGACAATATTATGACTTGTAATGGGATTTAATTTGTTTAATTGATACGTTGCTCCGTGATATTACTAAAAATAAAATTGTAAGAAGGCCGCCCGGCTTCAGTTAATTAATTAAATATTAGTAAGAAAAAGCGGAAGAGATTTTTATTTGTTTAAACTCGCCAAACTTCTGATAGGTAGGTTCATGATGTAGGCTGTAAGTTATGTAGCATCTTCAAATTTGATATTTTCTTTAAAATTGTTTGTTACAATTTACCTCCTTATTAAAAGAAGCTCATTGTTTAAATTATCTAATATTGTAACATTTGATTATATTAGCTAATTAATATAGAAACATGATTCAGAAATAAATGTACAACAATTGTTTGAATAAGTATTATTACTTTTTTGTTATAGAACTTAGTATACTTAGTAAACATGTAACTTCTATGTCATAAAAACATGTTATTGTCAAAAAGCCTTGTACACCAATTGTTAAAAAATACACTATGATATAACATTATTTCTTGTTGAAAATTATCTAATTCGTAAGTATGAACAATTAGTAGCAAACAATCGTATCATACACCGTCAATAAAAAGCGTACAATAGTGATTGTGTGGGAACCGGGTCTCCCCTTGACCGCCATTTTGTTTTGACAATATTGTCAACGATCTCAAACTATGCTATTTTGTCCGTAGTTTATGATTGTCTGTGGTCATTTTAATTTTTTTACGTTGGAACAATTTTATTATCTATGACTGAATTGCATTTTTTATGTATTGTTCATAAGATGACTGATTTTATTTACTTTGTTAAGAGGAGTACGAGTAAATAAATTAGCTATTTTATATTGTAATTCTAATGATAGTTTAGGTTTAGGTTGTTGTTTGTTGTAATAATAATTTAGTGTTTTTTGAATTCGTAACAATTTTATAGTCTTTGATGAAACTTAGGTTCAAAATTATTTTATTTATAAGCGGTCCTTTTGTGATTATATTGAAGGGATTTACGGGGACATATCTACATATAATTAAAAGATAATGTCATAGATCATATACCATTGTTTGTCACAGATTATCATGTACAAATTAATGGTGTGTTTGTGTATGAAAATATTAATTTTCCCATGTTACATGTGATTTATTTAATTGTATATTTTTATTATAAAAATCATGCGGTGAATCAAATATTTATTTATAAAAAATAGTCCAATATACTGCGTCATTTAAATAAAGCTGGAAATAAGAGCATTAAAGCTAGCCAACAGCTTATATCGTACTTAAAAGCAGTCCATAAAAATAGCAATACGGTTAATTTTGTCCATGTTACAGATAAGTATGTACTATAAAAGCCTACGCTTTAAAATGGTTCAGGTTGTGGAGTTAAAGCTATGATTTATAATAATCGGTCGTATCTGGTCGGGTTATCGTATTCACATCTTGTCTTTGCTATAAAACTACATTTATATGTTGCTTATGAGGTCAATGAAGGCTATTTTGTTGGGTTGGGGTCTTTATATGTCTTGTACATACTAGAGTATAGAGTATAGAGTATGTACTTACCAGTTATTTGCAAATTTAGCGTCGATACCATTTTTTACTACATTGATACATTGAATTTTACATCATAATGCAAATCGCTAATAGACATAAGTCATTTTTTTTTTCATTTTTTAAAATCCGAAATGTAGTAAAAGAAAGAAAAAAGCATTAAAATACTCAGGGACAATTAACACTACACCATCTAGTCCCAAACTGATAGATACATACTATAGACATAATTTTCTACTCGTGGAGATCGAACCCACACCCTCCGGCGCAAAAGAGCATTGCCACATCCACTGCGCCAAACGAGTCGTCGGTCGTCGTGATTATTAATCAATTTAATATTATCTCATGACTAACGTAAGAAAATTTGAATCAAGTGTTTACTAATCTTCTAAATTAATAGGTTGCATTCATTCAAATACTTGGCTAAACTTGACTTTTTTCTGGAATAATAAATCCTTCACCTCCTTCAAAAGCCTATTATCTATTTGTTATGAAAATTGTATCGTTTTCACAGATAAATATTATTGCTTACCGTCATATCAATTAAAACGTATTAAAATTCCAGAGGCTATCCTATTTCATTACAAATATCTATACATTTGTACAAACGAAATTTATCACATCTAAGCAGAAGTTATGAAAATTCATATCTTATGAAATTGATTTGTTGGCCCTCCATGGCGGTGCATTGTACACGCTACATAAATACGATATGGTATGATAACGTGGGTAATTCTATGTAAAATATGGACAGTGTGCGGTTTCACGGCTCAAACAAGGTCTAATCTGAACATCTTAGTAATATATTTATCATATTAATATCGCGATAGTAAAATCTTGGAGTTAGACGGACTTTGTAGGGTTTGTAGGGTTTTGCAGAGTCAATTTCTAGGCTTGACTAAATTTGCTGCAGAGTCAATTTCTAAAAAGAATATAATTGATAGATTGTATTGTGACTTCTTGGTGGAAATGCATTTTAAGTATCGAATTAAAGACTTTTTTACACTATTTCCACTATTTATTTAAAAATATATGTAAAAAAGTCTTTAATTCAATATTCTAAAAAGAAGGCTCGACGTAAATTGCTTATGCGCTCATTAACAAAGTTTTGTGTATATTTAGTCTGACACTTTTTCATGATATTGCGCATTATTATATGATAAATGTCCCATGTGCCTAGGGGTATAGGGTGGTTGTTGCTTGACATCCGTCTTATTCAATTGTTTTAGGATAAGAGAGGAGATGTGACCGCGTAAATGTCCCACTCATTCTGATGCAGGACCTCCGAAATGGTCGGCCTTTATCCAATAAACAAGTTATGAGTATAAACCGTGTTAATTATTTAAAGTTATCAGTTCTATTGATATTTTTTTCTGAAATGGCAAGACTGAAAAATTTTTTCATCGTCTCCACCGGGTGTCGAATCTATGACCTCTCAGTTGTAAAAAGTTGTTATTTTAAATAAAATACTTTTTAAAAGTATCTAAAATAGAAGGTACTCGCGTTAAAACAAACGCAAGATTATACTAATAAGTTGTTAGTTAATGCGCCATCGTGGTGACAAAGTGATAGTCATAACATAATAGAAGAAGCCAATATTATCCTTTTTCTCGCATTTCCATTAAAAATAATAAAAAATCATTACTCTTATATTAAAATTTATTTTATAATGTATTAAAAACTCTCAGCATACTTTTGTTACGGAAATAAGAGCCAACAATAAAAACCTCAGGCTCACAACGTAAAATTAATAACCCTACATTCTTTCATCATGACTTCTATGCACATGTTAATGGTTGCGTATCTTCATACAAACAAACATATTATCATAATTTAAAGCATAAAACGATGTCATGCTACCGTACTTAATACCTTCGTCACGAAGGCTGCGTACGGAAATTTTATTTTGTTTGAAGTACATAGCTTATTTTGTTTTATTGTAAGTAACACTAAGGTTTTAAAAAGCAGCAATGTATGTTGTATATTTGAAGTATCAGAGATCAGGTTCAACTTTCGGTCATTATTCGTAGATGTGTAACGTGACCGGTGGTTATGAGCTGGTTTTGTGGGATCTGCGAATATGGATGCATATCTCAATAACTTGATTGTTATTGCTGAAAAATAATACGCATAGAGCACGGTGCAAGGAATGTGGAGGTATTTTAATGAGTTTTCTAAGTTCATCTGCGGATATTAAAACGTGTCAAGTGCGAATATGAACTATGTAATCGGATTCCGCAACATTTTTGTAATGGTTTTTACATTTTTGTTGTATTGCACTGTGTTCCTTATGTTGAGTGGCTGCCCGGAGTATCTCTCTCTCATCATTAGTCCTCTCCTTATCCTCTCCCCTTCTTTCATAATTTTTTCTTTTAATGTTAATCGATTGTTTGTTTTTAAAATTGAATATATGGGATGGCCCTGCATTCTGAGAGTTTTACTATTCAGAATGCAGGAGCTCAACCCAAATAGAAATTTATCAATTTTAATGTGATCCACTGTAAATTATGTATTATTTGATAAACAATAATTTTTTAATTTTAATTGAATTGAATTTAAATAACGCACTTTAATCGTATTGTTTACTGGAACTATGAGTTTATATCATTCCTTACCAAATAAACTTTCAAAAGGAAACAAAAAAAGCATCCCTAAAACGAACTAACTGGGTTAAAATGATAATCTAGGCGATCTGTACAAACAGAGTAATTTAATTTATTATTTACATTTACGTAGTGCCATAAGGTCCCTGTAATGTTGCCGCCTCATTAACCGCAATTATTTACATTCTAGAACCTTCCTCTATAAATATATTTGTTTATTGAAGCTATAACATTTGCTATAAAAATTTCTAAATTAGAGTGGTTATGCATAGACCATATGTAAACATTTGTTGGTATATTTAATTCAAATTCAAATTATTTTTATTTGCATAAAAATATTGTAGGTAGGTACATAATATAATTGTGCATAATGGTGTTATAAAGATGTTAGAATCACATGTTTTATCATTACTAGGATAACACGCAAAAAGTAGGAAAATACAATTTATTATTAAATTATAACAATCAGTTTTATTTTAACCGGCTTTATAGTTATAGATCAGTGTTAATCAAAATTGCGTAAGTATTATTTCATTACTTTTTAAGTGTGAATATAAATTTCTACTTATAAAAGAATCGCTCGTATGAGATCCTATGATAAAGATACATTATTATGTTATATTAATCTGTTTGTCATGTGTTCGAAATATTTTCTTAAGAGGCACCATTCCTGATTAAATTATGAAATAGAAAGTCCACTTTTTTGTATAAACTAGCTGTACCTCGCAGTTTTCCCGTGTAATGGTAAATTGCGTTAAGCTCCTACAAGGTGTATGGAGAAACATCCAAGGGTTTTAGTCGGTGCAAGTGCAAGGTATATGATGACATTTTCCCTCGTAAAAAAGGTACCTTTAGACTCTCTTTATAATCAGAAATATTTTTTCAAATCCACCCTGTTATTTCGAAGGACTCATAAACAAACAAGATTTGTACGTTTATACTTAGTTTAAAATTATACAGTCTGTGTCATCAAGGGTCGTGTACACCAGAGTCGATGAATGAACCGCCAATTATCTCATTGAAGGAAAAGGCTGCAGTAAAAAATATATTAGCACTTTAATACATATTTGATCCATTCATTGAGACGTCTTATTAACTGCACGGAACAATTAGACATGAAAGGTAATGACGATTCTATATTAATTAGTTACAGTGGCGTATCGATCGATCTTTTGTGGTTTTTCTATGCAGTGAAGTAAACGTAATCGTGTTTTTTGGAATGTCAGTTATATGTTGAAGATCAAATATATTTTAGAAGTATATTATATACGAAGGAAACGTATGCAAATGTGTTTAGTCAGAAAAGCACTACACACACAAAAAAATATGAAGTCCGTGTCCCATATTGGAGCATGAGGCAGATGTTATATTCCTTTCATTGATCAATTTTGATTTAGGAGCAATAAGTGATCATCTTTTTGTGCTCTGCTAGACCGAGACATTTTTATTCCTCGTCTCTTTCCTTATGTTTCTAACGACTAACGCGCTTACCATTGTATCAACAAGGCGGTCAGTTCTACTTCATTTATGTTTATTGTGAAAGGTCCTTCTTTTTTGAAGTGACCTATGAATTTTCGTGTCGAAGAAGAGAGACGTTATATAAAAATTGGAAAACTTATTATAATTTACTAGTTTTCTCGCGCGGCTTGCTCCCGTCCCATAATGCTATGTAGCGCATCGGTCTATCTAACACAAATGATATTTTCAAATCGTGCCAGTTTCTGAGATTAGTGCCTTCAAATAAGAAAACAAACTCTCTAGCTTCATATTATGAGTATAGATTAATTAAGACATGATCTTACCAATTAAAAAACCATAATATTATCATACTTGTATCAAAACACGAGTGATACTACAATTGATTAATAGAATGTACAATTGTAGTATAAAATTGAAATATATTTTTACACACAATCGAATTTAATTAAACGTATAATTGATGATGCAATGTGCAATGTCAATTGTTGTATCGGCAGATCTTAATGTATCTATTGAAAAAACTATAATAAAACTTGAAGTTAATTGACAGTCGTTGAAATTCTTTTATTTTTAAATGATTATGAACAAAGAAAGCGATTTGAACTTGTGCAATATTACTAATATAATTAATTTGAAGCTTTTGTTTCATCATGCCAATTAATTTCCAACTAGTCATACAATATACAGTAATATTCGTATGTTGTATTTGTATACTTATCAATGTTATGCAAATTTTAATGCAATTTTATATTATTAGAGTCATACAAATTTTTATTCTTGATTACTTTTATGTACTCCTTTATATTCAGAGCTTGGCACTATTAGAATTAGAAATTCAGAGTAAACAAAAAGAATTTATTTTTTGATTAATTTATTTAGATAAACTAGCAACGAAAAATAGTTTATAATATAACGAATTAATAGTACATGGTAATTTGAACAATATGAAAATCTCTTAAAAATAATTTGTCATAAAGTAACGACTGCTTATGCAACAACACCAAGTATTTTTCAAATTTTGCACTCAAATCAGCCTTTAATAACGTTAACCTTGATGGGCCGCAGTTCACACAGTCCCTTCACTATGAAAATGTGCAAAAAACTTGACAATCGCTCGTCCCTCATGCATATCTCTGGCCAACAATCGATTATAAAAGTTCTTATGCATTTATTGATTGCTGTGAATGAGTATATTGATTTGGGAATTAGGCGTTCTTCAAGGTGACGTTCTAGGCGTGATTGTGTATATTGTTTATAAAACTGGTGTTAATAAGACGGTCATTTTTTAAATAATGTTTACTAATATTATATAGAGGAAAGATTTGTTTTATTGTTTATTTGTATTGAATAGGCTCCGATACTACTGGACCGATTTGGATCAAATTTTGTACATATTTGAAACCCATCCAGGACATAGGACAGTTTTATCCCGAAATTCCTACGAGGTCGATATGTATGATCGGGTGAGACCGCGGAGCTCAGCTAATAGTTAATAATTTAAGCATAGAAAGATTTAAATATTCTTTATTACAAAGAAAAAGATCGGATTTCAACAAAAACTGTGATATTTTTTTTACGATACAATATGATTGAACATTGTCTTTTATTCCTTTTATGTGTACTTTATGAGAACAAATTATTTTTATCCAACATAACGTCGCTTAGCGCAAATGTAACAAGCAGTTAATTATGTGATACCTCGAACAATACACAATTAAAAACAATAAAAAGATAATCGTGAATCACTTTAGATATTCATTTTAACCTAGTTTAGTTTGAGCATTGTACGACGTGTGATATAAAATATATATTTAAAATGGCGTTGACAAGTTGCAAAAAGATGATTGAATGCAAATTTAAGATAATTGAGAGCTTTCTGATAAAAACGTAAGAGTAATACTATTTTTTACAAAGTTTATTATCAAAGAGAATATCAAGACAGATTCTATGCCATATATTACAAATTTATTTATTTTATTTATTTACACTTTATTGAGATTATATAAGTACAGATAGTAAATTGAAATTAAAACAAACATTAAATATGTGTGCATAATTTCATATTCTTTATTTTTATTATATTGTGAATAGCTGGTTTATAGTTTTAAGATATTTTATACAACCCATAATCATATATAATACACAAGTTTGTATAAAGCCTTATAATATAGATGAAATTTTTTTTACATTTCTTAATTGCATATAATTATTAGAGGTGTCAAAAGATTATACTTTTTACCTCTATATTGAATAGTATAAAAAATTACTTTTATTTTATCTTCACCCACCCTTAATTACAAACAAAAACCGCAAACAAATCGCCATTAGCTACAAGGAAGTCCATAATTGGTGTTAAATCAAACACGGGCTAAAATTCTGCGTGAATGGAATCCGGCGATCGCAGATGACCGCAGGTTCCGCCGGCGATGCTATCTCGGGACACCTAGACCTCCGCGGGCGAGCTACGAATAATGGACCTGGCAATAATAATAAAAATATAATAGATATTAACACTAAATCAGTTGATAATAATTATGTTTAAAGACCTGAAGAATCGTCCTAAACGCTTCTTAGAAATCTCGTAATGGTAATCAAAAATGTTAGTATTAAAAAAGCTCATAGTAACTCTCTTAAAGGAGACGGTTAAATAAGTAAAGGATATGCTGAATGATATTGAAGTATAGAGATGCTGTAAGAGTACAGTGAAGTATTCAGCGTGAATGGAATAAAAAAAAAGGTTCCGCCGGCGATGCTATCTTGGGACATCTAGACCTCCGCGGGCGAGCTAAGAATAATGGAACTGGCAATAATAATAGCTGACCGATTTCGGCCATGGTGGCCAATCTCAACAGAGACTAGCCAGCTGCGCAGGAGATATTATTGAGTAAAAGTGTATGCGTGAATACAGGTGCACTCTCTGTTCCTTTACTCTCATAATCCGATGGGGCGGCAGACGGACACGACCGGCGAGAGATCAGGTGCAGGACCGACGGCTTGACGTGTTCCCCGAGGCATGGGGGTGTTCCAACACTTCCAAACTTAGGGCTGTTACTGAGCTTTCTTTGCCAGAAAATTCTTAAAAACATTTTTTTAGCAATAATAATAAAAATAATATTAATAGTATTAATATCTATTATATAGAAGTTGAAAATTATTATGTTAAAGGACCTGGAGAATCATCCCTTAAGCTTCTTAAAAATCTCGTAATGGTCATCAAAAATGATAATATTAAAAAAGCCCTTAGTAGCTCTCTTAAAGGAGACGGTTAAATAAGTAAAGGATATGCTGAATTATATTGAAGCATAGTGATGCATAGAGATGCTATAAGAGTACAGTGAAGCATTCTGCGTGAATGGAATCCGGCGATCGCAGATGACCGTAGGTTCCGCCGGTTACGCTATTTCGGGATATCTACCCCTCCGTGGTTGAGCTTAGAAAACACCTACAACAATGTATACAATATAATAGAAATACCGCATCGATACATTTGTCAACGTTACACGTTAGCGTGGACTATGCTGCTTAAAAAATAGAGTCTTTTAGATATGAAAATACCACATCCACACATCTGCGTCGGGAATGTAACGCCGAATCGGCGCGCGGGCAGTAATTGCGGCTTATCTGCGCATTGTTCGTAAGGAGCACAAGGCTGCGTTGACGTGTGTGTTACCGGCCTTTGATGCTCTGTTTTTCGCTTGCCTATCTAGATTGTCTTTTGGTCTAAGGAAATTACGTGGGTTTTAGGATTGGTTGATTTAAATATTTTACTTTGGGTTTTTACGATTTGAATGGAATATATGAAAGTATTAATTAGAAAATGAAAAGAACATATATTAAAAGAATTTGATGAATATTTGTTAAATGCATATGGCGAATATTATTAACTAAAACATTTTATTAAATTCTTAATACACTTTTATTATTAGAAAATATGCTTATCGTATGAGAGTATTAATTAGAAAATTATAAAAATATTTATAGAATTTTTTGAACGTAAAGGGCGAATATTATAAACTGTGAAATTTTATGAAATTCTAAAAACACTTTTATTATTCACTAAATGACCTGGCGAACTTCATACCGCCATGTTTGCAAGTGATTTATTTGACTGAAACAAACTATTTTTATGAAAAAACTAGCCGCGCCCCGCGGGTTCACCCGCGTAACGTCTGATCCCGTGGCAACTCCGGGATTAAAAGTAGCCTATATGTTATTCTGAACCCTTACCTGTATGTATACCAAGTTTCATTATAATCGGTGCAGTAGTTTTTGCGTGAAAGAGTAACAAACATCCATACATCCATACTTACAAACTTTCGCCTTTATAATAGTAGTAGGATATAAATGTGGTTGTGTGTTCTATTCACAATTTCTTCTTATTTTTTCATCATTTAAAAGAGAAAATTGATTCTTGAGTTTTAACGAGACTTACGAACGTAAATTGATTTTTATTTACATAGATTTGAACACAAAATTGAATTTGCTAAAAGCTTTGCAAAAGCTTTTTTTTTATTAAAAGTTTACGTTCCTTATCTTGCAATAAAATAAATACAAGCGATATGTAGATTACGATATAATATTGCGTCCGGTGGTACGAAGTTAATTCTTTTGTTGTGAAGTGTGGAAGCATTGTCTTTGTTAAACGATTAGTGCTTTAATTTATTGTTTATTTTAAGTATTTTTATCTATAGTCATATTATAAAGAGGAAAGCTTTGTTTGTTTTAATAGGATCAAAAACTACTGGACTGATTTTAAGAATTCTTTCACTTTTCGAAAGCTATATTATCCACGAGTAATATAAGCTTTATAACATTATACTAAGGGAGCGAAGCCGCGTGGCACAGCTTGTGTAGAGCATAGAACTTACTATACTTTGTACTAGGTTTACGCCGTCGAATGCGTTCAATTTGAGCTGTATAGATCAATAATAAATATTCTATAACCTAATCCAAATTACCGTCTATCTGGATACCAAATTTTATGTGAAGTGGTTAGTTAATTACAAATATCCAAACTTTTACCGAATATTAGTAAAAAGTTGGATTATAAAGAGGAATTTTGATTAAACGCACTGATCTTTGAATCTATCGGATGGACCGAACGGATGGATAAGACTGAACCTGAGGGTACGCATTCCATCCTTTTTATAATGTTTACTACAGTATTTTTTTATTCAATTAATTCCGTCTATTAGTATTATAGTACATGGGTAAATCAACTAGCCACATTGTAATAATGGTTTGTTGAGCGTTGCGTGCGTTGTATGCGTTGAAGTCTTTATTACCAGACAAACAAATAAATATTCAGGGACATTGAACTCTATGCCTTCTAGTACCAAACTCAGCAGAGATTGCACTATGGAAACTAGATGATAGACATAATTAAATATACTTGTTTTGTAAATACATACATACTATATATAAGTAATACTCAGAAAATAATTTTCTACTCATGGGGATCGAACCCACGCCCAGCGGCGGAATAGAGCTTTGACATATCCACGACGCCAATTGAGATCCTGCAGCTGAGAAAAAATTAAAAAATGTATATGATAGAATGTTGTGATATAGTTTAGGAATTTAATGAAAAAAAATACCGTCGTCGCCAGAAGATCTCATGAGGCAGAGCTGTAAATATGTTATACTAAAGCTGCGAAATAGCAAAATAATTAATCTTTAATATTTCTCTAAAAAGGGAATTTTGCAGCGTAATAGATAAAATTAAAAGCACCATTATTTTCACATGCAGCAATAATTTTAACAAAATTTTAAATAACGCGTATTTATAAGATTTTTATTATTATAATTGTCTAGACAGTTAGAATCAAGCGAATAAGATTACCATATTATACTGCACTGGTACAATAAATGAATCATATTAAGATTCAAAGGTGTAACAACATAACACTTCCCTTACAAACCATTGTTTCTTTAAATAAAACAAAACCAACCGATACAAGCAAAAATTAACCTTAAATCTGTAGCTATAAGGTTGAAAATTGTATACATTGTAGCAGAGGAAGGGTGATTCTCACAAAAAATGATTTAAAATAAAGACGTTAGTCGAATAACACGCGTCTATTGAATAAACGGATTAAGTGCAATTTGAAAGAGTTTTTGCAGATAATATCGTAATACGTTTATAATAAATGGGGGTTGGATATAATCTGTAACTGTCTGTGTTTTGTTGGTTTTTTAGTGACGTTTAACACCTTGATGGGGGCTATTCTTATATTTCAATGGGTCACGCTTTTAAATGGATTTTGGTGGTATCAATCACACCAAGTTTCGAAGGCATTTTTGTTGTTACATTCGCTCAATTTCTGGTTTACTTTAATTTTTAAAAATCTATAAGCTTTTTAATTTGTTTTTATAGTTTAGTAGCATAGATATTAAATATAATACTTTTGTAACACGAATCACCCGTAACCACGCTCGCTGTAAAGTGCTCGAAACGTCGGGATGATAATAATGTAAAATAATATATAATAAACCACATTTAAAATTCTTAAAAAGTATTTTATTTAATATGGACAGTACTTGCATTAAAACGAACACAAGAAAATACTAGTAGAATAGATATTTTCTCCAAATGTGTCGTTGTTCTTAATTCATACGGCTAACAAGTAGAACTCCCTCCCAGCTTCTATTTCTCCTCAGGATAATTTTGCTCTCTTCAAGGCAAGAGCGAAAAAGCTCATTCTAGGTGGATATGACACTAACTACTTCGCATCACTTCTTACAAAAATACAGACTATTAATAATAATAAAAAAAAATGTAATAATTAATATAACTAGATTATTTTGATCTAAAGAATTCACCATCGTCCATCATTTTAGAAATCATGATTAACATCAAATCAAGCATATGTTTAACGGGCTCAAGCGGGATATTCTAAAGATGCAGTAGCAAAATGGTTTAATATTATATCGAACGCTTTAAAAATACTGTCCCCAAGTTGACACATTTATTCGGGTGTCGTATGCGATGTCACGAGCGGAGAGATATGAATCGATGCGGGTTCGATTCCGTTTGGGGTGACTAACGGACTTTTATATGAGATCTGTGATTTTTCATATTGTTTTTGTTTTGTGTAAAGGTGCTGTCTTATGAACGGTCTTGGGTTTAATCTGATAAATAATTTTACAAAGTAAAATAAAGTCAAGTTATAAGTTGCATCGGAAGCTGTGGGTTCGTTGAGTGTGTTTAAATATATCTGTCTAGTTTTCAAAGGACAAAGTTTTCTTAGTTTTGGCGTTCTTAGGATGGCGTTCTTTTAAATGTCCAGAAATATATATTTCTTAATTTATTTAAGTTAAAGGATTTTACAATTATAATATCAACTTGAGTCTTAATAGAATAAAATGTTGATAAGAATGAAAGAATAAGTGAAATTAAAAATAAGATTAATAAATTAAAATGTTCATTTAATTAACTATAATAATATTATTGAAGTAATTCACATAACTCAATAAATTATGTTCACGTTAAAATAAATCTTTTTTTGAAAAATAAATTTACAATTTCAATTTTAATTATAGATCGTTTAGTACATTGTTGCCTTAAAACATATTCACAAAATAAATAAACATACGGAACATTAATATGATTTTTCCCCAAAACGGGATTCGAACCTCTACACCAAAGCACTCTAACCACTAGTCCTCCATTACTCATACGTCGATAAGAATTTATCGAGCTATCGATACTTTATATGATTTTTATTCACATCCGTGAAGTGTCATAGGGAATACCAGTTGGCAGCCGACCAATGGGATAGCTTATTTAAATAACTGCTAATGTATGGTAACACTCATAAATAAAGACGTTTGATTGTATCTAGAAGTAATGTGTATGAAATAGTGTGATAGGAATAAAAATCATCCTGTAGAATTGTTTGGTTTTGCGCACCCTTTACTTGTTCTATGAATTATGTAGCCGTAATTAGGAAGTTTAACTATAATATGTTATAGTTAAACTTCCTAAGGCCCCACGATACAGGCATTGCCTAGTGCGGGAACCATTGCCAATGTATAGGAACCTACGATAACTTTAAAAGGACATTTCTGTTTATTTGTGAAAAGTTGAATAATTAATGAAATGTATGTCTTTTTGAAGTAATAAAGATTTTATTTTATTTTATTTTATTTTTTACTTAAAGTTGCAATAAAAATAATAGAACAATAAAAGAGAGGGCCGCGCATTGCATGATTGGGTCAAGCTCGCACTGGTGTAATTACAACCCCCCAGTAAAAGATCGGCGTGAAGCAGTATTGGACTGTGTTTTGTACAGTGAGGATTCGGAGGCCTGTATTCATCTTCCATTCTATTCTACTCCTCTAACAATTTCCCATCATTAATCTTCTTATCCTCTCCCCTTCATTCAAGCCAGCAAGGCAACTGCGACTCTTTCATGTTGTAGATGTTCAAGAGCGGACTTTAGGGGCTGACCATCAACCACGTGATATATTTTTTGGCTTTTGTGCCCCTGTATCAGATGAACCACAAGCTGCGATTGCCTGAAAAATAAATAAAATATTGATGCAGTGGTTAGTGCTCTATGACTTCATGAATATGAAGCATTAATTCATTGAA
>LQNK01001193.1:110657-144373 GCA_001586405.1 Phoebis sennae
GTCGCCATTTGGGGTAAAAAAACTCTACTCAGGGGGCTTAGACAAGTGGCAGAAACGCTAATAGAATAGCTTAATAAATGTATGGAACTGACATATCGTTACGGTAACGATCTCGTAAGAGGAGACAGAGGGTAATTCTGCTGCATAACATCTTTAGCAATAAAAGTGTGAAAGCCGAGTATTGCACAATTGGGCCAAGCTCGCACTGGTCACTCCGATCATTAATCCTCTCCTTATCTTCTCCCCCACCTTCAAGCCGGCAAGGCGTAACTCTGATGTTGTTGATGTTAATGGGCTGCGGTCAGTCACTTAACATCTGGTGAAACATATACTCCGTTTTACCGTGGGAATAATGGGATTAGAAGTAGCATTTATGTTATTCTTGATACCTTACCTATATGAATACCAAATTTCATCACAATCGGTTCAGTAGTTTTTGCGTGAAAGAGTATCAAACACACATATATACATACATCCTCACAAACTTCTGCATTAATAATAGGATTGAACAATTAAGTAAGCCATTTATGGAAGTTCATTATGAGAGTTTACCTTCTATAAAGAAAATAATTTAGCTAAGTATAACTATTAAAAACTACCATGAAAAAATAAAATATTGTCAATATTTCGTAATGCCTAAAAATATCAAAACCGTATGTTTAAAACTAACCGTGTTACGTTACAACGAAAAAAACAACTCAATCCTACACCACGTTCGCGTGTAAGCATCACTAATTGGTTTAAATCAAACACAAATTATAAAAGCATTCATCCCACCACCGACCAGCTCACCCTGACCCCCCAATTCACGAGCCTCCTTTCAAACACAATACACAACATTTTTTACTAGCGAAATGAGGGTTCAAGTTATACAGGATGTGAAATCTTTTTTAGACCGGCCCGTTGAAAATTGAAACGTCATAGAATTAGAAATAAGCGGTGTGATGAAAGATAATCTTGTTCGTTATGTCAGAGGTTCACATACGGTTATATTGCAGGATTTTTTATATTCTAGGCGTTAATAGAGCGGAGATTTGTTGGTTTATTGGTAACGTTCGAATACGAATTTTAGTATGTTATTTAATAATAGTATAATATTTCCAATAAATGTATTTTCTATCTTTCATCTTCCTTTCTTTTAAATTCAGCAACTAATCATTTTTCAGTTTCATCAAGAATCGTAAAAAGTCGCAGAACGCCTGATCTCTTACTGATAAAATGTATTTCATATTTCGAGTTTATTATTGCGTTAATTTTTGTCCAAATTATTTTGGCTTGTTTGAATTAGGTACATTGATACATATAAACTATTATTCATTTTAATAGTATCTTAGTTATTAATGATTAATATAAAAATATATTATTGCATAGAGGTGTCATATTTTTTTTGTAAAGACTGTACGTAACAGTCAACAATTAAATTTAAATAATATGAAATAGATATATGTCATATTACTATTCCAAAGAAATCGTAACAAAATTTATGAAAGAAATCCATTTAGTTTCACGTCCAATCGATCAAACCCGTGAAAGGATCACGTTCTTTATTTATCAATTTGACATACAGATTATCGCAAATCTCTGATTTGTGTGAGAATATGGGAAAGTAATGGTACATAATTGTGTGTAGGCTTGTCACGCGAGTGGAGAAATGGTTATTATATAATGAATGAAATGAATACACTTTATTGTACACCCCATTATAACAATGGCAAAAATGGCGGCCTTATGGCTACATAGGCATCTCTTCCAGGCAACCATTTTGAGAATTGAAACTAAGTTCGTAAAACACACCATATCTAATTTTTACATTAGTTTTTATGTAACAGCGGGCAAACTGAGCTTTCGGTTCATCTGATGTTAAGTGACTGAACGCAACCTATGAACATTTACAACAGCAAAGTGTCGTAGATGCCTTGTGGTGGTGGTTAAGGATATGGACCAATGGACCTATGGTCTATTGCGCCGGAGGGTTCGAACCCCAAGAGTAGGAAATTATGACGAACATTGTAATTTTCTACTGTATGGATGATTCTCTCTAAAACCGAGGGACTTTTACTTAACATGAAATATATTTTTCTGAACGTCTTCCGTACCATATTATCCAGTCTTTACTGCACACTCTGTAGATTTGAATATTTAGTAAACATTTCAACTCTGTAGATGGATATTTAGATCTATATTTAGCTGTATATCAACATGAATAATTAACACGTGAAATTATCTCTAAGTAAAAAATGTGATCTATAAACGAGTTAAGGTGATAAATACAATATATTTTTGATACATAATAATTTACCTTCTATTTCTTATTTGATAACACAATAACGTATCACATTACACCATTAAGATAAAATCAAAGAATTTGAATAGATATTCATAGTTTTGTTTTAGATTTATGTAACGTAATCGAAAGTAATGGTAATCGTATTTGAATATATAGATGTTTTTAAGTTGAAGTGTAATAATTACAATAATAAATAGTCCATGACTTTGTTCACTTGGTCCAGTTACTTAGAAATGCAAAGTTTTGTTGACAAATTTTATTTATCTGTACATATAAAACAGTCACCATACCATTTTACTTTCACGTCAATCACGTAGAAACCACTAAGCAGATTTTGTAAAGTTTCATATGGTGAGAGACCAATATTAGGTGCAACTTATAGGTGACATTTTATATATAAAAAAATATTTTGAAAAGTGACTCACCGTACATGTAAACGGAGAGTAAGAAATAAATTCGCGAAAATATTAGAAAATGAGATGTCATTGGATTTTTGAAAATAAAATAAAAGTTTCTATTTGTTTTGCTCAAACAATTATTATTATTTCCCAATTGATTTACACTATATATACCTACCATCAAACTTCATTCATTGTCTCAGAGCTTTTGGTTTAAAAGCGTAACAGACGTATGGAGGCTAATCTCACTTTAATAATAATAACTTTTTGTTAATGATAGGAATGCGACAAATTTTGTGTCTCTATTTTACATTTTTTGTATGGAATGACTTCTGCGTCTTAATATTTATTGAGATTACCCATTGTTCCCAAAATGCTTTAAGTATTTTGCGAGTAAATGCTTATAACAGTCACTTTGCCCTTCGACTAAACTTTTTTTTATGATAAAATATGTTGAAATATTAATATTTTTTGTAACTGTATAGTGCAGTCAGCAATGTGTTTTCAACCTTTATTTTTTCGACCATTACTTACATATTTTTCAGAATCTCATGTTTAAGAGCTGATATAGATAAAATATTAAAAATCATAATAATAAGTATAGTTAAAAATATGAATTGGTGCAAATCGAAAACAGCCTTGAAATGCATGTAGAGATACATGCATTTTATAAAACCTCTTAAAACTCGTTACAAATTTGCAAAACATAAACAAAATGCAAGATTTTTTACCCAACCCTTACAATGATTAATATTAACAATTATTCACAAAATCACACACCAGCAAAAAATATATTAACATACAAAGAATTGGTGCAAATTATGTGGTCCGCTTCAACCTTGTCTCACTTGATAATGAGGTTTTTTGAAGAATACGGATGTGTTTGAACATTTTGAACATTGCTTGACATGATTTTAATGGTAAGTAGTTCTGTTGCGACATAAGAATAGTTGTTAAGTTTATAAAGGACTAATTTGATTATGTGACAAGATCGAACCCACGTCTTTGTACGATCGACGCGTAGACGAATGATTTTCGTATCGTAGTGAATATTTGTATGTAACAGCAGGCACGCAGAGCATGCGGTCCACCTGATGTTAAGTGACTGACGGCAGCCTTTCAACATTTACAGCATCAAAATGTCGTAGATGCCTTGCCGGCTTGAAAAAAGGAAAGGGGATAAAGAGAGGATTAATGATGGGAAATTGGAAGATGAGTAGAGCAGAATGAGAGAGGGATATAGGCAATTTTTTTGAACCTGTGTGCGTTAGTATCGTATTGAAAATAATTAGTTAAAATGTTCTTGTGTTTGTTTAACGAGAGTACTTTCCATATTAAATAAAATACTTTTGAAAGGATTTTAAACGTGGTTTGTTGTACATTATTTTACATTATTATTTACCCAACGTTTCGAACTCATAATGTATAATAAACCGCGTATAAAATCTATTAAAAAGTATTTTATTTAAAATCAAACAATTATTAAACACTGATTTTCTATATTAAAGCTTGTCATTGGATGGTGTCACGCCGTAGTAGGTACTAAAGGGATTTAATGAAATTTTGTATGAAAATAGGCGATTAGTTTTCTGTTCTTATACCCTAAAATAAATAGTAAAAAAGCATTGCAAGCAAGCATGTCTGCCAACAAATATCATATGAACTAAATATTTAAGGTATTACCACCTTTAACATGAACCGAATTTTTTGCGCAAATTGCTTACGAACTAATTAGTTAAAATGAATCTTAATTAATTTCGAAGTACGCTCTGTCGCATTATCTCATTTTTTGTTAAAGGATAATTCGGATTAAGGTCGTGTACGTCGTTTGTTAAAATTTTAATTGTTAGCGTTTATTTGGAATTATTGCACTTTTTCGAGGTTATTTTTGAAGTTATTGTTATCGATTTAATTAGTTTAGTGCCAGGTGTAAGGAAAGATTTCAAATAATTTTGATTACAATCAAGTCATGAATAAACAATATCTAACTAAGTCTAATAAATAAAAAAAATAAATATTGTCAGACATTTTTACACAACGCCAATTTTCCCAAACTAAGAAACTAGATAACTGATAGCCATACTTAAACATACTTTTTTTGTAAATATATACATACAACTACAAATATTATAAAAGACAGGGTACTACATGTCTGAGATGTGGCCCCAATCAAAGGCAGACACAGCTTGCGGTAACTAACATAAAATAAAACTTATAAGTGTGTACTACACAAAGAAAGAAAGAAAGAAAATATCTATTTACTAAAATACCTGGTGGTAGATGGTACTGGCGACCCTGACAAAGCAGTTTACTAAGCAGTGGTGATATCTGCACATAAGATGAACTGCATTCACGCTTAACCATAAAAAGGTTATGTTTATTTGATCGCTATTATTTAAGAAGCTAGTTAACTCCAGCTAAGATGGCAATCTCGTCAAGGCTCCAAGACAAAGCGAACGGCGACAAAGTTACCGTGCGAAGCATTGTTACGTGTGACATAACTTATTTATTGTATCTGGTGCAAGGTCACCAGTGAATGTCAAGTTTTGGGAACCCATCTTTTGTTCTATTAATTTGCTTGATGAGAAATTAGCTTTTGTTTATTTGTGCGCGTCCACGTAAGCAAGTTTTTAATAAGAAGTTAAGTCTATGCAGAGTGGAAATTGTAAAACCTGAAGACAAGTCTTTCAATACACTTTCTTATTTTCAAACCTTTTTTTTTCTATTTTCTTTAGGGACTTTGAGTCATAATTGACTGTGACAGTTCCATAGTATACACACTTAGAATAAAAGCTTAAAATTATTCAAACCTTTGAGAGAGGAGAAACAAGGCCTCTGAGGCCTGTATTTCCATCCCATTCCTCTCCTATCATGTTCTACTACTCTGCCAATTTCCCATCAAAATCTCCTTATCTCGTCCTCTTTCTACAAGCTGACAAGGCATCTGCGACATTTTGATGTTGTAGATGTTCATGGGCTGCGTTCAGTCACCTAACACTCCGTTTGCGTGCTTTAACATAAAAAAAGAGGAACGAATAGAAGAAGGATCTTTAAACATTAATTTAAATGTAATGAACTAGCTTTTCTGGGCGTTTTCTTAAACGTAGCATAATAATATATATTCAAATCTAGATTTTTTCAAACGAACCAATGACTCATGAGATCAGCGCATTAAATATTTTAGTAATAGTGATTTGTAACTAAAGTTGTTTAATGTATGTTTATTTTCGTAATTCTTTGAACATTATATCGTTCGAATAAAATTACATATAATTTCAAAATCCATTTTAAGCGCGTTAAATTAACAAAGAGTATAATTGTTACATCTAAACCAATTATAGGATTAAGTGTTCAAAACAAAACGAGCTTGATTTCGGCTTCAAAAACGACCAAATCGATTTGTATGTGCTGTATCTAATTTGTCAGTTGGTCTGACAATTAATCCGAACCGATTATATAAATGTATTTGACAATTAATCTTTGACTTTGTAGAAGGTTATACTATTCTTTATTTTTATGGATTAAGGTTTATTTTACTTTAGATTTAGGTTTTTAAATCGCATCGGATATTCGACATTTTAGGGCGTTGTCTTATATATATAATTCATTGGTATGTTTGAGTTCCTAAGGGTTGTAGTACACGAACGATTATTCATATAATATTGGTTTAAAAATTTCTTGGTCAGGAAAGAGTTTTTTGCAAAATCCTAGTCTTGAAGATGTAACCCGATTGCTGTAGGGGTTTAAATATTCCATAATGTGACATATCGTTGATTGAAAAGTTATCGTTGTTTATGCTGATTGAAAAAGTTGATAGTTTGGTTAGGGAAAGGACGGATGATTCTAAAATATTGGGTTACAAATGTCCTGTTCTAGAATTAACTGCCATGTATGTTTATCCTCCATATATTCCTTAATAGTTATAGTACGTCTTTTTAATCAAGATTGATTTTATAAAAGATTTAAGTGTATTCAACGGTTACTGAAAGCAAATAAATTTCCCGAAAAAAAAATATGGAGATCTATCTGTGTGCCAAGTTCTGTTTTGACTGAAGATGTAAATTATAGTTAGAGAATCTTTAAAGATTATGCAGCTTATATTACTATTGCGTAATTGATTTACACCGTCTTCTTTATACGTGGTTTATTCGTTCAGATTATACATAAAATGCACAAGTGTTAAAAATAAAATTTTAAATTTTTTTTTATTCTCTACACGGGTATAATACGAATATAATAAAATTTTTAAAACCTCCGACAAAAAAGTCGCAAGCGCTAACCGGCCTTACGTTCACGCCCATGTTCCTACACGCGCGTTAATGGTTATAATCAATATAGTTTTTTACAGATATTAGTTTTAGTGACGACACTCGGATTAGTTTTTATGTCCGATAATACGTCGAATCGAATTCGAGTTGTTTGAACGCGGAGAAAGTTTATGTTATAACGGTTTTCATTTTTCAATTATACGGTTGTACTGTTGCAAAATTTTCGTTAGTTCAATGAAATATAGATAAACACATATAAGATGCTATGAACACTAAGATATTATATTAACATATTTCTATTTCGTTACTGCCATAAATTTTCTAACCATACCTACCTCTGAGAAAATTTGTTGTAAAGCACTTTGGATTGGTTTAAAATAAAATAACAATTTAATATTACTTATAAATGTGAAACTCTTTGAAACTCAAGCATGAAATAAGAAGATCCTATATGTTAAGCAATATTGAAAATATGTACGCTGCTATCAATACAATAAATCCTCGATTTAATTATAAAATTTAAGCTCGCGTTAATCAGTCAGACAGAAATAGCCTTTTAAATGAATGGATAGATCGCCATAAACAGCGAAATAACCTTTTATCAAACGCCTTTCTATTTTCACACCGATATTTTTATGAGTTATAGACCATATTTATGTGACACATTTATTTCAAAACAAATCAAACCTTACAGCAAAGGTAATAGGACTCAAAATTCATTGGTTTGATACGACAATTTCCTGTCACAGTCGATACACTATTATTTATTGATTTGTTAATAAATTTACAGGTTTTCTTTTGAGTGAAACCGAAGCCTTTGTGTTCGAGAAATATTATTTTCAAGATAAGATTAAGTTGTGAATGAAACCGATTGTAGAAAGTTTGGAAGGTCAATATTCTCATTTTTGGAAGTTATAGAGATAAATCGTGATAATATCGCTTTTCTGAATTTGTGACAAATGTGAGGTGTATCGGTTATTAATACGAGTTACTTTGGCTTGATTTATTCGGGCTTCGGTGGGAAGTAACAATTTAATCGTAATAGATCGCCTATATCTAATGTTTGGAGATAAATTTTGGTTTAATACTCACAAATGGTTCCAGTAATATATTTATCTCAGGGCTTTATTAATTATGTGCGTAGATATGGCACCGATAGATCTTGAATCTTGGAATTCAGCTTTCAATTAGATTGTACTGAGATTTTGTATAGGTACTGTTTGATTAGTGAAAAGTCTTCATGATTTTTCAATTTTGTTTGATATTCTTCCTTTTCTTGGATTTTACCCAGTTACTTTAATGATTTTATGAGTTCATATTAAATGGAGGATTGTCCGTCATACTGGTCATACTGACGAAATGTTTAAATTGAATGTTTTGAACTTATTTTAAAAGTTTGAATGCTTTTTACGAAATCTCATGGAAACAGTTATACAGATTTGGGTTAAATGTGACAATTTTACAAGAGGACATCCAATTTCATACATTGTATGATTAGCTCTAATCAAACTGGTGATGTTATAATTAAGTTTTCTTTTATATCGACATCCCATATTGAGAGTTGCCACTAAGGCCCATATTCAGAGTTGTATCTCAAGCTATGATTCAAGTTTAAATTCGAGATTTGATTCTAGAACGTGAATTAATACTCGATCTGACAATCGTTTCTCCAATGATAGGTCACTTACTGCTTGAAATACAAATTTGTATACGGGCCGCAGTGTTATCCTCAATAAAGGTTGCAGAATAGCCAATAAATAACCTAAACATGGAGTAATTATGGGCAATGCTACATAACCTATTTCGTACAATTAGGCCTAGGCGTGCTTGTCGATACCAATCGCGTGATTTACGCCGCGATCCTATCGGGACACGCCACCGGGTCGTCTTCTTAGGTAATGAGGGGCGAAAAACGTTTTCAATATGTTTTGTTTGTTAAATAAAAATAATGGAGAATCGAACTTTTCATCATTATTTTCATATCATTATTATTTTCACAAAATAAACAACAACAACACAACACTTTGCAACACTTTTAAGTTATATTCGAGCTCAATGTTTTTTTTTAACTTTTTGGCTACAGATATTTATTTGGGTCATCTTCTTAGGCAATGAGAGACCAACGTTTTCTATATGTTTTGTTTATTAAATGAAAATAAATTATAAAACAAATGATACAAGCCCCTCTGATGGTAACTTTAGCATCCCATCTAACAAAAAGATGGGATACTAAAGTTACCATTAGACAAATATTAACAATCACTGATCCTATAATATTTTTCGCTTATAAACTGGTAAAAGGACATTTCACATAACGCTTCCCAGTTCCATATTAAGCTTCACATACAGTTCTACCTTACCTGAAATATATAGCAGACATATAAAATTATCTCCGAAATACTTATAATATTTCGCATTATTTTGAAGACATCTTTAAGGAAAGCTTACGTTCGATTCGTCATATTTTTTCGAACGAAAGCTCACTATATATTATTATACCATTTGTGTTTACTGATTTAATTATGGGTTTCTATTCCAAAAGATTTCAAGAAAGATATTAATTAATAGATATTTTTTATCCGTTTTTAATTTAAACGAGATAATTGATACAACCATTTTACGTTAACTTGTTATTCCAATGACGTCTTTTGGGATAGTAATCATTACCAGTTTTAGATCTATGACCTAACGATCTATGTCTACTGAACGGTTTCGATTTATTAAATTTTTTATCCTTTTGTATCGAAAACAATAAAACCAACAATTATCGTATTCAAGTGCGAGGTGATTCGTCAAAACGACTCATACTTTCGCTTTTATAATGCTTTGTTTCACTGTTATCTGATCTTTGTTGTCTGGACAGTCATCAACCACGTGTTGGTACGAAAATCAATTTAAACGATTTAGGCGTTTGCTGCTATGTGAATTGCATCTATAATTGAGTGTGTGGTTTTGATTGTGTGGTCAGGACGTAGTAACGTGAGATATGTGAAGCAGGGTACTTAAACTAAAGTCTTGGAACAAATTTGAGTTTTCATAAACGAAGTGGGCTATTTACAATTAAAAGAAAATAATAAAGAATAAATAGGAAAAGCTACCTCAACAGGAGATCTATTTAGCTAAGAAGTATTTTATTTATTTACTAGTTGTGCTCCACAGTTTCATCTGTGTATATTTCTCGTTCTCGTGGGATTTACGGGATAAAAGTACCCTATCACGAGATATGTGAAGCCCGAGGGCTTCAAACTATATTTGTACAAACTTTTATGTGTTCATCCAAAACGATTGAGTGGTTTAGGCGTAAAGAAGAGATAGACAGACAGTTACTTTCGCATTTATAATATCACAGTAAGGGGTCATTTATTTTAGATTATGATTTGCAATGTTTCTAGCAGGCATTGCTTTCTATATCGTTTTTTCTCCTTTCAATATTTTGTTAATACATATATTATATATAATACATTTTCAAGAGATTTTCAACATGGAAGCAAAATTAATAGTCTTCTAATAATATGATTTGTTTAAGTAAGTGTTTACTGATTCATTAATAGCTCCCTTCATTAAAGATTCCACCCAACCCAAATTTCCGAAAATCGTCGCCTCCGTCACACCATTGTAAAACAATTCACGATCAAACTTTACGCAGACGATAATTGATTAACTTATAGTAAACACACCGTAACCTTGACAGCGCCAACCATAAGATTTGTCATCAGACCTTTCTTTGTTGAGGTCACTACCAATACCATCCTTCTACGAAAATGAATCGTTCAACCAAAATTCAGTTCTATTTCAATTGGAAACAGTTGAGTTTAGATTAGCAGGATTAAAGATAGATAGTCCGTTTTCGAAGTAGGGACGTATTCTAATGTGGAATTTGGAGGTCGCGATTGTTCAGAATCAACAATATTGGATTCGTTCCAAAAGTTAGTGCTCAGACAATGCTTTGGCAAGCCACGAGGTTGCTGCCTTGAGCGGTGCTTCCGATCCCATCGTAAAAACCATTGTTTTATTGTAATTAAGCCGTAAAGGTTAGAAGGGATTAATGTCATTGTTGATTGTAAGTTTATGGTAAAAATTGACATGCTCAAATTTTAATTAATTTTATGCGGCTATGTGAAAATTAGTTTACTTCAAAGTAGTTAATATACAAAAAGCAATAAATGTTTAATTACTATTTCAATATCAGAAGACTCTCAAAAGTACTTGTTGGTCTTAATTTTATGTTGTGTTGTTTTTCGTATCTCAAATATGTGCATATTTATGGATTGTACTTGGGCAATTAAATGTTATACGTCTTAAAGTTTCATGTTCAACAATATTTTAACTAGTGATCACAAGGCCAAAATTCAACGAACAATACATTGTTTTGGCAAATTTTGATGTATGCGATTGGAACAGTT
The DNA here is from genome assembly GCA_001586405.1 of Phoebis sennae. Taxonomy (NCBI): domain Eukaryota; kingdom Metazoa; phylum Arthropoda; class Insecta; order Lepidoptera; family Pieridae; genus Phoebis; species Phoebis sennae. The sequence continues at coordinate 122,014 of LQNK01001193.1, forward strand.
CTCACAAAATGCACCTACAAGCAATAATTCAAGCACCATTTTGTAATTCCGTTGTAACAATGTCCGAAGCGTCAAAAAATAAATCCTCTAATAAAACCGTACAAAAAGACTGATAATTTATTCACGATATAGTAACAGGTGGAGAAAAAAGGGTCGATTCATATTAATCGCAATAAAAGGCGGTGACAGGGCATAAATACGATATGGCGTATCGGCCGCGCGCCGATCAAGCTGCGGACAATAAGTAACGCTTATCGGCGATCGGCTGCGCGCGTAAATCACGCACGGGGCATCGGAGTACAGCCGGAACCACGATAAAGGGTGCAAGCTTTGCTGGTTATTTAACTATAAACATTGCTATAACAATTTCTTCCTACGCACTAAAATCCTATAGAATCAGCTTCCAGCAGTGTTTCCGAGTAGATACGATATAGGGGCTTTCAAGAGAAGAGCATATCACCCTTTAAAAGGCAGGTAACACACCCACGAGACTCCTGAGGTATTGTGGGTACTTATGGGCGGCGGTAACCACTTACCGCCAGGTGGACCGCTTACTCGTTTTCCCCCTTCTTCTATAAAAAAAACAAGTTTGTTATGTACAGACAATAGACAATCTAAAAGTATAGCGATGTCACCTAAGACGATTCCTAGCATTGTTGTCGCAGCACACCTGTGGACCATACGAGGAACCGATGTTGCAACATCCCCGGGCCTGGAGGTGGTTCAAGCGTCCCAGCGCCTCTTCACTCTTGGCTCCGACTTCGACCGGGAGTCACATAATTAAGTTTAGCTTGTAATATTAGTTTTATTTATTTCCTTCTGAGAAATAAATAGTCTGTCAATTCAATTAGTTACAAAATAAATAGGTACAAAAATAAACTCAGAAATGGATCCAATAAGTGTATCCACTAGATAGTCATTCAGATAAGGCCATTGAGAGTTTCAGAGATACCCGTGTCTCAAAATATATGATTCCAAGTGTTCTGATTTAGTCCAAGATTGTGTGTCGATAAACGGTGTTAATGTGTGTATTGCTCGATCGCGCTTTGTATGGAGTTTGTCTTCTGTATCTAGTTATTTAGTAATTAGTGAATTCACGTCGTTTCCAATTGCACCTTAACTTGCAATTGCAGCTCACCAGCCAGGTCTGCAGTTCCATCTCGGAGTATAATAGGAGAGGCATCGTACAAGTTTTCCTTACCTCAAACACTTCCCCAAAATTCGTCCCCACTCTCGGAACATATCTTGTACGTTTTCTTCAATGTCTTATCTTTTTTGAGTCCAACATAGTCTCTGTAACTGCAATACTTGTTTTGTTAAGAATATTCATGTAAAGCAATGATCGTGTCGCTAACTATAAGTGCCACTATTTTATTCTATCGACAACGATGAGTTAAATTTGAATGATTTTAGTTGAGCACGAATGAACGAACGTTTACTTAACAGGCCAATATAAAGTGAAGGCAATATTTTAGTGTTAAACTTGATAATTTTTCTAGACTTGACCATTATTATCAAGGTAAATAATTAAAACTATTACATAATAAAACGCACTAAAATAACTGGAAGTGTAAAATTTTATGTATAATGAAATAAAATCGGCAATCTTAATTTATATCTCCGATTCTATAAAGCGTATAATATTAGCTATGGAATATTAAAATTTTATTAGTATTGAATTTGAGATATACATTTTATCAAATCGATCACTTACATAAGTGACTATCGCTTTCATGAGAGTAATAGTAATATTATTAAACATACATTTACTTTTTATCTCGAGTCTGGCGAAATTTTATTTAATCTTTATCATTTTGTTTTAAAAATTGATAGTAATTTTTGGTAGAAGAAAATAAATTTCTCAAATTAATTTTTACAGCGATTATTTATTTACTTATAAAGAGCAAAAATTGACAAACTGAAAAACTGACTGTTGATTTGGTGGTTGATTTCGTCACTCAAATGTTTTGATCTCGGTCTATACTCTCGCTACAAAATTTAAAAGACTTATCTTAGCTTTGATAACATACAAAATTGAAAAAGCATGTTCCTTAAAAGTGCGTATTAATCTAGAATAAGTTATGTATAATTTATTGCCTGTATCTAAATAATAGTCCAAATCTGATTCACTCGATATTCCAATAAAATTTTATCATCGATTTAAAATCGGTTAACTGTTATAGAAAACGATCTTGTTTCTTACTTAATTAATGCGCGTTTAAATCGGAATATTGACAAATTGGTCGATAAATATTGAATGGAGAAAGGTAATCCATCGATTTATTAATTGTTGATATATGTATCGAATAGATATCGATTTTATTTCTTTAATTAAATTCACGCAGCGATGCTCCAATTAAAATGGTTTGATATATTGAAATGTTAAAAACGTGTGTTGGTGATTAAAATGTGGAGTATTTTTGTAATGGTATCACTTCTAATTTGTTCCTGATGTGAACAGATAGTCGTTTATTATAATGGGATAGTTTATGTCGATCGGTTGTTTAAAATTGGCTGTAATTTAATTGTTAAGGAAATTGCTGTTAAAAGAAACTATCGCATTAGGTAATGTGGAATGTTTAGTATATAACATACAACAGTCGACAAATATTGGAAATTTTCACATTACACAAAAGCCTGGTTTCTATAAATGACCGAACGTCGTATGGATATGAATCGTTTTCATTGACGAGCGGTTATAATCAACGAATAGGAACCAAGTTTTGGTAGTTATGTTAACGTCTAGTTTATTACGGACTAGCTGATCCATACGGCTTCGCTCCTGTAGCATAATGTTATATATATAGCCTATAAAATATAGCCTTTTTAGTTGTGGATAATGTAGCTTTCAAATAGTGAAAGAATTTTTAAAATCAGTCCAGTAGTTTTTGAGCCTATTCATTGCAACTAAACAAAGTTTCCCTCTTCATAATATCAGTGTTAGCTACGCCCAGTACGATGTTGTACTGCCCGTTAGAAAAACGACGCATTTTATTTTTATAGGAACCGGGTAATGTCTATCAGTTATCTAGCTTCCATATTACAAGCTTTGCTTAGTATGTGATGGCGTTGTGTTTAATGTCCAGGAATATTTATGCTAAGTTTGCTACTAGATGACGTTGTGTTTAATGTTCAGGAATATTTATTTATTTCTTTATTTACTTGTTCCACTAGTAGTATAAAAATATAAATCTCACCATATCGCAGTGCATGGGTTGTACGATGTCGCGATAGGACGACGAGGCGCGTCCCGCGGTATCGGCAGATTTGACTCCTCTAATTGATATTATCTATGCAACTTACCTCGAAAAACTGACCGCGAATTGTATTGAGGAATTCAAGTCTAAATGTAAACGGTGGTTGACAAAATTTTATACTAAGTAGTACTAATATTATAATTGCGAAAGTCTGTACAGATGAATGTTTGTATGTTTTCTTTCACGCAAAAACTATTGTACCGAGTATGATGAAACTTGGTATACATATAGATAGTTCAGAAAAACATATAGGCAACTTTTAATCCCGGTGTTAACACGGGAAGGAGTTACGCGGGTGAAACTTGTCTTTATTATCTCTTTACGTTTTATTTACTGAAGTTTTTCATAGTACAAGCTTTGCTTAGTTTGGAACTAGATGGCGTTGTGTTTAATGTCCAGAAATATTTATTTATTTGCTCCACTAATAGTATAAAAATATAAATCTCACCACATCGCAGCGCATGGGTTGTACGATGTCGCGATAGGACGACGCGGCGCGTCCCGCGGTATCGGCAGATTTGACTCCTCTAATTGATATTATCTATGCAACTTACCTCGAAAAACTGATCGCGAATTGTATTGAGGAATTCAAGTCTAAACGTAAACGTTGACAAAATCTTATACAAATAGTACTAATATTATAAATGCGAAACTCTGTGAAGATGAATGTTTGTATGTTTGTTACCCTTTCACGCAAAAACTAGTGCATGGATTATGATGAAATATATGGGTAAGTGTTCAGAATAACATATAGGCAACTTTTAATCCCGGATATAGTTGATAGATTGTATTTTGACTTCTTGGTGGTATTGAATTTAAGACATTTTTACACTAAGTAAAGTGTACTAATAAATAGCGGGAATAGTGTAAAAAAGTCTTTATTTCAATACTTTAATCCCGGAGTTAACACGGGAAACGCGAGTGAAACCGCGGGCCGCTAGTAATATTATAAATGCAAAATTGTTTTTATTATCTCTTTACACTTTATTTACTGAATTTGGTTCAGTTGTAAAATTTTGTCTATTTAAATTTGGAGTACAGAGAATGACATAGACTACCTATTATTTCGAAATAATGTAATATTCCCGTTGCAAATAACCGCGAACAAAGCTTCGGGTAAAAGCTAATTTAAACAAATTTGCAGATGTACTTTATACTTATTCTGTTTTAACGATAATCGCTAAACACTCACGTTTGAAATATGTATGAGATAACAAATAAATTGCACCATTTAATGAATTTTAAAGTGCCAAATATATTCTTCATTAATGCTTATTCGATAAAAGGAGTGATGTATTTGAAAATAACTTTACCTGTATACTATGTAATACGTTAATTTATTAAGCTAAGAATCAATGACACATATTAATTAGGCATACAAATTTAATATTTTTAATTATTTTATTACAAAAATATTGACGATCCGATTGGCGCAGTGGATTTGGCAATGGTCTATTATGCCGAAGGGTGTGGGTTCGATACATACGAGTAGAAAATTATGATGAGGTTTTTATCTATAGTATGTATGTATTAACAAAAAAAGTATGTTTAAGTATGTCTATCAGGTACCTAGTTTACATAGTACAAGCTTTGCCTAGATTGTGGACTAGATGGCGTAGTGTTAAAAGTCCCGGAATATTTATTTATTAAATCTTTTTGGATGCAACTATAGTCATTCGATATTATATTTAAATGGCATCAATAAAAAATTAATCTAATCTAAATCTATGCAGTCCAAGACAAATAGGTGAGTGTAAACTATAAAATTTGCATCGAAACACAAAACCTAAACATTTCATTTTCATTTATTAGCGGGATTAACCGATAGGCTATCGGACGATCGGCGAGAAATAGTGCTGCGCTGGGTCGCGACGGTCGATTTATTTTAGTGATGTACCGATACCCTATCGGCTACCGTGCGAAAGATAGTAATTGTCGATCATTAGTGAGGGACAATTATAACACTGTACTTATTCGTTTTGTAGGAAAATTGTAAGTGATTATTGCCCTCTCTGTGGCTATTTGAAGCTGTATTTTTTTATATCTTGTATGTTTCATTTTGGACTGGATGTATTTTAAATTAATTAGTTATTAAATTATTTTAAATCATTTTTAATGAATTTACTTTTATTATTTTTAATAGTATTAAATGAAACTGTATCTTACAAGTGATGGCAATATATGTTTTATGTCCCTGTCATCGGTTATCAAGCCACATTTTTTTAACTATATAAAGTATTTTAGTTGACTCCCCAATGAAACACATCGAAATTAGTTTCTTTATCATATAAGTATAGTAAAAACATCCAACAATTCAAAGAATAAAAAACAAAAACAGTGTACGATCGAATTTTATCGGGAACTACAAGAACGCGCATACCCGGAGCCTCCACAAAAATGTTAGAGATTTACGATACAAGTCGCCTCGCGCAATATGGGATAGCCTGATCGAAGATATGCAAACGGTGAAGATTTATTCACTAGGTGATTAAACAGTGTTAATCATGATGCGGAAGTATCGACCTTTTAGGTGTTGTAGCATATCTACACCTTGCTTCTAATTTTCTAGTTTTTGGGGTCATTTGCGTGCAGTATAGGATAGCTATTTGCAGATAAATAAATAAAAGGGAAGTACCGACCTTTTAGGTGTTATAGCATATCTACACCTTGTTAGTTTTCGGGTTCATTTACGCGCAGTATAGGATAGGTGATTGCACATAAATAAATAAAGCAGAAGTATCGGCCTTTTAGGTGTTATAGCATATCTACATCTTGCTAGTTTTCGGGTTCATTTACGCGCAGTCTAGGATAGGTGTTTGCACATAAATAAATAAAGCAGAAGTATCGGCCTTTTAGGTGTTATAGCATATCTGCACCTTGCTTCTAATTTTCTAGTTTTCGGGTTCATTTACGCGTAGTATAGGATAGCTGATCGCAGATAAAGAAATAAAGGGGAAGTATTGACCTTTTAGGTGTTATGGCAGAATGCTGGCTGAAATATTATGTACACCTAGTTTGTAACTTTCTAGTTTTCGGGTTCATTTACGCGAAGTATAGGATAACTGATCGCACTAGCATAGTATTTGTGAATAAGGGTGTTATATGTAACGTTAATTTGACATTGAAGCATTCAAGAGACGAGCGTATATGTCCATCAAAGGCCGGTGAAGCACCTGCGTTACTCCCGGTGTTTCAGGTGTTCATGGACGGTGATCACTTAACATCAGATGACCCACTTGCTCCTTTGCTGCCCTCTCCCGCGTAAATAGTAAAACCCAAAACAAATCACTTTCAACATTGGGAGGAATCTCATCACCGCATCTTATCTAAACGTCCATAAATCCTTAGAATCTAGGAATTCAAACGAACATATATCTTGGACACGTGTCCAGGGCACCAATACTTGTTCAAAGTAGCGCTTCATATTGAGATGCACAATGCTATGAGGGGTTCCTTTCTATTCGGCGCGGTGCATATCAATGGTGCATGCTCGCATAGGTCATGCTAGAAATTGTAACTGGCTGGATATAATTAAACAATTTGAAATTAGAATAAATAGTCGTTTGTTCGGATACTCGTAGTGAAATAACGTAAGCTTAGAAGTTATAAAAGTTTTTAATATAACGTTTGAGATAGAAACATCGGTTTGGTTGTGATACGCCAAGATTACGCTTAAAAATCGATATGCCTTAGTTAGTTGGTTTGGTGCAAAATTTGGTGGTTAGATGCAAGTTCTGGTGTTAAATAATCTAATTATTTATATTCGAATTTTGTCAGCATTGTAAGGTCATATATTTCAACATTTACATCACAACAGTATGTATATTTTATTTGTTTGCCTTAGTAACAACAAACTTTGCCCCTTTGCTAAATCGATGTATAATTAAGAGAATGGGATTATACTGATTCATATTTTAACATATCTTCGTAATAACTTTAACAGAAATACCAAGTAATTTGTACCAATCTTTTCATTTATCACCCAGCAACATAGATAAACACTTTACTAGAAATTAACGGCATTAAACTCAGCTAATATTTACAACCGCGAGACAATACTCAAAGTAAAGTGGCATTAAAGTTTACTACCGAATAAATTAAATCACTCCTAAAAACGGGATCAAAAGTGCTCGTATATCAGATGCTTGGCTATCAAACTCATTTAGAATGTACTTAGACAATAAAGTTTGATTCATTCGGTTCTAAACTATAAATTAACTGGACACTTTTAATAGGCCCTATTTTGAACTATTACAGCGACATAAAGTTAAACAGTTTGGTTGGAACGGGTTCGTAAACTGACGATTTTTATATTGATCAGTTGTGTTTGTTTTGTAATCGATTGTATGAGAGCATTGTGATAGATTTTATGAACAGAATGTGAAATGGATATATAGAAAACTAGCTGATCCGCGCGGTTTTGCACCTCTAGTAAAATGTTATATTATATATAGCCTATAAAACATAGCCTATGTTACTCGTGGATAATGTAGCTTTCGAATAATGAAAAATTTTTTTAAATCGGTCCAGTAGTTTTTGTGCCTATTCATAACAAACAAACAAAGTGTTCCTGTTTATAATAAAAGTGTAGACAAAAACGGGATTGTTGTAAAACTTATAACTTGAGATCTGCTGGACCAATTCGGTAAAAAATAAGAATAATGAAATCTCAACAAAGATCAACCAGATACGATTCCTTCACTCTCAATTAATGTCTATATTGTTATAAGCTAATAGAGGGGCTATGTAAAATTATGTCGAATGTTATATCAATGTACTGTGATTCTATGCAATTGGCCAATTGTAGAACTAATCAGTTAACAACAAATCACAGCTAGTCATAACTATTAGCAAAGTGAGGGTATATGGTTCGTTACGTCAATGAGACGTTCAAGCACTAGATGTAATCGGTACCAATGCGCCCAGATACTGAACGCACCTACTCTTTTATAGGACTTTGATGACCGCTAACAACTAACGAGTGACATTTGCATAGAAAGATGACATACAGAACTTGTTAAAGCATGTTATCACAAGATGTTGCCGATATATTTCAAATCAGTCCACATAATATTATTGTTTATTGTACCTAATAATAAAATAGTTCGAAAATCAAAATTTAACCCGCGAACTAATCCTCAACTAATAACAGTAACACCGATAGCTTGGGTTATCTAAAAGTAGCGCCGCGTAAATCCTAACACCTGGAGTCGCGACCCGGGTGGGCACTGGCACTTTGTGGACGGTTTTATGTAGTAATGTGATATCATTAAATTATTATAGAATTAAGCTAATATGGAAATATTGTAAAAATACCTAATTTGATCACACATCACCAGTTAAAGGCTTTTTCATTAATTTCTATTTATAAAATCGTTGAAAATTTAGTAAAACCTAAGGTGGGATTTGCACTGGTCTTTTGTGGATAGCTTCATGTAATTTATTTATTTCATTTATCTAACATTCCTTACAGCTAAACAAAATACTGTGAAACGATTTTTTTCCAAAACAAATATAAAAACTTTTTACAGCAAACCTATACGCACGGACACGGTTAAGTGAAGTAAGCATATAGAATAAAAAGCAATAGGTAAAACATATAGGGAAAATAGATAAATATATAAGCGTTTATACAGCAGAAATCACATCTATCAGCAACCAAAGCACATCAAGGCAAAAGACTTCATAATAAATAAAAAAAACTTCATTACTTTAACTAGCAAATATAAAACATAAGTATACATTACAATTAGTTTGATAATTAAAATTAACACTCAACTTAACACTCGTTGACGATGTTGGCTTGGACAACAATAATGAAAAAATTGTACATTTCAGTAGCGCCACACAAAATAGTATCGATACGTCTATATCTCACACACATGTTTTATTTAAATCTAAAGTTCGGAAATCACCCTTGAAAGACCCTATGCAATTAAGTGGATAAAGCTTAGTGGCGAAAACGTCTCATTAAATTATAAATCTAAATTATTGGGAATGTTTAAGTTATGTAGTTCTTAAAATTATCAGTCTTCCTCTTGCATACCGCTATCCCTCCCTGTCATCGATGCAACACTGCTATAATTCTGCGATATCGCATTGTTTAGTGCCCCACAACGCACCTGCTCGTTGCACTAATAACCCTGTGATATATGGACAGAGGACCTTTATTCCTACGTAGAGTGCACAAAGAGAATCATATTGAAATTCTAAAACCTAGGGTTTAATAATACACTAACCCGTATTCTAATACGTATCTCGAACATTCCTTGACTTCACTCAACCTCTGTCAACGAAAATTTACATTCTCAGTCGGAAAAAAACTCTACTAACTCATGTTAAGAAAATTTCGGTATCCGTTACTTCGATCTATTTATTAATAAAGTATTGTATTTCTATGTTATTTCAATCATGGATTTTCGATTGAAAATGTCATACGTCATATTTGACGTAACTTGAGTGGAAGTAAAATGAAGGTAACTTCTTGGAATAGAAACATTTTTACTTAAGGTAATTTTAATTGCGTTTGCCTTTGAAAAAAAATGGAATAATTATAAACTAATGTGCCCCGCGGTTTCACCCGCATATACTTCCCGTTGTAGTGGGATTTCCGGGATAAAAAGTGTCCTATGTCCTTTCAAACCATTCTGTACAAAATTCCATCAAAATTGGTACGCGTCAACACAGGTGCATTCTATTGCTTTACTCTCATAAACCGATGGGATGGCAGACCGACAAGACCAGAGAAAGATCAGGCACAGGGCTTTACGTGCTCTCCGAGGCACGGCGGTGTACCAACACTACCAACACCACCATCTTCCAGACTCAGGGCTGTTAAGATTTGTATGTCAGAAAAACCCCAATTACATTTTTTGTCCCCACTCAAGATTCGAACCCGAGAAAGAAAGATTATGGATAGATTGTCATCTCAGATGAAATTACATTGATTGTCAAAAGTCACAACAAAAGCTATTCGTCGACAGCATATTGAAATCAAAGTGCAAATAGATAGATTTGCCTGACTTTAGTAAAACAAGAGATATTGAAAACGGCCGTAAACCAATGAGACTGTTTAACTATTGACCATATTTTTTATGATAAAGAAAGTGCATTTAAAAAATTAACAATCCACTTTCTTAGTTATATGATAAAGTTATAGTTAGTTAGTTATAATAGTTAGTTTATAAGTTTTAGTTGTAACGCTTTTGGGACTCCCCTGTAATGTTACTACTTGTAATAAATAAATAAATAAATATCACAGAATTTGATTACTCCACATTAGACTACGTTAAGAATGTAACGTAATATGAAAAGTGACTGTTATCGACCATAAAAGCCTACCAGACCACACGCGAGGCGGTTCTCACGGCGGCGGCCAGCGCATCCGATTTGATAACTCCTATGAATCTTGGTGACAATACTATGCCACTTTATAGGTCGGGGTAGGGACACTATATTAAAGGAAATAAGTGGATTTTAATTTTGGTGAAGAAAGTATGGAAAAATGCGATATTTCGTGAAAATAAGATGTTTACGGTATGAAGAAGAGACAGATAGATAGAGGTACTTATTTTAGTATTTAAATAATCACTAGCTACACCCTACGATTTCACTTGCGTATCTAACTTCTGATGCCATGGGAATTCCGGGATTAGAAGTAGCCAATATGTTATTCTTCATTACTCCACATCGGAAAACGTTGAGAATGTAACGTAATATGAAAAGTGACTGTTATCGACCACAAAAGCCTACCAGACCACACGCGAGGCGGTTCTCACGGCGGCGGCCAGCGCATCCGATTTGATAACTCCTATGAATCTTGGTGACAATACCATGCCACTTTATAGGTCGGGGTAGGGACACCATATTAAAGGAAATAAGTGGATTTTAATTTAGGTGAAGAAGTAAGGAAAAATTCGATATTTCGATATTTCGTAAAAATAAGGTGTTTAAGGTATGAAGAAGAGACAGGCAGACAGAGGTACTTATTTTCGTATTTAAATAATAACGAGCTACGCCTCTCGGTTTCACCTGCGTATTTACCTTCTCGTGCCATGGGAGTTCCCAGATTACAAGTAGCCGATATGTTATTCTGAACCTATATGAATACCGAGTTTCATCTCAATCGGTTCAGTATTTTTTGCGAACATCATACATCCTCACGAACTTTCGCAATTATAATAATTGTAGTATTGTATAATCTTGTGTTTGTTTTAACGCAAGTACTTTCCATGTTAAATAAAATACTTTTTAATGGATTTTTAACGCGGTTTATTATACATTTACGGGTCAGTCACCCGTGACCACGCTCTTGTAAAGTGCTCGAAATGTTGGGATAATAATGTATAATAAACCGTGTTTAAAAGCCTTTAAAAAGTATTTTATTTAATAGTATTGTGTGAAATAAAGTTCGAAATCGTAGTTTTAAAAAAGTGTAGACTTTTTTAAAACGTGTGGTCACCACACATTTATGAGTAACATAACCCGTTCCTGCCCTCGACTTTGTTTCCATTTCCAAGAAATTTATAGCGTTTTACATATCTAAATGATTGACATAAAAGATATAAAACCAATATAAATAGTCATTTATGTAATGAATAAATTGTCTAACACAGTCGGGGTCAATATATCGATCTGTTATCGAAATCGGGAAATTTATAATATGTCTATGACATTTTTTTTGGTGGCTACAATTTATAAATTATGAATCGCTCGTGAATAATTTAGCAAGACGCCATTAATAATTGGCTTTCACTTCTTTGTTTAATTAGTATGTCATTAAAAATATAAGATTTCTAACCATTATTATAATTTCGCACAGTGGAAATCGACTTTTTTGTTTCATTAATTCTGTTATGGATATTTTTCAAAAATTAGTTTAGATGAATCAAATTATGCGGAAACACTGTTATGTTTAAACGTTTTTAAAAACGATGTATCTTTGTTTCATTTCGTTTTGTACAAAAAATACTCGATTAAAAAATTAAATGAAAGAAATAAGTTAATCAGTTTGGAATTCCGGTAAAGTAACTCATAATTTAATGTTTATTTTTTTTATTTAACGGAATTCTCAACTATTAACCTGGGCTTCGTTATATTACAATTAGGCCCGGTTCCTATATCATGGGACGTCATAGTATAACAGATACGAATAGTTAATAAAAACATTAACGAGCGGTTATAATCAACCAATTGGGCGAAGTTTTGCTAGTTATGTTAACGCCACGTTTATTAAAGATACGCTTTAGTCTTACTGTAGTTGAATATTGTACAGTTCGTAAGTAAAAAAAATCATTTTATTTTTATATTAACTGGCATTAAAATATATAATAATTTATTAATTCAAGTGTCCAACTCATTTTGTTAGTAACAATTGATTCTTAAAGAATATATTATACTACATGCACAAATATTATGAGCAGTGATGATTCAATGAGTTAAATGCACACCTATTCCAAAAAGTGAAACCATTCTTATTTAATGAATTCAATCTCTGCTCTATTTCTTCACACATGATGATCTTACGATCAATAATTACAAAAGAACAATGTGTACCATGCGTAGGCGGCTTTCATAACATCGCGTGTCAAACTGTATCAATTGTTAACGCTGAGGTTCAGAAGTCAAACTTCATAGAAACCGCGCGTATAACCCACACATAGACACCGTACACCGACATGAAATCTCGGGCTACATAGGATTTGAACTTTGAATATTAATATTTTTATAATTTAAATCGATGCAAGATGTTTTTGTAAGCTGAAAACTGTAGAAAATGTTAAAATATTATGGCAAATTGAGTTAACTAGCTTATTATTAGCAGCTAGTAGAGTCAACTAGTTACTAGCCTATTAGTAGTAGATAGTTACTAGCCTATTAGTAGTAGGGCTTACTAAACAAAATATACATTGGTTTTAATTCATAAAGGTTGTTACGTTAATACGAACTTTGAAATATAAAAAAAGAATTCGCTATTCGCTAAAAAGCTTCTCCAAATACGAGCAAAAGTCACTGATATAGATAGTATTGACTTTTTTTTTTTGGAATCGTGTTAAGGCTTAACAAAAGAGACCGCTTTATATTTCCGACATTTAGGCAATTTCAACAAATTCAAACGGAAGCACCACAATACCGATGATCGATATACTTAAGCCGATTGTACCTTTCAATACGTGATCCATTACTGCCACTGTATTGTATTATTATACACTGGATTATAGGTTATATGTTATATAAATAGAAAGGTGATTATTGCTTGAAGGCTAAGATAGGTGCAAAAAGTGGAGGTGACATGTATACTTGTTGAGTGTGATTGAATGAGGTGTCTTTTGGGCGTTTAAAATTGGCAACTGTTTGTCATAAGCCTATTTAACGTGCTTTGTATATTCACTTCTTTATTAAATTCTATTCGACTTTCCAAAAAACGGAGGAGTTTTTTATATTATGAATATTTGCTTCCTATTACTAATTTGATTTTAACTTGGTATAAGTTACGTTCTGTTACATTTACTATGATGAGAGACATTGCAAAATGTAAGGTACAGAAAATCGTCTTAATAATATTTAATAACAAAGCTTGGGCGCTTTATAAAATTAAGGATAAAATATTTGTGTGGATATTTCATTCCAATTATAATAATTGGAATATATATCATTTGCGTGCAAAAATGCATAAATTATTACATCAACAGACTGGAGAATGATTTATCGAAATTAAGAACTTATTATGATTTTTATGCTATAGCAGGCAAGCGGAGCATGCGGCTCACCTGATGTTAAGTGACTGACCGCAACCCACGAAAATCTACATCATCAAAGTGTCGCAGTTGCCTTGCCAGCTTGAAGGAAGGGAGAGGAGAATAAGGAGAGCATTAATGATAGGAAATTGGGAGAGGACTTCAACATTCCTCTCCCATCCTGGGAGACGAATGTGATCGGAATACAGGCCTCTGGGCCCCGGCTCACCGTACGAAGCACAGTGCAATACTGCTTCACGCTGATCTTAAAATATAGTCATACCGCTGATGTGTTTCGGTATATTATAAGCAAATATATAACCTTAACTAGGATTATAAAAATAAAGAAAAAAAAACTATATAATAGATAATATTATTTAACGAAATCAAAACAACCATCTCTCAAAATTATCAAAACTTTGTTATAAATAATTTATATTTTAAGAAAAGTCAAATGTTCGCGTGAAATTTGTCACAATCGAATGAATATGTATAGGTATGAGACAATGTGGGTCCCGGGTCACAGCTTGACGTTTCTCGAATGAGTTTTACTTTGTATTATTTGGGACGTTTACAAATGTCACTTTGATTTTTGGGAATTAGTACGAATAATTAAGTATTAGTTTGAAAGAAAGAAAAAGCAATTTGACGGACATGACATAACACAATACATTTAAGAAATACATTAACACTCTTGTAATTATAAAAATAAATCTATTTCGTGTGTCATACCGCCGCCAAAAAAGATCTAATTCAGATCCTAGCGCTGGTTTTCAATAAGAGAGTTAGTATGTTTAGAAAATGATAATTATCTTTAATTGATGCTACAAATAGTATTTATATTTATAAGTATGTCTAAGTTTAATGCGCTTAACCTTAAAGTTTTCACAGCTTTATCGCTAATAATTACTGAAATGCTACAAAACGAGAAACAAAGCCAAATTCCGGCCCTGCGCTATTTGTCTTATTTTATATCTATTTACTGGATACATCACTCAGGGTTGCCAACATAAGCAAATCATTTTTAGTAAAGAATGAAAGAAAGTTAAAATTAATAATGAACTAAAGCAAGAAATTGCGATAACATTTTCAAATTCACATTTGTTTTCAAATTTATATTAAAATTGTAATTTATTCCCTTTAATTCCCTACAATATGCCATATTATAAGACACAGTTCAATAAGCACGAACTGCTCTTATCACCATCACCCTTTGAGGACTATGCAAAAGAGAGAAATTGCGCTTGATCAAAGAGTCACTAGCTCCTGACAGGACCTCTATAAAGAGTCATCGATCTTATCACGTCCTCAAAGAGCTATCTGCACGTGTTTTTCGGCGCAAAGGTTTGGCAACCACTGCTTAAAGCGTTGTGACTATAAAATATAGCCTATGTTAGTCGTGAATAATGTAGCTTTCAAATTAGTCCAGTAACTTTTGAGCTTATTCATTACAACCAAACAAAGTTTAACTTTTATATATTATAATGATATAATATTAGTGTAGATACTGAGAAAATTAGGGCAAAAAATCAACCTCCAAAAAAGTACCACATCTATTAAAAATCTGTGAACAAAAAATATACGCTGGCAACCCTAACCCTCAGCTACATTAGCGCATATTGCACCGAGCGCATTGTATGCAAATATAAGACGTGTCCATTTCAAAGAAAAAAACGGAAACACTACCGAATCGTACGGAGTTATTTTATTATCGTATCGTAACACGGCTTCAATATCTTCACATTTTTTCACTTTAATCGTAACTGATCGAACGTGGGGTATAAATTATTTTAAATACGTTTTAAAGACAGAGGAATCTCCAGGCTTTTAAGGATCTGCATCTTTATATTAAAGCTCTTTTTTGAGACATATTTTATGCAATTTCTGGATCTTCCAGGGCTTACATTTACAGACTATAACAGGGGTTAACTTTAACTGGCAAAAACACCGGATGAATAGAATATATATAGTTAGTCATAATATAATAATTGTAACAAAAAGCCACAATTATAGCGGGATTCTAGAGAAGAACGAACGTTAGAACTTTAGTTAAAGATTTATTAGCGTCAATATATCAACTGAAAAGTTTCAGTAGTACGTAAAAGGTTTTTGAGCCGATCATCGTACACATGCCTATTTTTTGTAAATAAACCTTTATACTATTTAATTAATAATTCAATCTTTAATTATTTGGATTGTCAAATTCGTAAATTGGAAATATAAGTATTGCAGGATAAGATAAGGAGTGATAATGAGTAATAATAATTGGGGATAATTATAGTTAACATCGTAGTACCGTCGATATAACAATTGAAAGGTCCCTGGTTCGATTCATTGAGATATGTAAAAATCAAAACTTAAATATAAGAAAATGAATCTGTAAATGAAGCTAAGTGACGAGAAATTTTTTAACATTTCCATCGCCAAGTGAAAATTTTAGTTTAGCATCGTTACCGTTAAACAGTCAACTTGAAACTAAAGAATTCCAAAGCGAATTAGAGAAGCCATAGAAACGTTGTGAGGTCTACTGCGAGTAATTGCGCGGAAATCGTCGCAAGCGCAAGACAATATACATAAAATGTTACTTGTCCGTCCGTGCCCGCTTTACGAGCGCTTCAAATATTACGGCTATGTAAAACAGGGTTTTACGGCGACACGACAGCTATGCGTATGCTCAGGTCAGGGCATAGATTATGGAGCAGATGTTACTAGACTATTTGAAATAGATTACATTTAAGTTTAACAAAAATCAATTGATATTGAATGTTAAGTAAAAAATATATACATTTTTTAAACATTATGCAGAAAATGTTGTTTAACATTCAGTAATTAATAGAAGGAGAAGCATTAGGACAAGAACTTTATTGTTTAAAAACTGAGCTTAAAAAGGAGTAAAAGTTATATTTAAAATACAATATAAGACAAAAAAGGTGAAGCTTATGTTACGAAGACTTGCTTAAACATAAATAAATGTACTTTTATGAACAATATCAATAAGGAATAAAATGATCAATTGATCATTTTATTCCTTATTGAATGTGAAAAATATATTGAATTTGGACTTATCTGATGTTTTGGGAAATTTACACATTCTAATTTATAAATTACTCTGAGCTTTACTGTGGTGAACACATAGACATTAGATCCAAAATTGATACCTGTTGTAAAAAATCACATTATTCACATAAATCATTTTCAATTTAATCCCTCCATCTTGCGAATACTGCGTTTTAGCATTAATTAATGGATAGTGATAATCACCATTGAAAAGCACTCCTTACCGTATTGAATATAATACTTTTTAAACTATTTTAAACGCGGTTAATTATTATTAACAAAAAATAAACACAAGAAAATGCTCCTAGCCGTAGGTAGGAGATATCACAGTAAGTATCCTAAAAGTCGGAATTCAATAATTCAATAAATAAAATGAAAATTTTGCAAAGTAACCATTGGTGGAACCATAATCTTTGAACATTATGCAATGCTTTTTGTAACAGCGTAGAAACTCGAACTAAACTATAAAATGGTGGCAAAAAGCCCGCGCCGTAAAGAAAGGGGTCCATTGTGTTATGAAAGACGGAGATGCATGGGGTCTGGGATTATTGCTAGACATTCGCGCAAATTAGCTTGGCTTACATTGACGTGGCGTCATTAAATAAGACTTTTGTGTGCCTTTGGGAACGGATTGCTTTCAATTGATGAATAAGTGAAATTATAATGTCATCTAAATGTTTCTTTTGCTGCCTGATTAAGTATCCAAGATAATTTGCAAACTCTATTCTCAAACCTTTTAAATGTATTATTACTACTGTGCTGTACTATTTGTGTGCCTTTGGGAACGGATTATTGCGTTTTTCAATTGATGAGTGTGAAATTATAATGTTATCGTTTGCTGCTTGGTTTAGTATCCAAAATCATTTGAAATATCTATCTCGATTCTCAATCACAGAAAGTATTACTTGATTGTTTCCACCGATGACTGAGTGTCCGAGGCTCTTCTTCTTTTTAGCTGATTCTTTACTATTATTTTCTTTCCTTGTAGCATTACACTCTGTATATCCTTCTCTCATTTGTTGTATGATTAAATTGTCTGTTTTAAAGAAATTAGTCCATTGTCATGGAGTGAATGGAAGATTATAGGTGATATTAATGTCGTGAATATTCTAGAATTTTACCTATACACATTTGTCGGATTTTTGCTACGGCTAATCTCAATATATATAGCTTCTGAATACGTACTCTTTAACTCTAGCTATTGGTAAACTTTTGTTTGGAACAACGGAAAGGGTTATAAAAGTTGACGGAGATGCATGGGGTCTGGGATTATTTCTGGACATTCGCGCAAATTAGCTTGGCTTACATTGACGCGGCGTCATTAAATAAGACTTTTGTGTGCCTTTGGGAACGGATTGCGTTTAATTGATGAATAAGTGAAATTATGATGTTATCTAGATGTTTATATTGCTGCTTGATTTAGTATCCAAAATCGTATGCAAACTCTATTCTTAAATATTTTAAATATTTCTCTTTGTGTGCCTTTGGGAACGGATTATTGGGTTTTTCAATTGATGAATAAGTGAAATTATAGTGTTATCTAGATGTTTCTATTTCTGCTTGATTTAGTATCCAAAATCATTTGAAATATCTATCTCGATTCTTCTCAATCACAGAAAGTATTACTTGATTGTTTCCATCGATGACTGCGTCCGAGGCTCTTATTCTCACCCGTTTCTGTTCCATTATTTCCTTTCCTTTTACCAACCCTACTGCATCTCCTTCTCTCATTTATTTTATGATATACTTGTCCACTATCATAAAGAAATGTGTGCATTGTTGAAAGACTATTTTAATTTTTATAGGCACTTTAAATTTCAATCACAATTAATCAGGTCTAAACGTGCGTCTAAACCACATTTAGTACACCGCTGTTGACAGTTGTAAAGCAGGTTTAAAGCAAATAATCGGTTCACACGTCCACAAACACAGGGCGTCAGTTCCGACACAGGCTGCCCAAATATTGGACATAGCGTGGGTAATGGCCGTGACGATAGGCTTTGAAACTGCAAACTGATTTATTTTGTGATCATCGCCGATGATTCCGGAGTCTATTCTTAATAAATAATAATAATAAATATTCCTGGACATTTAACACAACGCCATCTAGTCCCAAACTAAGCAAAGCTTGTACTATGGAAACTAGATAACTGATATATTTAAAGATACTTTTTTTTATAAATACATACATACTTTAGATAAATTGGCAACCAGACAGTAGAAAATTATAATGTTCACCACATCAAAATCTTCTCGTGGGGATCGAACCCATACCCTCCGGCGCAATAGACCAATGCTGAACCACTGCGCCAATCGGGTCGTTGAATTCGAGCATGTCATACATATTAGATTATTCTAGATGCGTTATATGCTAAGACAACCGCTAGGTATAGTATTTTCTTGTGTCTGTTTTAATGCGAGTACTTTCCATATTAAATAAAATACTTTTTAAAGGATTTTAAACGCGGTCACACGTGACCACGCTCACTGTAAAGTAATGTATAAGAAACCGTTTAAAATCCTTTAAAAAAGGGTAATTTATGTAAGACTGCTAGAATAGTATTCTCTTGGGTTTCTTATATATTATGAACATTTAGGATATGACTTTGTTTTGATTGTCATTTATTTATTGGTAAGGGAAAAACGAATAACCAACTGTAAAGCTAAATAGTCTGATAAGATCTTTCTTTATTAAGTTATTAAAGTATAATTTTAATATCGTTTTTGATTCCAAGAAATACTATCCGACGTAATATTTATTGAAAAATATTGGTTAAGTCGGGCAAAGTGGAGGCACACCCCGGCCATAAATTAATGTATTTAATTGTTAATTTCTTTATGAGATAAGATATATTTGAACAACCTGACTGGTCCTGCCCAGGTCATATGTAACGCTAACGATTTTGTTTCTTTTATAATTTGTACAGAGTAGTGTTGTACAGAGAGAACAGTGAAAATAGTTTTGTTTGTTTTTTAAATGTTGAGTTTTTATACACTTATTATTCAAATATACAGGCTTGTTATTTACTCGAGTGTTAATTTTATAATAGAAGCGGAAAGAACATTATATTATAAATGGAAAAAAACATTGTGTCAGCACAACACAGAAAAGCTAGTATCTACTAAATACAGCAAGAATGAATGAAAATAGACTAGAAAGAAAGACGGTATGTATAACTATTGTTCATTAATTAGAATTTAGTATAACTTTTATTTATTAAATATATTTAGAATTTATATTAATAACTCATTCAGTGAAAGATTAAAAATGTTCCCGACTTACTTAACAAGTTTTATTTAAACAGTTTGCTCTGTATTAAATAAAATACCTTTAAAGGATTTCACGCGGTTTATTTTACATTATTATTAACGACGTTTCCAATCCTTTTAAAAGTATTTTATAAGCACTAATCTTTATACTAGTTTGCTCTGTTTTTACCTACTCTGTACCAGCCGGGCGTCTCCGCGATCGATGCGCGAGATAAACTCGAATAAACATTGTAAATTATATTTATTACATTATATTCGGGCACATATGATATTTGTTTAGCCCTATCAAGCGGTCCACGCCCAGAGAAATCGATTTCGTGTCGATTTTAACAATGATTATTAGATATTGTTCTTTGGAGGCGGGTCTTTGTTACCATTATACAAGATTGAATGTTCTCACAAATATTTTGTTTTTGAATCTTGTTTCAATTAGGACGATCAACAATTGTATAAAACTGGTATCATTTGTAACAATTTTAGATTTGAGTAAAATAGCGCAGTCGCTGTAAAGTGCTCGAAACGTCGCGTCGGGTTAATATTAATGTAATAATAATGGAAAATAAGCCGCTTATACACACAGATATCCAAATATCCACTTTCGCATTTTAAATTCTAACTGATATATGGTTTCACACGCATGTATATCTATCGTTCCCGTCGGATTTCCGGGATAAAAGCTATCCTTTGTATTTCCTGGGGTTTCAAACAATCTTTGTACAATTTCAAAAAAAAACATACAAATCGGTTCTGTTAGGCGTGAAGAAGAGACAGACATACAGACTTAAGGATTTTTTATTTATTTATACTCTTTATTCCACTATAAAAATAACTATAGCATAAAATGCGGCCTTATCACTTCACAGTTATTTCTTACAGGCAACCGCTAGGAATCCAGGATTGGTAGGACGTAGGATTGATAAAAGAAAGCATATGCTAACATTCTTTTACGAAAATTCTTAGTACAGGAAATAATCGAAATATACATATTCATAAGTACATAATCTATATTGACACATGTATATTATGTATCAGTTGTGTGCCGCTACTGATCGGTAGTTAGACAATCGCTTGTCACATCTTGATGTCATATTTGGGCTGTGGATTCTGTACGCTTTTAACGATTGGTGTAGTAGATGTGGCAATGGTCTATTGGAAGGGTGTGGGTTCGATCGCCACTAGTAGAAAATAATGATGTAATTTTCGACTGTCTAGGTTTTTTTTTCTATATACAAAAAAAGTATGTTTAAGTATGTCTATCAGTTATCTAGTTTCCATAGTACGAGATTGCTTAGTTTTAATTTATAATTAAAAATGCTTGTCATAAAATAGTAAAACCTTTTCTTTTTGAAAAAGAACAAAGAAAATACATGAATCCTTATTAGACAAATTGAAGTACTCTTTAACAAATGATACTAGTAAAGAGACATAGGTTCGATTTTAACAGGCGTGTCGGGGGTGATAGCTTTGGATAAAAATGGCGGTCGATATCAGCTACACACTGCGTGTGGGCAAATTTGGATGGGTTTATGCAATAAAGCATGTGTTAAATGACTTAAACGATTTTGCCTAATATTTTAGACATTCGAATGTGTGTAAGGTGTGTGGTGTATGGTTATATAGACATTTAAAAATCGCGCGGAATCGTTAAATGCACTCAAGTATTTAATTAAAGACGTTTTTACACTATTTCAATACTTAAAATACATTTCCAAGAAGTCACAATACAATCTATCAATTACATAAGTGTTATTGTTGTTTTGAGTCAAGTAATTTCACGTATTTGCAGCGTTGTTTGGAAGTAGTTTATGAGTGGTGAAGCCGCCCATTGCATTGTCTAATTGTATGACTGTGTGAATTTATGTAGTACATGTAATTAAGTATTTTTATATTTTATTCTAAATTGATTCTTCAGGTAGTTAGATTTTTATTTATAAGAAGGGATAAATTGGTAGACAGACCGTGTAGTTAAATTTGGATGGCTTTATGTTATAAAGTGAATTTCAGGTTGATCAGAGACGTTTGAATTTATATATTATGATA
>LQNK01001193.1:146744-175933 GCA_001586405.1 Phoebis sennae
AGACAATCGCTTGTCACATCTTGATGTCATATTTGGGCAGTGGATTCTGTACGCTTTTAAAGATTGGTGTAGTGGATGTGGCAATAGTCTATTGGAAGGGTGTGGGTTCGATCGCCATAGGAAAATTATGATGTGATGAACATGGTAATTTTCTAGTGTAAAGGTGCTTATTTTTCTATAGTATGTATTTTAAAAAAAGTATGTTTAAGTATGTCTATCAGTTATCTAGTGTCCATAGTACAAGATTGCTTAGTTTCAATTTATAATTAAAAATGCATGTGCTAGTGACAAAAAATAAAGTCTTTTCTTTTCTTGATTTGAAAAACAACAAAGAAAAGATATGAATCCTTATTAGACAAATTGAAGTACTCTTTAACAAATGATACTAGTAAAGAGACATAGGTTCGATTTTAACAGGCGTGTCGGGGGTGATAGCTTTGGATAAAAATGGCAGACGATATCAGCTACACACTGCGTGTGGGCAAATTTGGATGGGTTTATGCCATAAAGCATAAGTGTTATTGTGTTTTTTGAGTTCGTTATTTTTGTCTATGTGCACTTTTTCACGTTAAGTAATTTTGCATTGACTATGTGATTTTCTGTACGAGCATGTAATGAAGTATATTTCATTATTAGTTTTTGGTTTACACCTACTTGATATAAATCGGTGACAAGAAATACCCTGTCCTCTACCTCAAGGAAAGAAGGTATTTATGTAAAGAAGTATATTTGTGTTCTATTGTAAAGTGATTCTTCAGGTTGTTAGATTTTTATTTAAGAGAAAAATTGTTAGGCAGACCATGTAGTTAAATTTGGATGGCTTTATGTTATAAAGTGAATTTCAGGTTGATCTCTGATCAAATGTATGAATTTATATATTATGTTAATATTAGTGGCTTATCTCTTTATAAAATATTGGACGACATTACGTATGTTATAACCTAAATAAGTTAGACTCAGAAAGTCTCATTATATAGTTAGCAACTGTTTGAACTTTGAATTAAAAAAAATCGATCACTAGTAACAAAAGTCAAATATCAAAACTAAATTCGGCAAAATTTCTTGTCTCACTCTTGCGTATCCAATCCTTCATTTGTGCGAGCGAACACGACAAACTACAAATGTGTGCTATTACCGAGTGGCAGTGTTACCAGCGACGTTTCGTTGTGATTTTATAAATGTGATCGCTTAATGGATTGTTTTCATATTTTGCAGGATGTTGTGAGTTTATCTAGGCGATTAATAAAGGATGATTATGCTTTTTTTTTTGAGAGTGGGAGTTGATTATTAGAAAAAGTAAGATTGGTATTGTAATGTTACTTACGGAGGATTGGTGTGAAAAATTAGTAGTATTTTAAAGAATTGAGCATCTTAGGAATTGAGGCGCATAGTTATTATCTCTATTTAGGTACAGAAAGGAAGAAATAGTACTACTATAGTAGTAAAACTTATGACAAGCTATAGTTCTACATCTTTGTATTGCATAGACTCCGTAAAGACAGGACCGATTTAGATGAAATTCTGTACAATGATGAAACCCTAGGAATGACATAGCACAGTTTTTATCCTAACAATCCTACGGGAACAGGATATATACGCGGTTGAAACCGCAGAGTTCAGCTAGTTTTGTATAAAACACATGTCACACAAGCTATACGGAGTATAATTTACATTTCTTGTACGTTTTACTACATATTTAAGTATTTATTTATTATTATTTCTTCATGGTTACCGTTTAAACCTTCCCTGGACTTTTATGAATAATTAAATAGTCAAATCGGTTCAGCCGTTCTCGAGTTTTAGCGAGACTAACAAACAGCAATTGATTTTTATTTATATAGATTATTGTTAAAAGCGACTGTAAAAGTATATAAAATTTATTTTATAAACTTATAACCCCTAATAAGTTGAACAAATTAATTAATTTTACTTTTCCGTCCAACAATAATGCAAATAACACCTTCACTGAGAACAATGCTTGCCCTTCACCTCCTTATGATAGTATTACTCATGCTTATCGGTACAACCGTTTCTGTATATGGAGTGAACAAACATATAAATTGTAATTTGAAGATGTTAATTAAGTTTATGTTAAGATGTAATATTGCGGTTTTCGCAATGGTTTTTATGATTATTAACATTATTTTTTAATGTCCATTAAAAGGATCCAAATTTATAATTTCATAAAGCATTTTCGATACGACTTAAAATCAATTTATTTCGAAAAAAAATCCAATAATTTTTTTGCACCAAATATATAATTGTATTGAGCTCTAACCAATGTATTTTTTTTCACAATTCTGACATTTTAGTTAATCAATCCTTCTAATATTATAAATGTGAAAGTTTGTAAGGATATATGTACGTTTGTTGCTCCTTTGCGCAAAATCTACTGAACCGATCATAATGGTATACAGTCATACAGATAAGGGTTCAGAATAACATATAGACTACTTTTAATCCCGGAATTACTCCGGGATTAGAAGTTACGCGTGTGAAACCGTGGGGCGGTTATTATAGGCTATTGCTACTTAGGTACAAAATTGTTTTCCTAGGCGAGGTTACCAAAATATCCTAGAATTAGTAGTTATTACGTTCTGAGAGAGATCGTCTAAAAAGGACGAAAGACATTTAGTACATATTAGCATATTACAAATTAAATGATTGTCTATAACAACGAATATGTAGCTATGTAGTACATGGGAGGATCGTAGGCAAAGTGATTCATAGCTGATGTTATCTTTTAATTTATTCCTCTAATTCGTAAGACTAAATGTTGGTAGGTGTGATGGATTGGTAGGCGCTCTTCATATTAAGTGCTTTAATTTATTGTAAGAGTTGAGATGGCCGGCGATGTTTGTATGAAAAACTTTGTCCAACGATTACTTGAGTTTGTTTATGTCCGATAAACAAACTTACCTTGATTAAATTTCATAGGTTGAAAATATAGAGTTAGAAGATGAGCGAAATCGGTGGGGTTACGAAGATAGGGCCGTCAATTATCCGATTTTGATAAAATTTACGGAGATGAGAGTGGGGAGGTGAAAATGCAGGTTTTCATATGAATGTAGCCGAGTATGGTATCAAATTAGAGGTCTCATTTATACATTATAACGCGAGATCTAGCTTGTTAAGTATTTTTTACGAAGCTAAGCTGATCTTCGTAAACGATACAAACAAAGCTACCAAATTCTAATGAGGATAACCTAATTTCAAATGATCCTCGGCACTCATAGGAGAAGGGAAGAGACTCAGAGTATAGACGCAAACAGTGTGCGAGCGAGATATGAATACATGCGCTGACATTTATAATTCCATTCTCTAAACATATGGTTAATATAGCAATGGGACGAAGTTCCAAATATATAATATGTAATTTTTTGCTCAATATTATAAACAAGATAATAAGGCATAACACATTAAGGCGCTGTTGATTAATTTTCAAAATAAAAAGCGTTTTCAAATAAATATTTAGAAACTTAGCAAACTTTGTAATCATTAAAACGTAATTCTCACTGAAAAGTGTGTCATGAGCTTAGATTTGTTTGACGTTGAAAAATATATGAACCGTCAATCTGATATAAGATATTGGGTTTAGTTAACAGGCTGACTGATGTGTATGTGTGGGTATTGTACACTGCAGGCCGTGAATAATCAAAAGCTATAAAACATTTTCACAAAAAGTAACCAAATAAATATCAACGTTGTTGCTACTAGTGGGTAAGTGTTGGATCATAAAAATGTTCTAACTTAATAATACCTTAAAATCTTTACTTATTAAACTGAAAGGTATCCCGTCATTCAATTTAAAACTCCATGACAAATTGACAAGTATACCTAAAGCCAAAAGGACGCTGAAAGTCAATTTTGGTACAATCTGAGCCAATTTTCCAAATACCATCTTTGTGGAAATACGAAGAGGTAGACAGTTGTCACGTGAATGACAACTGTCATCTTAGCCACCGGTGACCACGCTCGCTGTAAAGTGTTCGAAAATAAACATTTAAAATCCTTTAAAAAGTACATCATTTAATATGCAAAGTACTCGTTAAACAAACACAAGAAAACAACGTCCCTTAGTAACCAGTAAGATCAAATTTGTACTAACATGACTTACAATTCACAATTATTCATACCGCGCCAATAACTAAGACAGCAGTGTACAAAAACCAACAAAACACTTAATAACGTGTAGGATTGCAGTAAATGAGTTCTGTTAGATTAAATTTTGTAACGATGAGTATTTGTCACGAGGTCACGCGATTGTTATAAAGGTCATAGTTAATGCATCGGCTTCATTTATTTTGTTAATATGCAAATCCAAGGCTGTGACATATGTATTGGTTTAGATGGTTGATAGTGAAGTATTGAACTTTGTTTATACCCAATTACGACGGAAATGTTTTTTGAGCGTATGTAAGTTTTTATGTCACGAAAGAAGAATGGTAAAGTTTTTTGAGTGTACGAGTATATATGACCATTTCTTTGACCTGCCCTACAACCTAAAGGACTGGACGGATTTTGACACATTTCGTCTAATTGGATTTATTAAAATTGTGATAAAAATTTATATACACGCTGTATATAAATTTTCAAATCGGGAGAAGGAGGAGGGATTGATTTTTTTATAGGTTACTAGCTGTGTTCCGCGGTTTCACTCGCGTATATCTTCCATCCCCGTGGGATTTCCGGCATAGAAGTTATTCTATGTCCTTTCTGGGATTTCAAACAATCTCTATAAAAAAAAATCATGCAGCTCGATTAATGCCATCCGTCCTGCGCCTGATCTCTCTCCGGTCGTGTCACTCTGCCATTAAGTTATAAAACTAATGGAATAGAGCTTCCCTTCAAGCCTTGTTTCAGGTCAGCAAGGCACCTGTGACACTTGTTGTAGAAGATGTTTACGGGCTGCGATCAGTCACTTAACATCAGGTGAACAGCATGCCCCGCTTGCTTGCTGCAACATAAAAAACAGTGCATCTAGTCGCGCGTACACTTGTGCACTATAATATCTCCTGCTAGCTGTTTAGTCTCAGTTGTGATTGGTCACAAGGGATTATCATATATTGTCGTAGTGTGTGTAAGGGTCATGAAGGTTACAAAGGTCAATTCTCAGGTACACCCCTGATGAATAAAGTTGGCGGTTTATAAATTATGAGCTATTCCATTAAATTTGGCTTTTCACATGTGAATAATACTGACCTTTATCTGAAGAATGTGGGCACCAGAGCCAAGTATCGTATAAAAAGTATTTGTTTTCTTATATAAAAATGCCTATTTCCATAGTATACACGCCTTAACAAATGTAATAAAAAAGAGCATAAAAAGGAACTGCATCGTAATTCAACAATAATCACCGATATACCATTTAAATACAAAGAACTATTACGTTTGTGTAAATAAAATGTAAATTAGCGCGGATGAATTGGACCTGATATCTATTTTGTTAAAAACCGGCTAAGTCCGAGTCGGACTTGCGCACGAAGGGTTCTGTACAAGACCCTGTTTAACCGACCTTCAAAAAAAGGAGGTTATCAATTAGACCGTATTTTTTATGTATGTTACGGCCGCATATCTCCGATGTTCATGGACCGATTTGGAAAATTCTTTTACATTAGAAAGAGTAAAGTTCTAGTGTGGACCAGTTGGTTCAAGTCTGATCATCTATGTGGAAGATATTCCAGGAAACTCCTCGTAAATCAACGGAATAAGCGTTGCTACTCTTAACAGGACACTAAAAAGGGAAAAATAAAAAAAATTGCCAGAAAATAGAACCGACATTTATTTCTTTTTTGTTGAAATTTTCAATTTATCAAGATTTGCAGCTTAGAAATAGGGTACTGTTTTTACCTTTAGCTATGAACCCTAAGAATTCCAGGTGCAGCTATGAATGGATAATTAATATGTATTTTTGTGGGCTTGAAGGTGAGTGGAGTAATTGAAAGTTTGGTTTAGAACATCGTATTATACAAATGCAGTAAATGTGAATACGGCTTAAAATTCGCAATAACCTATGCGTCAAATGCTAAAGCTATAATACAGTTGATTACAAAAAATATAGTAAGTACAATAATAGCCATTGGTTCCTATATACAGTTATTAAACTATTTCATATTATTTTTTATTTTGTGTTTGGAATATACTTTTCTACACTAATATTATAATGAGGAAAACTTTGTTTATTGGTAATGGCTCAAAACCTACTCAACGATTTAAATTTTTTTTTCACCATGCGAATGCTACATAATGCACAAGTAACGTAGGCTATATTTTATAGGCTATATGTAACATTATGTAATAGGAGCGAAGCCACACGGATCAGCCTGTTCATAAATACATTTGCATTTGTATTTGTAATCCTGATAATTAGCAACAGTCACTCGTGGATTTATAATATAAGACAAGAAATAAGTTCATGTAAATATGTAGACTGCTGTTTCGAGTAAAGAATGAGTAATTTACTTCGCAAAAACATCGAGAGTAGCTAGCAAATATTTGTAAACGAGAACACAAACCCAAAACTGATTAATATTCATACAACATACTCCTTGACAATCATACCATTTTTTGTTAGCTTTGTCAATATTATTGGCAGTGCATCAGGGTTTCCCGCGGCCATCTTTATGTAGATCCGCGCATGCGCCTGACAGGACAATATGGTAAGGTGGGGCTTTCGAGAAATTTCGACGTTTCAATAATCGTGATAAGTAGATCTTTTAACGGACAGATGCTACGTTGAATGTGGATTTTCAAAAAAGAATCATATATTTATTTGTTTGAAACATAAAATAAAATAAATTATTATCTACACAATTACATGGAAAAGGCTTACGGGCTAATTTAAAAAATGAGGAACAATTTTTATGAAAATAATACATAGCATTTTAACATAATTTACAAACATTTTAACTTAACAGTAGACAACCGGAGCATGCTGTTCACCTGATGTTAAGTGACTGACCGCAGCCCATACACATCTCTAACTTCAAAGTGTCGCAGATGATGATACGTGTGTTGCCACCTCATTTCTACTCGTGGGTGTCATGAGAGGCAACAGAGGGTAATTATGCTGCACAACATCTTTAGCAATAAAAGAGATGATGATTAATTATAGGAAAATGGGAGAGCAGTAGAAAAGAATGGGAGAGGAATCTTGTCTAATATCGCCGCTTGCTTTATTCATATAAATATCCTTAAATTATGTTTTACATGTTTCACCACACCTCACCCGGAACCGTGAATTACAATATTTCGGCGCACATAACCACAATATATAACATTTCCGTATGTACACAGCAAAGTAAAGAGCGAATTCACGAGAGTACAACAAACAACGCTTCTGTCTGTTGGCAAATACCTCGTCTTTTTTCTCCTTTCCTTGAATAATATTTGGGTTTTGAGAATATTTTGAAAGCAAGATTGCACGGAATCTTAAATGTCGAATTATGTGTCTTTATGTTTTTGGAAAATTAAGTATAATTTTTACTTTAGAAATTAAATGAGTTGTATTGCTCTTTTTAACCAACTTGAAAAATAACAACGAAGTATAGTAAGTAGATTGTGAAGGCTATAATTTAATGATTAAATTATAAATGTGCGTCATGTGTGCATTTATTATTTTATAGGGAGTATGGCACACTAATTGTAGATTGTTTCAAATATTTTTTTCCTGTGTTTTGAAAAGAAAAATTTTTTCGTATGTAAATTTATATATTTTTACTTATTTAATAATTTGTTATTAGAAAAAAAGCTTCTACACTTATATTAAAAGATTTGATTTTTTTTCTTTGTTTGAGTCGAATAGGTTGCGAAAGTACTGGACTGATTTAAAAATTATTTTTTCATTGGAATCCTACATTATCCTCAATGAACATAGGCTATACATATAACATTATGCTACGGGAGCGAAGTCACGCGAAGCAGCTAGTTAATAATAAACTACATATCTAAATTTCTTTCAAAATTGACCAGTAATATTAATTTGTATTAACAATTTCTTCATTAAAAGTTTCAACACTAAAAAACAAGAAATTATTGACATAAAAACCTTGAACCTAATATTAAAAAACAAACGCACCCGAAGGTCAGAAGCAGTGCAATTAGCTATAATAACAAAAAGGACTGTTTGTCCAGAAGCTATGAAAAATTAGTTCAAACAAATTAAGGCATTTAAATAGCTCTCGGCTTCTGTCTGTTTGCGTTGTGAATGGAGCGAAACGGCTGGGCTTGTTTTGATACTAGTCTGTGTGTGGGTTTGCTTGAGAGTGGAATGATTTAAATAAAAATTATATTTATTTAAATGTTAATAATGTAAAAATATGTTTTATGAACTGCTAGATTGATTTGAGGATTGTTTGCAAGTTTGCCTATGTCGCATTTTTTCAATATTTTTGAAAAAGATATTTCTTATGTATATTTTTTGAAAATAATTATATTTAATCTTGTATTAAACATTATTGGATGAAGAAAATTATCCAGGCAACAAAGTTATTGCCGTTTTTCTGTACTTATTGAATATTTTATTATTAAAAAACAAATTTAATCCTACAAAAACGTGATGTGACGTCACGATTATATCACCATTCCTAAATTGCGATGCTGATAATATTTAGTCGCCGCTTAGCATATCTAACTTCTAAACTACAATCGTGGGGGCAGCCGGTCAATCCTATAGTTCGGACTGGTGGAGGATCCTCCCTTTTAGTAATCCCAACGATTTCGCTCATCTTCGAACTCGACATTTTTTTATCTGAACTATTTGAATATGAAATTTAATCAAGTTATCGTCGCACAAAGTCTTTAATACTTACATACAAATGCCCGGCCATCTTGACTCTGAGACCTCGCTTCGTTCTGTCAAAAATCTAAATAATTAATTTAATTGCATACAAACAGACAAGCAATAATTCTTATATATATATTAACAACTTAAGAGACACCACTATCGCATAGCACAAGATATTTCAAACATTGTCATTTGAGACGCAAGACGCCCGTAAACCAATATTAAGTTTAAGTATAACTCAAATATCACTTGTTTATACTCACTTTGTGTGGAATGTCATTTGAGATGAGTTATTGGATTATGAGATTAATAGTCTGTGCTGATTTACATAAAGTTATTCAAGCATTGTCTCGTTGAGGCCTGGTTCTTATAAACGACGGAACGTTATAACACAAACGAATCGTCATTATAACGGGCGGTTCTAACCAACCAATCTGAATCAATATAATTGATAGATTGTATTGTGACTTCTTGGTGGAAATGCATTTTAAGTATTGAATTAAGGGCTTTATACTATTTCCACTATTTATTAGAAAACTTTATTTAATCACCTTTTTAAAATTTAATTTAGTTTTCTAATAAATAGTGGAAATAGTGTAAAAAAGTCTTTAATTCAATACCGAATCTGAATCAAGCTTTGGTAGTTATATTAACGCCACGTTTATTATAGAAGCGCTTTAGACATACGCCCAGTAGGATATTGTGCTGACCGTAAGTAAAACGCCCCGTTTTATTTTTATAGGAACTAGATATCAGTGATTAACGCGTTAGGCGTTACAATCGCGTGATCCTCAGTTCGAGCTCGTGACCGTGAAAATGTCGCGGTCTGGACAGAAGGATTTAAAAAAAACCCTGGAACAGGATGGTAACTCAGTATTAGTCGCGATCTAGCATCGCTTAGATTCACAATAATTAATGTACGTATTGGCATTATGTGGCTTCATATTTTAGCAAGTACCGTTTGTCATCTTTCTACGCAAATGTCATTTGTTAGTTGTAAGCTGTCATCACAGTCCTATAAAAGAGTAGGTCCGTTCAGTATCTGGGCGCATTGGACCGCTTCTGGTGCTCGAACGTCTTATTGACGTCAAGACCCACCTGCTCTCTCATACCTATCTCTTTATATTTTGCTAATAGTCGTTATGACCAGCTGTGATATGTTGTTAGCTGACTAATTCTATAATTGACCAGTTGTGTAGAATCACAGTACATTTCAATTACACTCGACATCATTTTTTCATATCCCCTCTATTAGTTTATTACATTTAAATATTTTTGTATTTAGCTCTTTCTGTCTGAGTAAAAAGTAACTTATTTATTTACTTTTAAAAATTATAGTAATGCACGATCCAAAAACGAAATCAGGCCTAAAAACTCACACCATTAGCTAACATTTAGCATGAATCACCGTTTCATAACTCTGCCCACGCGCAGGATTGGGCGAACAAAACTAAATTAATCACGTGACTCATTGCTTATGAATATTTATATTGTTTTGGTGTATTTGTAACACGTTAAGTACTTAAATGATGTAACGTTTGTTGGTTTTTATGAGAAGAGAAAGTAGATGTTTCGTTATAGAGTATGAGTTATTTATTGAGTATGAGTCTCGTTGGTCTAGTGGTTGCATCTTTGACAGATCAAGGTTCAATGCTCGGCTGGGGTAAAAAAAAATATTGAGTTTTTTCTAACACAAAGTCTCAAGCCCTAAGTTTGGTAGTTGGTGGTGTTAGAACCCCCGCCCTGTGCCTCGGAGAGCACGTGTCGCAGTACTCAACATATAAAAATATAAATGTATACTTATGTCAAAATACGTGGCCAAAGCTTCACATGTTTTATATTAAAGTGGGTTAAATTTACTTTATACAACTTGTTTCACAGGCAGAGATGGACGCAGGAAGAGCGAAATGTTACTTAAATATTTGACAAAGAAAAGTGTATTTAGACATTTTATTTCATTTGTAAAAACCAATATTTTATTAACATCAAACGAAGTTATATATACATACATAATATGTAATATATATATTTTTTATGTAAATGACTCAGGTTGTATATGATAAATACATTTTCTTTAACCGCAGTATTAATTTCCAAAAATCTCGGTACAAGCATGTCTAACTTACCGAGTACCGCTAAAATATTTTTAACCAAAGATAGAAAGAGTGGAGCCGAACATTGCACGATTGGGCCAACCTCGCACCAATAAAATGACCATCCTCCCAGCAGAAGACCGGCATGAAGCAGTGTTGCACTGTGTTTCATACGATGATCGGGTGCCCGGAGGCTTGTATTCCCTTCTCATTCCTCTCCCACCCTATTCTAGTCCTCTCCTTGTACCTCTCCTCCCCTGCCTTCAAGCCGACAAGGTATCGCTTTGATATTGTTCCTAGGCTGCGGTCAGTCACTTAAGATCAGGTGAACTGCATGCCCCGCTTGCCTGTTATAACATAAAAAATGAAATCTCATACAATTTAAATAACATACTGCTGACTTATAACAAAAAAAAAATAACTCCCACAGTAACTCAATCGTGTACTAAAATCTATTTCATACAAACTGTATCTAAACAAGAACAAGAAACAATTACAACTATCAATTAGTTAGTTCAATTAACGCGATAAGAAACTAATGATTAATTAAAAATATTATGAAGCAAGTGCATGCGAACTTAACCTTTTGAACGTTCACGAATTCAAACAGCCTTGCAACAACAATGAGATGTAGGAATCAAACTCAGGTCACTGTATCGTTTGAACACCCTGTATAGACAAGTTTAAGACTTTGAATCATGATGTATAGGCAGGTACATGAATGTTAGGTAGATCTTCTTGTGATATAGTTTTTGCCAATAAGTTTGATTGATGAAGTAAAACCCCACGTCAAGCATACTAAACACAAAGGAGACAAGAGGAGACGGAGGTAGACATACAATTTTTGAAACACTCATGAAGACAACTGTCATCTCAGTTACGAAACTTTGGGTTAATAATAATGCATATTAGCCGCGTTTAAAATCCTTTAACAAGTATGATGATATAATATTGATGAATTAATACAATGTTCATGTAAAGGTTCACTTTTTAGACAAAAATTCTTTCATTTTTTTCCATTTGTGTTTTGTTATATTTTTTACTTATATATTTTTTTAAAAATCGTATCCACGTATAAGATGGTTGTTTCATTGCTTATGATAAAAACCACCCTATCATTTTATGATTCTTACAATATGAACGAAACATTACAATTTATGGCAATTCTACCATCCTAAATATTAAATCAAAATGACTCATCGTTCTTGAGCCTTTGACGATAAAACCCACGTTAATTAGAATAATCTCAATCTCTCTTGAGCAAACAGATATTTACATGATATGGGAGCAGTAATGAATGAACAAATATTTGTTGAACGGACGGTGCCAGAGTTAAATGAACACTTTGGGCGTTTCCTTAACAAAGGGCATGAATTTGAGTGAGATTTGATAGATGATTGTATGAACTGGGTCATACCTTGAAGAAAGAAGTATTTTGAAAATTGATGAAAACCTTTGAAGATGAGATTTTCTAAAGACTATTTTATCCTCAAGCAGTGACTCTTCTATATCTAGTATCTATCTGTATATATGTTTCGGTCAGTAGACTGATAACCATCATAGGTATAGAAATGCGAATAAAAATTTTTGACTTTGAATTTTATTATATATTAAATAGACAATTAAAGTAGTTTATACTCTTGGAGTAAGTATATGATCCATGACATCTCCCCTTTTCCTTGTTTTATTATAAAAAAATAATGTCAAATTCGATTCCTTTTAATGTTTTTGTCCTGTAATGCTGTGTTATACCACAATCATGCAATGAATAAATTGATTTCATTTCTATATTAAAAATTATAACTCCCCACACATATGAACTTGATTATTAATGAAAACCGTTGTTAAGCTACATCATATTCCGACCATACAATAGAGTGATTGAACTTTACAATGGAATAACGCAATCCGCGCGTACAGCTAGTGTTAGCGGCTAACCATTCCGCTCACGTACGCTTTGCCAACAATCTTGAAAAAAGTGTTGGCGCGTGGCGCCTTTACCTTCTGAATTAAATATATCACGGTTAGGTTGGTTAGAAACGCGTCGTTTTTAAAGCGTTTTATTTGTATTTATTTTATTTTATGAAAAGGCTTACCAACTGGATACAACATCCGTATTAATATATATCTATTTTAGTTAATACTATGCAATATTATATCTAAATTAAACGTATGCACCACTTTCTTATTTCTAAATTCACCCTCTAGAAGGATAGTTTAGATTTACAACCTATATTATTTTTTAAGAACGTTTACATTGTCAATTATAGGTACACTAGCGACCCGCCCCGGCTTCGCACGGGTGCAATGCTGATATACTAAATACGTTACAGAAAAACTGTGAACGTTGTTTATAAAAAAACATTGCTGTATTGGTTAAAATCGCTTCGAATATTA
Source organism: Phoebis sennae (assembly GCA_001586405.1). NCBI lineage: Eukaryota > Metazoa > Arthropoda > Insecta > Lepidoptera > Pieridae > Phoebis > Phoebis sennae. Next base: position 160,020 of record LQNK01001193.1, read on the forward strand.
GTCATTATTTGTCGTAAAAAGTAAATGACAAAAAAATGTTATTGTGGGATATCCATAAGAGATAGACATATACCATCGCGGAGTTTTCTGTAGACCTTTTCATTGTGTACAATACTTAGCACATTATTTTGATAAATCTCGTAGGATTCAGCCTGCGTTTGCAATGTAAGCGGAAAAAATGTAATAATTTGCGACATCACATTAGAAACCTCAAAAATAACAGTATTTGTCCACTATTTAATGTATGATATTATACATAAAAACCTTCCTCATGAGTTACTCTATCTATTAAAAAAAACCGCATCAAAATCCGTTGCGTAGTTTTAAAGATTTGAGCGTTCATAGGGACATACAACATGACACATGACAGAAAAAGCGACTTTGTTTTATACTATGTAGTGATATATATTATGAAAGTAAAAAATATTATATTAATTATGTCGCTGTAAAAGGATATTTAAAAATTGAATTTTAATTATATTGTTTTTTTAATTTGTATGCCTAGATGTATAATGCGTAGAGACTAAATATATTTAGTCTCAATCGTGATATATGATGTATCATCTTGGTACACAAATTTATGCAAATAAATGATTTGATTTGATTTTATAAAATGATCAACGTAAAATAAAGTGTGTTCTTCGTATGCAGTTGTTTATAGTGAAATATGTTCGGGTGAAATATGTGAAGTCATATGCGATTGCCTTCACATGTTAAGCGTATGTTTAATGAAACTACACTAATATTATAAAAAAGAAAACGTTGTTAGTTTGTTTATTCGGTTGTAATGAATGGTCTCAAAAACTACTGGACCGATTTTAAAAATTGTTTCACCATTCCAAAGCTACATTATCCACGAATAACATAGGCTATATTTTACAGGCTATATATAAAATTATGCTACGGGAGGGAACCGCGCGGGTCAGCTAGCGTATAACCAGCCTAATGATCTCTGGTGTCATCGCACTATGTGATATCGTTGTCAATAATTTATGGTTTAGCGTGGAAATTGCTTTGTTTGCCTGATGTTTTTATATTCGCGCAAAAGATGGACGATATGACGGTGCGTGCTTCAACTCTTTAGTTATCTAAATAAAAATACTTAATATTAAGCCCGTGTCAATTGAAAAGGACAAATATAGATATAATAAAGATTATGATTTGCAAAAAAAGTTAAAAAATGTTCGCAAAATTTCGTAACTGTTAAAGGTTAAAGTAAACGAAAAAAAATTGTTTCATAACTCTGGGGTAATTTGTCGTAACATTAAATGCACTGACTGCACCAATAATAAGGAGTAATCATGAAAGAGAGAGAGAGAAATTTAGAAAAATATAAGAAAGCGCTTATTGAAAATTATTCACAAATTACTACAATTTTTAATTTCCCATACTCAACCTTTCCTATACATAGCAAAAAATAATACATTGTCAAACGCTTAACACAAGTCTACAAACGTAATGCAACAAAATATTCAAAAAGAACCATTGAAAGTCGCCTTTGGAACTAGCGCATTTAAATAATGGCCCTAAAATCATAATTATACATACATTGTGCCCCGGGCTCGCCCTGTGGGCGTACCGCTACTGTTTGAGACTTGTTCTACTAATTACCATTTTGGACCTGATCAGATAAGAGAATATGGATGTGGTATTTGCAATAATGTATTAGATTAGATTGATATCTAACAGGTTTTTTTTTGGTATATACATTTAAGCTCCTCTTGTAGGTTATGGAGAATGCAGTTTAGCTGATGTTAAGTGACTACCATAGCCCATGGACATTGGTAACAAGAAATTGTCACAGTTGAGTTGACAATTTGAAGGTATGGAGGGAAAATATTAAGGAAAGGAATGCAGGAAGGTAATTAGACAGTAAAGAAGAGGTATGGGGAAGGAATACAAGCCTCCAGTGACCCTACTGGCGTAAAGAAACCCTATAATACTGAACGCGATTTGAATGGTAACCGTTCGAGCTTGACGACCAATCTGGGCTTATTCCACTCTTATATTTTATACCTGTTTAAAACTAGTGCATTGTAATAATGACTCAAATCATAATTATACGCTTTACCCAGGGCTCGCTCCTGTGGGCGTACCGCTACTGTTTGGACTTGTTCTACTAAATACCATTTTGGACTGATCAGATAAGATATTATGGATATGGCATTTGCAGTTGAATTGTTATGATCTAGATAGAAATCATACAGCCATTTGGGCTAATGATGTTAAGTAAATTCATATAAATGTTGGTGTTAGTAATACGAGGGTCTTAAGTCAACAATTTAATACAAAGTTAGATGTAAACGAAAAATTACCTAAAATTTTACTACTTTCAGGCAATGTTGGACACAATCTAATGTTCTTTTCACTTTGAGGCATTAGAAATTTTAAGTTACAACGTTAAATTATGCAATATGTGTTGCTTGTTATTCATACAAATCATGAATGATAGTATAACCGATGATAGACCGCACCAATAAATGAATTACTCATTCCACCTTTCTCCATGGATTTCGTTTGTAAGTCATGCCAACATTCCTAGCAATTTTATAGTAACAGAATACACAGCCTAGACATATTGTTCTTAAACTAACCGAATTTACGATTTCAACGTGAGCATCCTAGATAATCTGTTTTACTTTTCACATCCTTGACATTAAGTTATATCGGCTATTGTCTTCCCTTGGCAGAGTCGCAGTGTACTTTACCACAACAATCTTCATCTAAATCAAATTTTATATCCACGCCATAAAGTTCAAAGTCATTTGTACCATCTGTATTTGATGCCTAATAATTATTACGCGTCCTACCATTATCGTTTGTTATTTCTGTAGTTCTTATGCCATCGTGATAAAGATGGTTTTCAAATGGCTGTTGATTATTTAGAGGTTTGTATTTGGCAAAGTGGAGTAGTACTAATGCATTGTATGCAACTCATTATGCGTGGTTAGAAAAAGGCCGTGTACCATGCTTTGTGTCTGACGTATTCGTGTTAGACATTATATTGTTTTGGTGATCGGTAGCTGTTTATGGATGAGGTCGATTTGGATGAGTTAATTTACATAAAATATATTTTGTACGCGGGCGCGGATCGAAATGTAAAACGCTTCTGTTTTGACTGGTTGAATGGCTCAAACCTGAGTTGAATTGCTGGTTCATTTTTTACAATGACGGCATGTTCTTCGTCATTTACATATTAACGTTACAAATAGGAGATTCTTAAAGTGTACTAAAAAGACCTTCTAGACCTTATTTCTTGCAGAAGAATAGCCTTTTTCAGCTTGGATTCTTAAAACATTAAAATGGTTGAAAAATTGCAGCTTTATTTGTAGTAACATGCACAAAAATGTACCTTTGCTAAAATTATTAATACAGGAATCAATTAATATTGAAAAATTTACGTTTAGTTTGATATTCTATATATAATATCCCCAATTTATAAGTTTTGTACAAAAATCGACTCTATAACATCGATACTCGTATAGCGAAATAACATTGCTACCAAATTCTATTTTTACAAATATTTGATGAAGGATCTCCGAAACTGTCAAAAACCTATACCTATACCTAGTATACAAGTATTAAGTAAAAACCGTGATACCTATTTAAAATCAAATTCTGTATGAATTATTTTTTAATGTTGAAATGAATAAATATAATCGTTATACAAAATCAGCAGCAATTGTTACGCCATAAAAAGTATAACAATTTAACGTTACCGATATAACCAGCCATATTAAACGTGTTAATCCGATTTAAATTCAGATCGATGTCGGTGCGTGCGCGCTGTTGCCGGAGTCGGCACGCGTTCAAGATGGTGACAATACTTTTGAACTTTTGGAGACATTTAATAATATAATCTTGTGTTTGTTTTAATGCGAGTACTTGCCTTATTAAATAAAATACTTGTTAGGATTTTAAACGTGGTTTATTGTACATTATTTTACATTATTATTTAACCCGACGTTTCGAGCACTTCAAGTAATGTGTATTGTTTTTTGGTTTCCTATAGATTTAAATTCAGATATTTAAATCCAGATCAATGTTACCAAGCTTGAAAGCTTTTGAACTTATTGGAATAGAGGAAAAAAGGGCTTTACTAATAATAATGTATGAACAAATTTAAATATAAAATTGGTATATAGCTATGTTTTTAAAATCGATCCAGTGGTTTTGGAGCCTATTCATTACAACTAAGCAAACAAAGTTTTCTTCTTTACAATATTACTGTAGATATATTCCGTTGACATTATCACAAATAATCAGAAATCATGGTGTCACCAATCACGCCGTACTCCGAATATTATGTGCGCGTTTATTCGACATCACGTAGAGCCTTATATATTTCGATATTTAGTATTATATGCTGTGGACTTTAATGTGCTTGGAACAATGTATTGAAATAGAACGAATATACACGATTTTACTCTCTTATTTAAAGAGTAAATGTTGTGAAATGACAGTCGTTACATATTCAAGTAATGCCTTTTATTTTTGTAGATAGAATAAAAGAAATACATACCTAAATGCGTTATTTGCTGCTATGTATTAATTTATTTTCTATTTGTTAAAGAAATTATAATAGCTTATAGATTTTACAGTTGTAATACTAGCTGCGCTCCAAGGTCTTCTGATCCCATGGCAACTCCGGGATCAAAATTAGCCTATATGTTATTCTGGACCTTAATCTATACGTATACCGTAGTTTCATCATAATCGGTTAAGTAGTTTTTGCGTGAAAGAGTAACAAACATACATACATCGTCACAAACTTTCGCATTTATAATATTAGCGGTAAAATCTTCTTTAAAATTTTGATTATGCTCTAGATTTTTTTTATGTTATGTGATAGCAGGCAAGCGGAGCATGCGGTTCACCTGATGTTAAGTGACTGACCGCAGCCCATGAACATCTACGACATGAAATGTCGCTCTAGATTTATGGTTAAATTATAATTAGATACGTTAGAATAAAAGTTTTAATAGATATGCTTTTGAAAAAAAAAAAAAAACAGCGTATCTATTAAGAATTTTCATATGATAAGATAATAAATAAAAAAAAATACAACCAAATTCAAGTGTTTTTTACAATCCTATAACTATAAATTGTCTATTGTACCACATAAACTTTTGCAAGTAAAATTTTAAATAGCTTTAATAAGCGTCTCCGTGAATCTATTTTACCGTCGTGGGAATGCTTTATCGGACGCGATCTGCACGATGGGCCGATAGCCTATCGGACCATCGGCTGAACCTCACCTGCCCTTTCAAATTGTATAAGTATCCACTGTTCTGGATGATTTAAATGTGCGACACTTAAATACTTAAACGAAATTATAGAACAATTTTTAAACTAACATATATACTAATATAAATTTATTTTTAGGTGTATGGTAGTAAATTAGGTGGAAATTGCTGAATTCATTTTTATTTTTGGGTAGGATTGTGAAATATTGTATTTGACGGCCCGATTGGCGCAATGGATAAAGCAATGGTCTATTACGCTGGAGGGTGTGGGTTCGATCCCCACGAGTAGAACATTGAGATGTGATGAATGATGTTATTTTTTACTGTCTGTGTTAATTTATCTATAGTATATATGTATTTACAAAATAAAAGTATGTTTAAGTATGTCTATTAGTTATCTAGTGCCCGTAGTACAAGCTTTGCTTAGTTTGGGACATGTGGTGTTGTGTTAAATGTCCAGGTGTTTATTTATTTCTACTTGTTAAGAAATAATTTTTTTAAAACTGCTGGCAAATCTTTACTTTTTACTCAGTTAATGAGAGGCCATGGACTATATTTAATTCAAGGGTTACTTACCATTAAATGACCTCATAACCATATTATCTTTAATAGATCTTAAAACATTTAAAATTATCAGATTGTCTTTCTTTTCGTCACAAAACGAAGGAAAAGCCGGTTTTCGTACGTCACGCAATTGACGTCATATTTTAACTTAAAATGTTAAAATGCTGTGAAATGTATATTAATGTATCTCATTTAAATATAGTATAATACAAATTAGGCCTATTTTATTATTACTTTTTATATATTATAACATTTATATGGTTAAAAAAATTAATAGTGATAATTATTAAAATTTGAGGAAGTTAATACACATGTAAAAAGTATAGAAGTTAGAGTGAACCTCCATTAGTACGTTGCGTTGCGTCACCGCAACGGATCAACGCATTATATGCCACATCTGCGTTGCGTCGACGTAAAACGTCAAAATGAAATAATCGTACAAAAGCATGGGATGTTCGACTCCACGGTTCAGCGCATCATCCTTCGTCTCTCTTTGTATCTCATCGATTCCTTCAAGGACACTTCATGTTGCCTACCATAAAGCATTACTACTAGGTAGGTACTTGGTACTAATTCACAAATTCGATTAGGATCAGAACGAAGACGTTTCCGTTGAAATTTGTATGAATATTATCCCGATTTTCGATACTTTCCGATGGGATCCGCATTTGTGAATAGGGGGCCTGGAGCATATAACAAAATTTGCATATAAAACGTCACAGCGTTGATGCGAAGTCGACGCAAAGCGACGCAACGCAACATGCTAATGAAGCCTCAATCTAATTGGTCATAAAATAATAATTTAAATTACATATGATAATGTGTGAGTAGTTGTGTTGAATAAATATTTGAAACGAATATAGATGTATTATGCAAATTAATTGATAATTACCCTTGTGGGGTCGAAATTTTTGATCGTTCATTGACATCGGATATCTCAATTAAAGCTTATTTCGAATATTTTACGTAGTTATCGATTTTGGCACGCTTTGAATGATGTGTAATAAAATTTATAACGAGTTTATTGTAACAATCGATTTAATTATATCGTTATGACTAGAAATCATAGCGTGTTGGTATTAATTATTATCAATGGGGATTCTTCATCGATAGATTTTTTGTTATAGTGCAAAATATTTTTTATTAAATAATTAAAATCTTTTATAAATTCGCGAAAGGCGTTTGGGCAAGTTAGATTTTAAAAGAAGTTTTTATATTTATATTGGCGAACATTTCTTCCAAACATATTAGATAATTATATTATCTATTTCAAAATAATATTTCTTAATGAAACTTCGGAGATATTGGGTACAGAAATTATATTTTTTCAACTTAACGATTATATTTGTAAAAAAGTAATAAAACCAAACATTCTAATATTTGACATATTTTATCACAAATTATTTTGTCTATTTTTTAAAGTATATTCGAAAGAATTCGTTTTTGTATAAGAAATAATATTCCTTCAAGAGAGTGTGTGTAAAATTAAATTTTAGCACCCGTCCACCATTACCGTTAAATGGATCATCGCCAAATACAAGATGGCCGCCGATCGATATTCCGTCATCGTATAAGGAACGGCACGCGCTGCTTGTCGGTCTGTCTGTCTGTCTATCACTATGCACTGGTGCAAGTTCAAAAAATATTATATTTTAACAGACGCGTTTCACAAACCACTCACTTCAAAATATTGGCAAGAAGATTTATTTCTTACTAGCTATGCCCCACGGTTCCACCCGTCTCCTGTGTTTCGTGGGATTTCCGATGAAAGCTCCTTTTCCCTTTCCCGGGTTTCAAATGATTTTTATACAAAATTTAATCCAAATCGGTTCAGTGGTTTAGATGTGAATAAGAGACAGACAGGCGAAAGTATATATATTGTTTTGTGCTTCAATGAGTAAAAGGGCATAATGCTCACTGTCACCATTTAAATGCGCGATTCTAGACTATTTACAAGTGCTAAGAGAATAATAATGGAACAGCTGAAGGAGTACGTTAATAATATTTCCTTTTTTTCTGAATTAATGGAATATATCTGTTTTTTCTTCTTTTTTAATAGCCAAGCAAGCAAACGGGCAGACTGGTCACCTGATACACTACGAATTCATTACCGGTCTTTAAGAAATTCACAATCGCTCTTGTTATATTGATCAGAAAAATATATTAATCGCTTAATTCTACAACTTAGACCGCACAAGTAACACGTAATATGAATTTAGACTAACTCCAGACGTGTGACATCATTGTACGAATGATAGTGAAGTATTGAACTGGACGATATTGTTGTACGCAAGGCGGTATAAAATTATTTGTGACATAATCGTTGTGGAAAATTACTAGCCTATATATTTTGAATCGGCTTTCTAAACTAGGAGGTTTTCCATTCAGGACGTATTTTTTGTATTTGAGAAATCTTAGTTAAGTAGTTTTTTTATTTTTTTTTATTTCTTTGATTAAAGCCTTTATTCGCACTTTGAATATGCCAGCCATGTACAAATCAACTTAAATATAATCAAAAATTGTTATTAGCTTTTTTCTTAACGTAAATGTTATAAAGAGAAGAGAACACAACATTGAAGCTTGGTTGGAATACGGGTCTGATAATAAAAGATTTAGTTAAGTAGTTATAATACACTAGCTGATCCGGCTAACTTCATACCGGCATTTTTGAACGTGACGGATTTTTCAGTCACGAACTATTTGTATGGTAAATTATAATTGTGGTTTTTAATATTCTATTCATAATTTCTTCATATCTTACTGGCCGTTTATACCTTGCCTGGTCTTCTACGAATATTTCAGGACTAAAATTAGTAAAATTGATTCAGCTGATCTCGAGTTTTAGCGAGATGAACGAACTGAAATTGATTTTATTTACGTTATTTTTTATATTTCAAAGATTTATTAATACGAACCGTCGTCATCTATAAAGAAAAAGAATTTTTTAGTGTAAGAGAGAAATAAAATGTCATATATTTATTTTAAATTCAGTTCAGAGGTGCTCTTTCCCCTTCCTTTAACCTGGCTAGGCATCTACGACACTATAATATTAGAGATGTTCATACGCTACAGTCAAGTCACTTAACTTCAAGTGAACCAGATAATCCGCTTGCCTGCTATAAGCCTGTAACATAAAGAAATGAATATCATCATACACAGTCATAAAATTTTACGCCTTTCTAAGAACCAAATAACACCAATAAAGGCTTAGTCACAATTAAAGGTCAATCCACAAATGACAGAGCAATCAAAAAGCTATAGACAAAGTTGATTATATCTCAAACAAAACTAAACTACATAGATAATAAAGCGTCGAGCACATCGAATCGATATCCCAATCGATACATCGATAATACAAAATCAATAAAATCTATTGAATCGATTATAAAATCGCCGTTTGAAGTGGGCCGCGGCGGCGTCCTTTGATCTACGTATAATGCGACCAAATTAAGTCAAAAGTGCTAAGTGTGTGTCGAATGGAGATATCAAAGTATTTCTTAGCTCTGCTGACAGGTGAGAGGATCGCGAGCTTTTGTATAAATGGTGTTGTTTTTAGTCAACAATGGAAAGTTATTTTAATGCTGCTTTAGTATGGACGAACGTTGCAACCTTTCACTAATTACAGCTACTTTAGTGTTAAATTATTCGTCTCGCTTTTAATTGGGACTGGCGAATACCGACATTTAGTCAAATGTTTGTTTCTTGTATAACAGTTTGATGGATTATTTTATGTTAAAATTATTCAACAAGCCTCATTCGAAGATTAGTTTTATAATGCATGTTTATGCAATGTGTATTGATTGTTTTTTATTAAATTCGTAATTTAAACATTAAATGTCAGCCTAACCTCGTTAATAGATAATTACTTATGTTATTTTTGGCACACTCTGTATAATTATAGATTTTTCAAGATAGTCAAATGTGCCAAGGTGTTATATTGTGTTTTTCGAAATATTGACACTGGAGTGCAATCAGTTTGTGCAATTGATCAAATATTTGTTTATTTTTATTTTGTTGCTAAATGTGTTTTCGTGTAATACTCTTGAATCGTAAATATTAAATACAATTTCTCATGTATTTGTTATGCAAAGGTAATTTGAATTCATCACAATTGATATTGCAAAAGAGGCTTATTAAATTTTAGTTCAAAAAGAAATCGATTTTTTCTTGCTATATAGTAAGTACATATGCATTTCACGCGAGCAAAGCTATGGGCTGCAGCTAATTGCTTCATAAAGTAAAACCTAATAATAAATTGTCGAAACCGATTGCTATAATAACAGAAGTAAAAAATGTATATTATTAAATACTAGATTTCTGCTCTCGGCTTTGCCTGCGTGGACTAAAAAATTCTGTACTTTATGGATTTACGAAGTAGAGGTGGTATGACAACTTTTACGTTTTGACACGTACGTTTGTAAATAGTTTATTTTGGCAAAAATTCCACTATTAAACTTCTATTTTATTTTAAAAGAACTTTCCAATAATTACGATTTAATAACTTTTTTTTATTTCGAAGTATATTTTAAATTAAATAAATGTCACCATTCATGTTTATATAATTCTAATATTTTTATTTGATTTTTTTTTAATATTAACATTTGGAAATCTGTTGTATTCTCTGAATAAAAGACACTTGAATGTTTGCACACATTTATCGCATATTTGTTAACATTTAACTTTATACAATGATATCATATAACTATAGATATGTTACTAGCACGCTAATTTTGATATATCCACACTCCCTGGGTTAAGTAACGATTGCTGACAGAACTTTACATGGAATCAGTAGCTTCGTTACAACTGAAAGATATGATATGCCTTCAAATGTATTTAAAAAATAGACGAACTAAAAAATATTAAGAAAATAGAAATAAATTAAGTAAAATAAGTGTTTTGTGTGCATATAACATGTCTATACTTTTAATATATCATTGACTTTATACAATAATTGCCAACCGTTAACTTTTCTCACAGCAATAGTTCACCTATTAGCCATCTAATTGCGTGATTATAATCTATCTTAGAATCAGTAGGAATTATACCCAAGCAGGTGGGACAAGCCTCTCATTAGATGAACAATGTAGCTACTGGCCTTCCGTAAAGGGAAATTATTGTAATTGGCCTCTGAACTCACTCAATTTTAAATTGGTATTGATATATAAAGAACCTTCATTTTTGTTTTGTGTTTTGAGTCTAAAATAACCATTTTTTTATGTTTTTCCGAAATATTTTGAATCTAAAACAACAATTTTTTTTATATATTTAATAAATAAAGTGTAAAATATGACATCAGGGATTGAAAGTTTCAAGATGCTGTTTCCTCTAAGCTAAATAAAAATCAATTGGTACACCAATTTTAGCAACAGCTGAACTGATTTGAGTAATAATATTAGTGTTGAAATATTCGTAAGCCCAGGGAAGGTTTAAATGGTGAGAAAGTATGGAGAAATTGTGGATATAATAGTAAAAATCACAATTATATTTATCTAGTTTCCAAAGTACAAGCAGTGCTTAGTTTGGGACTAGATGGCGTTGTGTTAAATCTTCCAAATTTTTATTTTAAGGCGCTAACCACTAAACCAACGAGCCGGTTACGCTTTTTCGTAATATGTAGTCCGGAATTTTCGTTACATCCTTGTAATTGTTCGTCTATTACCTTATTCTTATTTCCTTTTAAAGCAAAAAAAATAACAAAGATATTTGTTCTATAGTCATTTATAATTTTGCTGTCTATCAAGCACATTTTGTATAAGTAAACAACAAGTAACATGCAACATAATCAGGCTCATTATCTATCAGAAAGCATAAACACGAAATAATGATCAATGATCACAAAAATGGTTTCCATATATCACGATGACAAGTGTAGAGTTAAGACGAATAGAGCACGCGGTATCAAAATTGCTTCAGGTTTCTGAAGCAATGTAAATGAACATTTTTAGTCTATGTGTGAACGTATGATTGAAAAAAAAGTATGTTTAACTATGTATATCAGTTATCTAGTTCGTTATTTAATTTCCATAGTTCTAGTTTGATTAATTTGGGTTCAGGTGACGTTGTGTTATATGTCTCAGATTATTTATTTATTTATAAACTTAAAATGGAAATACTGTTAAAACATAAATGCCAATAAATGAATTTTGTATTTGTATTTCTATTAATAATTGTTTATCCTTTGAAATTGTTAAGGTATATTTAGAAACTTCAGTTTCTAGCTTGACATTTGCGTTACTTAACTATTTATAATTTTTAAATAGTAAATTTTTTATCGATTTGTACAAAAACATCATAATTATAAAGTACTGAAAAAACATTTCGTTACATAAAGCCAAATGTATTTAAACAATATTTTTTGGTACTTATACTGGTCACACTCTATTCCTTCCTTAACTCTTCACAAAGCTCGCGGGGTCTTATAAAAATCGTTAGCAATGTAACACAGAATCTTTGATTACTATTTGTAACGTTTATATTAACGCAGTCGGCACTCGCGCGTTGATTGACGTGGTGTATAACGAGACTATTTTATTACTGTACCGAATGCACAGGGTGTAATGAGAATGCATTACATAGATTAAGTGCAGATTTCATATCAGTAAATGTAAGCTTATAGATTTTCACTGATAAATAAGTTTTTCCTTATGTATTAGTTTTGTTGATTTAGAGAGAAAAGGAAAGGATCTGACAATTTGTTACGTCATAAATAAAAATAAATTGTCAAAGATAAATAAAATCTGTATTAAAGCAAATTATTATACTCGGACAAACATTTACCTATTTGTCACCCATTATCTTCTTATCCATTTATTTTAACTATTTGCCTACAATTATTGAAATTTAATCAAGATGGGATAAATAATACTCCAGTTATCGTCAGACAAAGTTTTTCATACTTACTTACAAACAAACATGCACATATACAATCGCTCGGCCATCTCGACTCAGAGACGACGCTTTGCTAGGTCAATAAAATTTATGAGGCAAGGGTGAGGGGTTCTATTTAGTTAATACTTCAGCAAAAAATTATCGAACTAATCCCATGGGCAAAATTTCTTCATAAATTTTATGGACAGGATACACTTTTAAAATTCGTAATTTCAAAATTATGTTTATCAATGCGATGTTGTCACTATTATCTGGTAATAATTGTAAAAAATGGTCTTTTAATTTTTTTACAACTGCAATTTTTTATTTCACAAAATAACTTAATTCCGTTTTTGTTTGTTGCATCTGCGACATAATCTTTGATGCCAACGCCGACAAAGAGTTTGACTTGCCGACCCTAGCTTTGTGCTGAGCCTCTCATTAGCTGATATACCTTCATTGGCACACTTCTCACGATAAACGATTTGTGAGTAATTTCTACTTTCATAATTACTTCATTATATTCCTAACAATATGATCTTTGATGGTTTTTCGGTGTGTAACAAGTGTCTGTGAGGTATTTTTTGTGAAATTATAAAAAATAGTTTATAACTAAACTTTTTTTAAAGCTTTGTTATGATTTATTTAAAATGAAATACATACTTGTTTTTTAAGACAACCATGTTGATTTTTTTAATATACTTGTTTTTTCAAATACTTGATAATTTGGGAAGAAAACCGTAAAATGCAATCTTTATTATAATTTAGCAACAAAATTTTGATGTTTAAAATGTAGAAGATTTTAAAACAGACCAAATGAAATTCCAATTCTATTAAAAAATTAAACGACAGTGATTATTTTTTTAAATTTGATTATTTTACTCGGCATTATTGTTAAATAATGTCATCATCACACCAAAAAAACGTTCATTCATAAATATTTACAAATCATATTTCACGCTAAATTTGAATTGAGTCCCTCAGCCCAGTGGTGCTCATTATGCTGACAAAGGGAACGGGGTTCGACAAAAAACTGTGGTTAAGTCAAAACAAATGCTTCTAAGAATAGTATTGTTCTGTGGGGAATTTATAATTTTACAAACTTTGAAACGTTTTCGTATACATGCTGTTGTTTTTGGATTAAATAATTAAATAGGTGATGTGATGGTTTCAATAATTGTAAGCCGATGTTTAAAAAATAAAATTTTGTCTTTAGAGGTGTCGTTGATTAAAGTTTTTATACACTAATGTTATAAAGAGGAAAACATTGTTTGTTTGTTTGGTTGTAATGAATAGACTCAAAAACTACTGGACCGATTTTAAAAATTCTTTCAACATTCGAAAGCTACATTATCCACGAGTAACATAAGTTATATATATATAACATTATGCTACGGGAGCGAAGCAGCGCGAAGTAATGTAGTAAATTTACTTTTCAGTTATTTCATTCGATACTTATAAATACCATAATGACAAAACAAAGATTATTTAAAAATATAATTATTCGCAATAAAACTTTAACAAACGTTTTTTCGCAAAAATATTTTATATTTATCTGTAAACAACACCCTGTATTAATAATGTTATTCTTATTTTGAGCTTAAGGATCCGTATCCTTGGTCCGTGTCGTTAAAAAAAACAATAGACCATAAATATCAGATAATCTGTCATAAATGTGTCAAAATTTTGTCACCGAGCCGTCTCGTGAGAATTTTGTAAATAGAACTCGGTTAATTAAAAAAAGCTTCCTGTAGTTTGTAGAAAATAGATCATGTTTGGAGAATTGCAAAGTGAATGATCTGTTTGGTTTATTCTTTTGAATATTTTTATGAAAATAAATGATGTTGAAGGAAGGAGGGTTTATAGTAATGAAATGGATTGCCCAATCATTAATTAAAATTGTTCAATTCAAGAAAAAAATATAGTGTTAATGTCTTTTTCACACTATTTCCACATTTATTAATAAGCTTTATTTAATTCACTTTAATTCTATATTTTTTTAGAATGTATTTCCATCAAAAAGCGACAATACAGTCTATCAAATATTCAAGTATGTTTTTGGAGCTTGATAACTTCTTTGGTCTGAGTTCAATCCAATTCTCATAATAGTCCGCAAGTAATCAAAAACTGCAATAAAAATATGTTTTATCTCATTATTTCAATGTATACGTTTAGATATTACTTGCATATTATAATGTATTTCCTACCATAGTTTGTGCGTGAAAGACCAACAAACACACATACGTACATTTCTAAAGATTTTCGTATTTATAATATTAAATAGAACGTTACCCAGTACATAATCAAATATTGGATTAAGATGAAATTTGTGATAAAAAATTAGTTTCAATCCACACGGAGGTATATTTCCATACCAGTCGATATATACAAAATAGCGCAAGGAAATTAGAATATAATAAAGTTTTTTTTTAATAAAAATGGTTACAAAGTAAACCGAGTACAAAGTAATTTACGCTAATTATCCTGTCTGTCACCGCAGTTACAACTAGTCTGTTTTGTGGCTGACAACGATATTACATTTCGCTCTGTTTGGATGAAGATGTTTGATACTTGAGGTAGGATTACGACTAGAGTATCTCTTCTCAGGTTAGTATTTAAAAATAGCCCTACTAATGTCATAATTGCGACAGTTTGTGAGGATGTATACACATACATCCTCACACAAACTTCTAAAAGTGCCTCGAAAGAAGCCACTTTGGAAAATAAACGTTTTGACTTTGACTTTGACTTTGGTATATATAATATATACCAAGTATAACCTTGGTAGGCTACTTTTCATTCCGGAGTTGCTACGGGATCAGAAATTACACGGGTGAAACCGCGGGACGCCGCTAGTTAAACCTGGGCCAAGGATTTTAGCTGGAAAATTAAATTAGAAAAAAAGGGAAATGTACACTGAAGAAACTATATTAAAATTATTTTGAGTTATATTTTAAGTAAGATAAAATGTCATTGATTTCTCTTCGGTCTTACTATGTGTTACCAAGTTTGATGCAGGTTTGATCCATCAAATACAATAAAGTTGAAAAATGAAGAAAAATATATAAGAAATATTTATTATCAAAGTCATTTAATCCAACTACAAGACTAAACTCATTGCGGTCTCGTCTCAGTACGGAAGTAAAAATATAATCTATTTTAAATATTTGTTGCTCTGTCTTCTTAATAACGTGTTAAATGATTGCGGTTTCTTCACTTAAATAAGGCAATAAT
>LQNK01001193.1:179700-193592 GCA_001586405.1 Phoebis sennae
TATTATTGTATTTGACACAACCAACACCTATAAATCATTATCTATTAAAAAATCTATTTCCTAGTTTATTGACCAATAATAGTAGTGGTACTGAATTGCATTATGCCTTTATAAATTTGAAAAAAAATAGTATTTGCATGATAGAAAAGTAAAGTAGTCATGACAAATGTGTTACTGATTGCACTATTTTCAATACTGAAGAATACCTAGCAATCACAAACAAAATTATAATTAACTAGCCGTGCCCCGCGGTTTCATCCGCGTAACTTCTGACCCCGGGACAACTCCGACATTAAAAGTAGTTTATGTGTTATTTTTAACCCTTACTTATGCCAAGTTTCATCATAACCTGTTCAATTGTTTTTGCGTGAAAGAATCACAAACATACATATATGCATGTATATTGCATACACAAACTTTAGCATTTATCATATTAGTAGGTTATCCGTATAAAAAACCCTTAGAAATCTTTATAAAAATGAGTTCATTAATATTTTTTACAAAACCCCAATAATATTTAGTCCTAATTGCTTGTAATAAATAAGTTTGAACACTCATGACCTATAAATTTATTTTACCTAGGACTTTGGATCATAAAAAATCATAAAAAATAAAAAAATCTAATTAATCTGACGTCACCCAAATTGGCGCGAAAACGTTTCCAATTTGAGTTTTGATGTACTAATTGTGGGTTAAAAAAGTACAGTGAGACAAAAAAGCGGTATTCAATTTATAAGGCTTATAAAATATAGTGAAGTTATTACAATATATACTGAAGAGATTGTTTGTTTGTATGTTTGCTTAAACTCTCTGAGGAATCTCTGAGGAATCTTATAAACAATTTCGCACATTGCATTGTAAAGTTGAAACAAACATTTACTAAGCTTTTTTAGTAGTTGAATTAAATTTTTGTATGGAATATATTAGACGAGAACTTCAAGACCTATTTTTTTAAATTAAGACGAAATTTATTACAAAGAATCTCATTATATTTTTTTTAACTTTAATAGATGTCAGCTGTTAATAGAACAAATTAATAATAATTAACGAATATGAAAATTGTAACACTGAGAGTTGAATCTCTTTGGAAGGTGGACCCATACAGGCTGTCCTAGTTTGGGGTCCAAAATGCAAAATGTAATTTAATATGTAAAAAATTTGGCAACAAATAAAATATTATTATGTATGTTGATGCTGTCCGTACAAAATGCAATATATTTTTTGTGGTAACAAAAAATCAATCATCCTCAGAGTTGGGTAGGTCAGTGAATGAGATGCAAAAACACAAGATTTTGTTTGTATGGCCTTTCCGGTGTCCTTGGTGATTTAATGAAACCTTTGTTAATTATATCAAAACAGAATTTATTCGCGATACGAAATAAATTGAATAAAGATAGATATTTTTGGTGTTATTTTCAGCGCAATGGTTTTTGTTGTAAGCACAACAATTTTTTACTAATGTGGTTTATCCTCTCAATTCAGTATATTCATTTTATTTTACAAATCTTAACATGAAGAAAGATATAATGAGTAGCTTTGAATATCGTCGATTTACTGTGTTATTTTTAGGGTAATATTTTCGTACATCACTTTAAGAACAGTGATAATAATATATCCCATCCTTTTCCATACCTTCGCATCCAATCCAATCCAATTCCATCCAATCCCATACCATCCCATCCAATCTCATTCCATATAATATTCTTTAATTAATCTTTATATTATTACGTTTTACTCCATGACAATGAACGATGACCTAAAACTTATTTAGCAACACAATTTAACACAAAATATAATCTATACATCTTTGATATTACAGCAATTTAGGTTCATTAGTGATTATATTAGCTACCGGTAGATTGCATTTTTTGCCACCGGATTGGGTGCAACATTTTTGGACTTTACCAATTTTGTCCCGATCTTCGAATCACTATAATTATACCGATGCGGCTTCTGAGAAAATTGAAATATAAACCATTTAGTATTAATGTTTCTATAATATGAGATAAGCATCAAATGGATTGCTTGATTAACGTTTAGTTTAAAAAGAAACAGAATATTTCAATTATAATTCAAATCGAAGTCAGGAAAATATATCATTGTTTTTGTTAATCTTTTTCTATAAGCTTGTATTTTTTATTTTCTTGAATAACATTATGTTGTCTACACTAATATTATAAAGGGAAAACTTTGTTTGTTTGTAATGAATAGGCTCAAAAACTAAAGGACCTTTTTAAAAATTCTTTTACCATTCAAAAGCTACATTAGCCACGAGTAACATAGGTTATATTTTATAGATTATGGGAGGGAAACCGCGCGTACAAGATAGTATCTTATATGCTCGTTGCTCTTATTGCAATACTTTTTTTTTTATATGAAGTTTGCTTTCGTAATAGATGTAGTAAAAATACTCATTTTCAAATTTTTATTATTTTTAATAAAAAAGTAAAATGTGCACTTTTAAATCCTCCTTTTTGTAAGTTATTCTGACAGTAAAACTCAATAAAAATGTTTATTTGAATGGTGTCATTTCCAATTAAAAATTAAAACCACAGATTTTGAAAAATATCGTTCCAGTGATTTCCTAAATAGTAAAGGAAACCTTAAAATGCCATTTTTTTTTCGAAAAAAAAAAAATAAATTTAATGCTTGGAAATCAAAGTCAAATTTTGCATTGACTTGTGTAATGAACGATGCATTCGATGCGTACGGTACGAAACATGTACGCCTAGCATTAACCGCACTAAAATTCCTAGGTCAAATTATTGGACTCTAAAATTTTATTAATTTCGTGTACACGATCGTATAATAAACAAGGCTAAATAACACATTACAAACTGATTTTTAGTGTTCTAAAACTAATTCTATAAAGGTCATCTATTATTAGTGTTTGTTAGACGTTGTGCTTGAATATTTTTGTATAAATGATATGTAAGTATACTTATGTTATAAATGCCAAAATATTTGTATTTAGTTAACACATCAATCCTTGGACGTTTGGTCGAATGTATAATGTACATATTTTAGTATTAACTAGCTGTGCCCCGCGGTTTCATCCGTATTCATATCCTATTCTCATTCATTCATTGCTCATTCGGGATTAAACGTATTCTATGTCCTTCTTCTGCTTAAAGGTTATCGTCCTACGAATTTTCTGCGGAATTAGTCCAGCAAATCTCGAGTATACATTTTGTAACAAACCGTCTTTGTTTTAAATACATATATTATGTATTCAAAAGTGGTTATTAGTATTGGTATGTTTGTCTTTATCCAAAAATGGTTGAATAAATTAGGATGAATTTAGACAACTAGATTGTTTATAAGCCAAAGTTTTAAGTTATGCTGTTTATCTCTATAAACATATGCTTTGGTGAGGTTTTACATTAGTACGTAAAAGTAAAATAGTAAAATGCTTCTTTAAAATAACTATTAAAATCTGGAAACCACGAAATACAAATGATTACATAAGTTCCAACACCTCAATAGGTTACAAAGGAAATGGCCAATAAAAATAGCGTTGAACAGCTATTAACACAGACAATTTAAAAAAAACTAGACGCCGTGCCATTGGAGCATCCCGTACGTTCGAAATTCGAAATCGGTCCGCGTTCTAACGTTTCCTCTACGTGCGGTTTCCGCTCTGCGCGTGCGCTCATCGAATCCCTAATCGCGCTTTTAGAATTCTTTTTTTGAAATTCTCAACTTTTAAGTTTGTATCCTGTTGTTTTGATTGATGACATGGAGATATTCTGCCATTATGTTTGATAAATCAGGTATTTGTATGCCAAGATCGTTCAGCAATGGTTACGATTGATATTACTTGATAATGCTGTTTCGTATGTTTTAGTTTTTATTGGGCATTCGATATAATAAGGTTTCAAATTTAAATAATATTATTATAATATGAGGTTGATTTTTTGTTATAATTAATTAATTAATGTACAATAGGCATTTTAGGTTCTTATTAGAATCAAGCAGAATATAATGATTACAGAAACTCTTGTTAAAATATTCGAATTTAAGTTCTGATTGCGTTGACTAAGTTCAATTTTTTCCATTCCTCAAAATAAGATAGACTTAAATATTTGTTATTAATTTCAGCCTTTCCTTTCAGATAGACATAAATATTTGATATCTTAAACCATTGGTGAGAAAAAGGTCTTTACAGACAAACGGATAGACGGACTTTTTTGTCCGTTGGAGGTAGAATACATAGTATCTGTATGTATTGTATCTCTAATCTACCAATACAAAAATCCTAAAGTTGAATCGTTGAAAATATTACTCTTTAATTGAAGTTTAAGTAGAGGATGTTGTAAGTCACGTAATGTAAAACTGACCCATAAAATTACATTTTAAAATAGGCCAATTCAATCAGTAGCATCAATTCAAGTCGTAAATAGTTTTAATCCGTTACTGTCTGGTTTCGTTCAACTGCGAGCCTTGCATGTCGATCGTCAAATTAATATGTAGCGCAGTAATGGCGGAGCTGACCTCACCGGCTAGTAATAGATTTAAATACGATTGGTATAGCGTACTTTTAGGTTTTTAAGTTTCAGTTAATATATCTTTATTGTCTAGGGAAAGATTTTCTAGAAGTGATCTCATCTATGAAAGAAAGAAAGTGGGTAGTACCTTTAAAAATATGTTTTAAATGTCTCGTCTAATAGATTTAAATACGATTGGTATAGCGTACTTTTAGGTTTTTAAGTTTCAGTTAATATATTTTTTCTTTATTGTCTAGGGAAAGATTTTTTAGAAGTGATCTAATCTGTGAAAGAAAGAAAGTGGGAAAGTACCTTGAAACATAATTTTTAACTGTCACGTCTCTCGAAACGTCAAATAAATATAACGTCTCCCGTTTGTATACGTATTTTGCGAGTGGAATTTGATAGACCAAATATTTGCAAAAAGTAAACGTACAATCATTTGAAAGAAAGGGAGTAAAGGAAAATAGAAAATGGTATCATAATTATCGTGTGAGACACAGCAATATTTTAACTACCCCCGTTAATGGTATGACTTGGTCTATGCCAGCATAATCCAAATGGTATAGTAAGTCAAATGTACCATGGACTAGACGAGATGAAGAAAATAAGGGAAAAATTGTTCAGAATATTTATGATTCTCTCTCCCTCGTCATCGAATCTCGACCATCAAATAATCCGCATGCTCTATAGCTTACTCAAAAATCACCACTATTACACTGATCTCGAACGTACTATGGCAAAGTACCGTCACGTAACTAGCATTTTTTTATTAGGAAAATGTATACCAACAGCACACAAATTATTCACAATGATATACATTATACAAAAACGTAACATACAGTTTTCTGAACCAATTATAGGTTTTACAACATTTGCAAACATGTTACACATTTTTTGCATTATCAGAAGATGCCTTTATTACACAATCAAGTACCAAAAAATCCCTATTAACTGATCCATTTAACTCCTACTTCTGATGTCTCGTTTCCATGCAGCTCACACGCCGCCGACGACGGCCGCTCTGTAAATACTGAACAATATAATGATCTATATACGAGGTGTACACGAGCGAGGGGCTGTGTGTGGAATTGATAATGATGGACGAGTCATAGAATAAAGATATCGTGCTTATAATATTCAATAGCTACGTTAGTTTATCGTAAAATTGTATTGTACAAAGCATTTAGATTGTCATTTAACAGATTATGTAATTGCATTTTTTTGCTTCTAAAATAATTGAAATGCAAATGTAAAAACATAACTGTAGTTGTAGTCTCGCCTATTTGTAATTATTTGAAAAAAGAACCTTTATATAATAAATGTACTTTTGCTACTAAAGAGTGCGTAATATGATTTTCGACCACTAATTTTACTTTTAGATTATGTGTAATAACTATCCACATATTCAAACAACTGAAATACGAATCACAAAGGTTTTTAATTGATTAAGCAATTTTACATGCAATCAGATATAAAAATAGGAAATCATCAGAATCAAAGAAACTTGTCTTATTTTACTATAAATACAGGTCTGGTTGGAATTTCAAAAGTTATAGTGAAGTTAAAGTGTATTTTGAATCTACATTGTGCCACCTCTGCGTTATATTCTATGCCAATATATTGTAGAACTTATTTTAATGTGCCATCGAGAAAGAATAGAACAGATAGAATCTTTATATACGGGATTTCCGGCGCTTGTCATATAAATATGTCGCTAATTTCTAAAGAAACTTAACGTCTCGTTATTGAAAAATATTTATTTTTATTGTTATTTTGTTGTGATGCAGTTTTATTGAAAAAGCGTACATTTATAAATATATTTAGGGGAGAAAATCGTAAAAAAAAATAACCATTTCCAATCCACAATGAAGTTGACTTTGAAACCTATTTGTTTTTGCCTGACGCTGTATTACGAACTGTTTCTTTGAACCCTATTTTTGCCAAAATTAGACGGTTGTTGTAAGTTAGAGACGGTTTTATAAACCCTATTAGGCACTTTTGTTTTAAAGAGTTTTAACAATAAAAGATAACATTACAATAAGAATAAAATCGCGTTACTGTAATAACTATGTAGCTTTTTCTTGAAGAGTAATACATAAATACTACATAAACGATGTTTACGGACTTCAGAAACAATACATTTATATGGTAATCAAAAGTGATCGATCAGTATCGATATTACAAGATCAAAAGTGCGTACAAAAACTAGTACACGCATAATAAATTAAATCATGTAAGCGATGACGGTGTTGATACAATTGGATTACCGACGCGCATGCGCGGCACGTCGCGTCGGCGCCCACGCGCGCTACAGATGATCCATAATACAATTATAGATCATTTGAAATTTGTTACACAAGAGAGCAGTTTGTACTGAAAGGATGCGTGCCTCTGAGAGGCGAAGGCATTGATTTATTGGAATTGTAGTGTTAATTTTCTGTTGTGAATAGTTAGTTGGGAGTGTGATTTGTCAAATGTATTTTAATATTTAAATAATGAAGCGAAGTGGAATTAATATTTAGTTATCAAAAAATATGAAAATCTGCAAGTTTTCAATAGAACAAGGACCAAAAATTCAAAAAACATTTGCTAAAATAGCTTAAATATGTTTTCCTTTGATAACATTGTTAACGATATTTTAGACGTAAACAGATGTTCATATTCTAGGGACGTTAAATTCTGTTTAAGTTGTATTTAATCAGGTCAACTCATGTTTATCCTAAAACACCACGTAAATTTGTTTATAGTATTTATTAATGTTTCAATGGGCTCATATTGATATACTTGCAATAGTTGACTTCAAATAAATTGAACATAATACATAAATATAGTATTTAACTATTGCCAGTTCTACGTTACATAATCTTTGCCCACAACACTCATTGTTTAAACTAGCCTTCCTAGAACAGATCGATCCAAATCAAATGCGTTTAGACTTTTAGATCGGACACGACACGGCCGTTAGCCAATACTAATTAGCGCTTGAGTGAAATCCTAATTGATCGTGCTAATTGAGGTTAGGTGATCTAGAATAAATGGAAGTTTGGCATAGAAGGTCAAAACAGATGCGCCAGTCAGAGTGAAAGTTTGCGTGTTTGTAGACAAACACAAAAAAGATTGAATAGAAGAGGATTGTTCATTAGTTGGATTTTAACATAGAATAGTATATGTATTTACTTCATGATTATAATGATGACAAAGTAAATATTTTTCTTTTAACAATATATATGTAAGACTCAAAGTAGAAGCATCCTGTATTTTGGGTTCCCTTTCATATAGGGTTACTTACAACAAAGTCACCAAATTAAAATTACTGATATATCCATTGATAGAATTTATTACTTATTGAATTTTTTAATTAGGGTACTCAACAATTTTCTTCATCGAGCTGTGAGCCAGCATACCTGAGCATAAACGAACATCTATGTATCCATTTTAAGATAATTTTGTGTATTATAAATAGATATATGAAATTGCCATTTCTACCTATCTAATTAAAAATCTTTCTTGAACGGTTTTTGTTCAACAAAAAATATTATACATCACTCATGTACTCTAGGCATGATCGGATCTTATTTAAATATATTAAGGGCCTTATCAAAACGATACTCGAATAATTTAATAATCTATTTTATAAGCCCACTAGCTACCGCCCGCAGTTTCGCCCGCGTGTATTGTTGTAATTTACATAAACACATAATGAATTATACACCTTAACATGCCTTAGGAATAATACTGTTTATTGGATTTATCAAAAACTGTATCAAAATTAGCTTTATAATTTTTGAGCCTATCGCGTAATACATACATAACGCAGTCGTAGAAGTGCTTCCTAATACTATCATAAATATAAAAGTTTGGGAGGATGTATGTATGTTTAAACAGACAAACTTTACAATGGTATAATTTATATATCGGTGTGAAGACATTAATATAAATTTAAAGGAATAGACCTGTCATGACTCGCGCCCGCTCTATGTGTGAATCGGGCATAATTATTAATTGTTATTATTTTATATAACTCTCTAAACGTACGGTGTGTAAAGATATGTATGTATTTGGGGGGGAGTCTTTGTTTTGCTTATTTTGGATGACATGGGGGGGTGTCTTGATGATGATTACGTCATCAGTAGTTATTTTCTCTCTCACAAGAATGGCAACCACATTGTTTATGCTTGAAAACAGAATTTAGTACTTAATCCTATGGCGTCCATCTAGTTAGGCTTAAGTTACGAACTTGACTGCTACACTTTGTTTCTTTTACCTACAATTGACGAACTAATTCGTATTCCAACTCTCACCCTAATTTCAACCTTAACTGCACCCAATACAGTTTACTTTTCTCTAATAGGTGATATAAGTCGTTTCACATTTCAAACCAAATGATGTATTACTTAGTGGAGTCGAGAAACGTCAGGGCATATGATATGTATGCGACCCCACTCTGTTAGTATATCGGTTACATGTCAATAAATTTTAATGAATATTGCCATTTAGTTTTGCTTTTATTCCGTTTTAAGGTTTTACCACCTGTTGGTTTTTAAATGGCTGGCTTAATTGTTGGGATTCAGTTACATTCTTTGGTTAAATAAATACGATTTAAAAGTAATAAAGAATAGTGGGAGTAACATTAGGAACTTAAAACTATCACCGATTTTATAATCATAACTAATAATGATTTCCAAACCGATAGCGGGTATGGTGGCCAATCTCAACAGAGAGCCAGGAAGGCAGGAGATATTATAGTGCACAAGTATGTGCGCAAGCACAGGTGCACTCTCTATTCTTTCACACGATAGATCAACACGACTGGAGGGAGATCAGGCGCAGAACCAACGGCTTTACGTGCTCTCCGAGGCACGGGGGTGTTCAAACACCACCAACTTTCAGACTTAGGTGTGTTATTGACACTTTTTGTTAGAAAAATCTTAATAACATTTTTCCATTTCCATGGGTAATACTGATATCACGATTGTAAATATTCATAAAGTAATATAAGCCCAGTTTGAATATGACTTTATGCAGCTTCATCAACAATTATTAGGGTGTTAATTGTCAAGTTATCTATATTTTTCTATAATTTTCCATAATCATAAATAACCTTTCCCTCTCTTTCAATTTCATATCTCACACTCATTTTATTTTGCTAGCAATTACACCAGATACTGCACAACCTCGCAAGCCATAAACCTCACGAACAAGGCAAACACGTAAAGTGTTAATTTCCAACAAAATGGACATATCTTAGCCGCTAATGAGTTCTTTGTGGCGCAGAAAATAATTAGCGAAAGTGTGATGTATTGCCAAGGGACTGAAAGTTGGGTAATGCAACTATATTTTATGCCCATTGATACTGTAGAAAGCTATACATAGAAGATACGATTGCAAAGCAGAATTTTATCTTCAGTCATTCGTAGGCTTTTTTATGATTTGTTTTAGGTTACATTACTCCAGTTCATGAGATGACTGACTATTGTATAATGATAAAATTAATTGTGAACCGACGTCCTTAAACAAATTTACTAATGTCTTTATGATTACCAACATATTATAATCCTACGTGTGTCGCTATCCCATTTCTAACCGACGGTGTAGTAAGTGGTGACAGAGGGTAATTCTGCTGCATAACATCATCAGCAATAAAGGAGTGGGACCCGAGCATTGCACGATTGGGCCAAGATCACACCAGTGACCACTCCCCAGTAGATTTTTTCTTATCCCATTCCTCCCCCATTCTTTTTCTACTCTCGTCCAATTTCATCATAAATCCTCTCCTAACACCCTTCCTCTCCATTAAAGCCGGCCAGGCATCTTTCACCGTTGTACTGGCTGTCATTTAACATCAGGTGAACTTGTTAGACTTTACACATTCCGGGAGAATGAAAATAATACGCTTATAAAATATTTACATGACTAAAAAGGTATAATGCGTACTAATTCTAACATATATAATATTATTTTTGTACAGGCAATTATGTATGATTTGATTTGAAAATATAATACGCATCGGGTATCTCCTATAGTAAAGGTTAGTACCCTATAGTAGGCACAGAAGGTTTTTGAAGGATTTTCCCTATAAAAATTATTAATTTCAAAGGTCGATCTCGAATTAGCTAAAACCATCCGTCATGCTTACGTTAAATTGGATCAAACACATGTATGGTTAATTGAATCTGATATTAAACCTCAGCGAGTCACGATGTAACATCACGATTGGGTCTGTTTGTTTTAAATCAATTTGTTTGAGGTCATTGTAAAAAATTATGTTTTGATGTGTGGGCGAGAATTTGAAGTCATTTGGCAACTGTTTTGCTCGTTTTCTATAATATTATAAATGCGAAAGTATATGTCTGTTTTTTCTTCCCGTCTAAACCACTGAACCGATTTGGATGAAATTTTTAATTCGTTTGAAACCTGAGAAAGGACATGGGATGGCTTTTATTCCAGAAAATTGAATATTCTTAAATTATTTAAGAGTGGAGGCCGACTATTGCACGATTGCATTTAGCTCGCACAGGTGATATTACCACCCCCAGCAGAAGATGGGCCTGAAGCAGTATATGTTTCAACAACGAATTTTATAATCTATATTAATATTATAAAGAGAAAAGATTTGTTTGTTTGTTTGTATTGAATAGCTCCGAAACTACAGGAGCGATTTAGATGAAACTTTGTATAGAAATTCTTTGAAACCCCAGGAACGTAAAACCGCGAAGCTAGTAATAAATACAATATCAAATATAATGATGACGTCATCATTTAGGTACATATTTTTAATTAGGTCATCGTGTTCATTATACCCTTCAATGATGTAATGCAATAAATATGAAATAATATCATCCATTAAATTATGATTTCCTTCGTGAGTAATAACGAACTAAATGGTTGAACGTGCAAAACTTTAATTAAATATGTATTATTAGCGGAATCTTCCTTGAGTGGTCTAGTTTTAACCTCCATTTTATCTGTACTAATATTATGAAGCGCAATTTAATAATAAATCTACACTATATTATAAAAAAATAAAAAAAAATGTTCCACCAATAATAAAATAATATACAAAAAGAGATGTCTTAGCTATGCTATTTGAGAATTTCGAATAGCTAAAAATAAATAAAATATGAATTAATAGAAAGAAAAACTTTGTTTGTTTGTAATGCATAGGCTCAGAAACTTCTGGAATCATTAAAAAATATTTTTCTATTCGATAGCTACATTATCCACGAATAAGATGGGCTATATTATAGGTGTTATAACATTATTATTATTATTAATGAATGCATGGATGACAAAAATCCATGGCTGATAACATCTCCATAACAATAGCAGGACAGTTGCTAGACCATCCAGGTCAAATCATTGTAAACAATTCCACATTGTATTAAAACGTTAAGAAAACAGCAACTACTCGAGTTTCTTGCCGGTTCTTTTTGGTAGAGACAGCCTTCCAAATCGGTGGTAAATAAAAAAATATTAATTATGTAAATGTATATGACGTTCTAAAAGCGCCTGAAAGAGGCCAATTTTGAAAATAAACTTTTTGACTTTGACTTTGACTTATGATACGGGAGCGAAGCCGCGCGGAATGTCTAGTATAATATATTATTTCAATACACCATCGCATTCCTATACATGTATCTTACATTCTTTGACACCAATCTTGCATCAGGGTGTGGTCCCTTCAATAAACCTTGATAGATTTTATAACCACAAACCATCTGCAAAGACAAAATCAATAACTCGAAACACATTTAACCAATTATTTATTTAAACGGCAATTAAACGTGATTTATTGATGAAACAACGCCGGGTTAAAGGTCTAGAGAAAGTAACAACAGCATATTTTATTGGTTAATTGTATGGTAAATAATTGAGTTTGTTACGAAAAAAATATTGATTGAATTTTGAGTTAATAAGCAGTGTTTTGTCAATATGTATTTTATTGCTTAGTGAAATTTAGTTAATTAAATTTGTTTTTTTCGCAAGCCAATAATACTTTTCATGAATATTTTATCACTATTTTAAATTTTAATAAACGAATAAGTTTATCACGAATATTTTATTTAATTATTCGATGCAGTAAAGTTAATAACATTTGGCATACAAAGGTCAGGTTGTTCTTCCAGTGATATAAATGTGCATTTTTTCCGTTTTACTTCTAAGTTGCGAGGTTTTTTCAGTACATAGGAGAACGAAAACATTGAATAAATAACTTTTGTAAACAACTAAATAAACATTTATAAAATTCTAAATAATTTTAAAAAGTAATTAGATAATAAATAAATTAGTAAACATTTCTGGGCATTTAACACAACGCTAAACTAAGCAAAGCTTGTACTATGGAAACTAAATAACCTATAGATATACTTAAACATACTTTTTTGTAAATACATACATAGATAAATTAATATTAATTTCTTATACATAGTTTTATTTTAATTAGAATCTCATTGGAAGGTGGACCCCAAAACACAGGCTGTCCCAAACAGAATATATTAATAAGGTAAGGCATCTCGACACTTGTTGTTGAAGATGTTCATGGGCTGCGGTCGGTCACTTAACATCAGGTGAACCGCTTGCCCCACTTGCCTGCTATAACATAAAAAAAGACCAATAAATATATTGTTATTATATGTCAAATCCTTGCAGAAAGCATTTAATTGGCTCTTAGTATTTAGTTTTTGTTAAATCTTTCTCTTTATATTTTTTGTAGCTGTTGCATTCTTTAATAAAATAAAATAAGTCAAGCAGTAATCCTCGATCTTGTTATTGTTCGATCTTGAAAAACTACAATAAAATCCCATCAAACTATTTCTCACATTGTTCTGCACTTGATGGTTCACCCGAATTCTCAAGTGCTCTCAGATGGGACTCGAGTGGTCAAACACAGGCATATATTATGGTCACATGCATCTACGAAGAAATGGGACATCGATTTAAAAATTCATATAATTTTTAACCGCTTTTTTAAAAAAGGAGGTTCTCAATTCAATCTTTTTTTATGTATGCTATGAGCGATTTGGAAAATTATTTTTACATTCGAAAGAGTGAAGTGTTTATTCTTCGTTTATTTTATCTTCCCTTTATATGTATAATATTAAAATGTTTAAACTATTCAATTTTTTTATTGCATTTAAGATTGATTTCATTAACGTTAAATTTTATCAAAACTATAGAGCGTAGAGACTTTACACAGTGTACCGATATAAACCGATATTTGACTCTTCTGAAGAAGTAATGATCATAAAAATTATTAAAACCAATAAGCATACAAATCCTTAAAAAATATTCAAATTGTTTTTCTATAATAATATTAAAAAGAGGAAACATTTGTGTTTTTAACCGACTTACAAAAAAAGGAGGAGGTTATCAATTCGACCGTATTTTTTTTTTTTTTTTTTT